>VZTZ01047885.1:113802-191700 GCA_013400955.1 Drymodes brunneopygia | reverse complement strand
TTTTTTTTTTTTTTGTTAATGCAGACAAATGGCTGTTTTAATTCAGCCTGAAAAATTCAGGCTTGTTTTCTGGTTTGAATAATTACTTGAACTAGTATCCAACAACACTGTAAATGAGTATGAGGTAAAGTGACCGGATAGTAGGAGAGAAACAGCTAAAATACTTTCTCAGCTAAAGAAACTCTATGCGTATCAAAGGGAGAATATTGAACCATTTAAAAGAATTTTCTCTTGTTTCCTGATTACCTGATGTCATTTTAAATTATCTTATTTATTGTCTGTGGTTTTAATGTGACATTTTAAAATTTAAGAAAAAAAAAGACAAAAAATCAATGTTCACATTTTAAATGCATAATCTGTGGAAAAAAATAGAAGATGTGTGATTCTAAAGACAGCACTAATCCTGCCAGTATTTGTAGAGAGCTGCTATCCATAAATGTGTGTGCAACAGATAGTCTAATTGCTTCATTCAGAGTTGCAGGATATGTATTCTCTTTCTTGGTGACAGCAAACTTCACATTGTTTCCTATTCACTGTATTTCTTGAAGAAGATCATTGCTGTATATCCTTCACAGAAGCATCTGCTTGCATTAAGCATTTCTTGCTCTTTCCCTGTGACAAGTGATTTATTGTCGTGTTTGACAGTGCTTGTGTTTGTGTCATGTCAATGCTGCCCAGAGTCTTTTTCTTATAATTTAGTAGTGTTTGAGTACTTGTCATTTTTACATCCGTAGCTTAACCCTTACATTACTGGCATTGTCCAAACTGGAAGCCAAGCAATTTCTTATAAGGACCTGAAATTTTTTAAACCTGAGTTAAACATATTGTCAGATCATCTATATCTCTGCATGTTACTGGTGATTGCTCATGTGTCTTTGTCCATTGGGAAATAATTGATGATGTTCCTGCTGTAGAAAAGAAAGCTGAAGATAAAATAACTTTGCAGAGATACTTTCAAATAAGTATGCATGTACAGCAGTAGCAAGATAATGTCTGATATTTGGTATGTTTTCTTATAGTATAAAAGTCAAAGCATACATATAAAACATCTTAGCTATATAAATTACAGGGTTGAGTATCTCTCTCTGTATTTTCACTATGGGTTTTTCTTTTTTGTTTTTGTTTGTTTGTATAGTTTTTAATGCAGATAGTTCCCAATCCCTGGGATTTTTATTGGTGTAAGTGAATCTTCTATTCTTGCTTTCTTTTCTCCTACAGACATGCATATTTTTTGTCCAAATTAGGTGGAAATATAGTCACACCATATTTCCAGATAAGAGAGTCGTCCACAGAGATGAAAGAATGTTCCAGCAGCAAATGTATAAACCTCCATTTTCTGAGCTAATGGAGACACCTGGTTTTGCTTATTCTAGCATTATAGCCACAATGCTTCCCTTAAAGTATCTTCCTTGTCCTTTTAACTTTCCTGACTTTTTTTTGGTTTTGTTGTACTTTTTGCCCTAGTGAATGTTTCTAACTTTTTTCTTTTCTCTTCCCTTTCTCTTCTTGCCCCAGTATATCACCTCTGTGTTTCCATGATATTTTGTATGTATATTTTTTACCTCTTTCCAATTTTTTGCTCATCCTCACCATGTGTAACCAAAGGGACAGCACAAGCTCTTGTCCTTCTGACTTTTCTCATGTGCTCACATGATCAAATATCTACTTGTCTCCTACATAAAGCATCGTCTCCTTGTGTTCCTTTTTTTAATTTTCCAGAAAGAGAGTGCACAAAAAAATAAATTGTTTTTTTCCCTGAGTATGTTAGGACATGTAAGAATGCTTTCATTAAGAACTGTGATTCAGCTTTATTTTATTTTTTTTTTTGGGGGGGAGGGATACTTTTAAAATTGTATTCTGTTACATAGTACACAAATGAATAAAAAAAATGCTGCCTACTCCTTTCAAGACAGTGCTTACCCTACAGGGTTAACCTTTAATGTACTTACTCAGTTTACTTATTTTTGTGGTTGACCTGTTCTAGATTCAATATGCATATCCCTCATCAGTGAGTTCAAGGACATTATTTGTGGAGAAGAAAAACTCGCAAGAGAGGAAAAAATTTTCTTCTTCTCTCAGGATGGTACTTTTAGCACTAGTGAGGGTCATTCAGAATCTGAGTATACCTTCAGACCTGCCTTTTTACCATGTATAAGTTTCCCACTTGTTAAACGTGTACTAGCAGTCAGCCTAATGCTCTCGTGAAAAAGTTGTGAAGCAACATCTAATTGTTTGACTGTGAGGCTTAGTTTTGTAATTTCTTCCTGCAGTCATGATGTCTACACCACTTACAGCTTGTCCAGAATTGGATATTATGTTTGTTCTTCATTTGTCCATTTGTGAGCGCATAATGCCTGGCCTGTTTTATTTTGGCTGACAGTGGAGAAGCAGACTGGCATTAAGCACCTCTGTGGATTTTAAAAACCTTTTTTATTGGTGCAGAATGTGGTTGCATTTAAGCCTTGTTTCTTCCTTGCAAATGGAGATGCCACACCAGACCATATACCTCTTAAATGTACCTTTTCTATCACTGTGTGAGTGAACTTTTGCTGGACTGTGCCTCAGAACGCAAAGTCAGTCACTGTAATAGGTCAGGGTCTGTGCTCCTCACCTTGAGAAAAATAGCTAAAATACTGTATTTTAGTTTGTGCTCAAACAGCCACAGGAAGCTGTGTACCTTTTATTTATTATCCATATGTTTCTTTGATCAGTCTATGGTATTTTTACTTGGAATAATACCTTTTTTTGTTTTAATGCTGGCATTTAGTTTTGTTCTAATTTTCCATGGAGCTGAACCATGTTTTGTGGAAATGGAGGCATTCTCACCTGGGAATTAATAACACATTTAATCTTTCATTTATTTTGTCAGTGTAATACTAATGTACTGTGTTGACATTCACTATTCTCCCTGTAGTCTCCTCTACATACTTTGATCATTGATTGATCCACTAAGGATTTTATAGATTTCTGTCATATTCCCTCAAGGTCCTCTCTTTTGCTTAAGAAGTCTGAGCCTGCTTGACTGTTGTTTAAAAGGAAATTATTGTATGCTTTTAGATAAAGCAACAAGGAAGTCTGAGTACTTTCCAGTTCTACAATATCCTTTTTGAGGTAGTGAGACCAGAACCTCTGATAATACTCATGAGGCATATCCAACATGAATTTATGTAGCAAAGCAATTATGTTCTCTACTTTGTTTGCTGATCCCTTCTTGACATTTGGATTGCTTGTTTGTTCTCTTTTGTTATCTTTCATGACCACCAAATGTCTTATCAAACTACTCAGGAGTAAGGTCTTGGGGCTAGTTGGACAAATGAGAACAATTATATCTTCACATGTAGAAATCTTTCCCCAACACCACCCTCTGCCTGGGTGATACTCAGTCACGTTCAATCTCTTTTTACCATTTTAGATTGACTCCTTGGTCATGCATCTATTCATCTCAGTGAATCCTCATCCTTATGATTCCAAATAACTAAGCTGATAACAAAAGGTCTGTTCCATTCCAACTCCTTTTTTTCAGGACACATACAAAAATGTTGAAAAGCCATATATACCTGTGGAACTAAAAACCTCCCTCCATTTCAAGAATTGACCAATTTTTTATTGCTTCGATGATGATGGTGGTCATGATGATGATGATGATGATGATGATGATGATGAACATGATAATGATTTGTTTGTTTGTTTGTTTAGCAAAAACCTTCCCTTTTGTACCATAGGTGCTTACTTTGCTAAGAAGTCAGATATTGTGATGAATGATCCAAAACAGAAGGATCTCCCATAGGAATATTCAGAGTTTCTTCTTTGAAAGCAAAGGTGAAGAATTCCTTTGACCTTGAATTTTATGTAGGTTTACTTGGCAAAGTGTACTAAATGGATTTAGACTTCATCTCTGTTACCCAGGCCCCTCATTTTAAGCCTCAAAATAGATACAGAAGTCCATGCAGAAAAGAGGATTTCACATGTGTATTAAACTTGAACACTTCCACTTAGAATTCTCTGGGATCCCAATGCTCAGGATTTTGTCTGTTTGTATTCCATCTCCTCATTTATCCCTGCACTATGTACAAGAATTTTTGTTTACCAAAGCCAGTTTCATGTGTTCCTGACCCAAATATCTAACAGTGTTTCCAGTGCTGAACATCACAGCACCTTTATTGATGCCTGTGTTGCAAATTCAGAACAGATGATTTTTCCATATAACAGGATTTTGTAAATTGAGGGGTGAAAAAAAATGAAGATGTGAATAAACACTTGGATATTCTGGCTAATCACAAAATAACTGTGAACTCTCAGGAGGAGGTAGCCTTGAAAAATGCAAATAGGATCCTAAGGTGATGGGAGAAGATTTCTTAGAGAACAGAAGAAATGTTTGAAGAGTGCATGTTGTTGAGCCTACCAATAGCCAGGCATGAATGTCATGATATCAGACTTAATCCTAGAGAAGAAATATATTTATACTAAGAGACAAAGAGGGGAAGCAGACCATGAATTAATTTTAGATCTTATGTTAAGCTCTTCAATAATTATTTGTTTCCATTTCTAGAGCACCCTTCCATGGTGAAGCAAATGCCCNTCCCATCTCTCCGCTGATTCGCTTGTGGTCGAGGAAAGAACCAAGAACCCATGGCCACCCTCTCAGCCCTCCTTCCCCCTGAGAGCTCGGGCTCCGAAGCTCCCACGTCTCCCCACTGGAAGGTTAGGGGTTTCATGGTCATCAGGGAGGCTTAGGAGGACCCCTCTGAGAGGGCCCCGCAGAAGACCCCTGAGCGCAGACACCCCGGCATCTTCCCGGCTGGCGGTGCTTATATTTTTTTATTTCTATACCCCCTTTGCTTCAAAAGACAGAACATAAATTAAGTGTTTGTGGCACCAGGGCTGTGCATTAGTTGATTCAGGAAGTGTATTCCAGTCAGTCCTTCCTAACACATAGTGAAGACTCAGGTATCTTCTCTGTGATAGACATATTCATAAGACTATTGCCTGTAATTTTGTTTTCTGTCAGCAAAGGAAGAATTTGAATTAACTTGTTTAATCTAAGTCTTGTACAGATGGCTGTATTTGTACGCACTTTGTTGTCCTGTTTTGTTTCAGCAAGTGCTGTGAATTGTGACTGGGAGGCTTAGGTTAGCACAACACCTGTAATAGCTCTAGCCAGGTGTCTCTGGTGTGAATCACTGATAAGGTCACACTTTGGCACAGCTTTTTGCACATTTTTAGCTAGTTTTGGCCCAGCCTGGGCAACTGTGTTTTACAGTGGATCTTCTGGACAACCAACACACACAAAACCCTCCATAACTCATTTCTACTGCAAGTCCTTCAGTGATGCTCTTCAGGACATATTAACCCAAACTCTAATTGGGTAAACCAAGACAAAGCTAATTTTGATAAAAAGTTGGACAGTGTATTGCCAGTAGTTTTCCTTCTTCATGGAGTATGCAATTAGTGCTACAAATGATTTTGACTCTTAAAATGTTGAGTTTGATAATTGAAGCTTGTCAGGGTTTTATAGACAGAGACTGATCTTATCCAATATTTTATATAGAGTGTGTATCAATCTTTATATGATAGAGCTTATTTTTTTAAAGAAGCAATTAAAAGTTTTGGGCCCTTGCTCCTGACAGAATGCAAGATCACCTAGACCATTTTCTTCCAGGTTTAGTTGTCTGAATACCTGACACTAACTAATCCTGCGAGGGTGCAGCAAAAGGGATTTCATAAAGGAATTGCCCTTGTTTTTCTGAAGATCTCACTCCTGCAAGGTATTTAGTGTGTTATAAATATTAACTGAATCACTGAAATAAAACTAATGTGTTATTTATAGCATGTCTTTATTTTCTGTCATGCATAATTTAGTATTGTTTAGCATGGATGTAATTGCTAGACTTCTGCAAATATAATTTACATTGGGCTTAAAGGATGGGAAGAAACATCTGTGTTCTTGTCTCTGGATTTCTGTAATGTCTTTGCTGCTGCCATATGGTAAAATTTAAATAATAAACATGATCACAGTGTGAAATTTACATCCTATATTCTATGTGAATCCAGTTTTTAAGTAGTTTGTGAAGATTCTCATTTTTAGGCATTCTTTGGCTCTGTTAGTCTGTATCTTCTTAATTGAACAGCTTCATATGACAGAAGGGAAAACAGATTTGTAAGGAACAATAGCTCTCCATGCTTACCTATCACTAAGTCTCTTAAACAAAAACAGATTTAATTTTTTTTACAATAGTCAGATAGGTAGTGTACTTTCTTTACAACTTAATTGAAATATTTTTTTGTATCTGCCAGACTTACCTGTAAAATTACGATATTGTTATTTAGCAATCTGTATGAAATCTGCTGGCTCAAACTGGTTGCAATAGCCATGTTTTTCCACTAGCATTTCAAGGCAGTTACCCTGACTGAGATGAGAGCTGTTTGTTTACAGTTATAAACCATTTTTTTTTCTTAAAAATAACTTTATCCACAGTTTGAAAGTTGTAGTGAAGTCTGGATATGGTAAGACTTTGAAAACAGGGAAGTGAAAATGACAAGAAAAATTTAAATAGAACCATGGAATCGTAGAATGGTTTGGGTTGGAAAGGACCTTAAAGATCATCTGGTTCCATCCCCCTGCCATGGACAGGAGCACTTTCCACTGGACCAGATTACTCTGAGCTCCACACAGTCTGGTCTTGAACATTTCCACAGACGGGACTTTCATCATCAAGTTTGCTAAGGGTGCACTTTCATCTGTGTGATTAATGGAGATATTAAATAGAACTCGTCCCAATACAGAGCCCTGAGAAGCACCACTTGTCACTGATGTCCATCAGCACTCTGAGCTCTTGACCACAATGCTCTAATGTGCCCATCCAACCAATTCCTTGTCCATTGAGCAGTTCATTCATCCAATCCATGTCTCTCCAATTTAGAGATGTTGTGGGGAGCTGTGTCAAAGCTTTGCAGAGGTCCAGATACGTGAAAACCGTAGGCTTTCCTCTGTCCACTGGTGTAGTCACCCCATCATAGAAGGTTGCTCTATTGGTCAGGCAGTACTTGCCATTGGTGCAGCTCTGCTGGCTGTCTGGAATCACCTCCTTGTCCTCCATGAGCCTTAGCAGAGCTTTTAGAAGGATCTGTTCATGATCTTCCCAGGCACAGAGGCTGACAGGTCAGAGTTCCCAGGGTCCTCCTTTCTACCTTTTTTAAAGATGAGTGCAATGTTTTCCCTTTCCAGTCACCTGGGATTTCACTTGAATGCCATGGCTTTTCAAATATCATGGAGAGTGGCTTTGCAGCTGCATCAGCCAATTCCCTTGGGACTCTGGCATGAATCTCATCAGATTCCATAGACTTATGTACATTCAGGTTCCTCAGGTGATCACAGAGCTGATCTCCTCTTACAGTGAGCCTTTTGCTCACCATTCCCTGTCTTGCTATTCATCCATTCAAGAGGCATGAGAAGAGAGGTTGCCAGAGAAGACTGAGGCAAAAAAAGTTATTGAGCACCTCAGTCTTTTCCTCACCCACTGTTACCAANCCATGTCTCTCCAATTTAGAGATGTTGTGGGGAGCTGTGTCAAAGCTTTGCAGAGGTCCAGATACGTGAAAACCGTAGGCTTTCCTCTGTCCACTGGTGTAGTCACCCCATCATAGAAGGTTGCTCTATTGGTCAGGCAGTACTTGCCATTGGTGCAGCTCTGCTGGCTGTCTGGAATCACCTCCTTGTCCTCCATGAGCCTTAGCAGAGCTTTTAGAAGGATCTGTTCATGATCTTCCCAGGCACAGAGGCTGACAGGTCAGAGTTCCCAGGGTCCTCCTTTCTACCTTTTTTAAAGATGAGTGCAATGTTTTCCCTTTCCAGTCACCTGGGATTTCACTTGAATGCCATGGCTTTTCAAATATCATGGAGAGTGGCTTGGCAGCTGCATCAGCCAATTCCCTTGGGACTCTGGCATGAATCTCATCAGATTCCATAGACTTATGTACATTCAGGTTCCTCAGGTGATCACAGAGCTGATCTCCTCTTACAGTGAGCCTTTTGCTCACCATTCCCTGTCTTGCTATTCATCCATTCAAGAGGCATGAGAAGAGAGGTTGCCAGAGAAGACTGAGGCAAAAAAAGTTATTGAGCACCTCAGTCTTTTCCTCACCCACTGTTACCAATTTACCAGCATTGTTTATCAGGGGGGCTTACATTGTCTTTAACCTTCCTTTTCTGGGTAACACTCTTGTGGAAGCCATTCCTGTTATTCCTTACGTCCCTTGCAAGGTTCAGTTCCAGTTTTGCCTTCATCTTCCTCACCCTAGCTGTCCACAATTGTACCTCACATCTATACTCTTCCCAGCTCACCTATCCTAGCCTCAACTGTGCATTTACCTCTTTCTCTTTAGTTTAATGAGCAGTTGCCTACTCAGCCATGCCACTCTCCTGCCTCCCTTGCCTGATTTCTTGCTCCTGGGAATTGCCAACTCTGGTGCTCTATGAAAAGATTCCATAAAGATCTGCAGCTCCTTTCTATTTGACCATTTAGGGCATTCAAGCAATAAATAACTCTCTAATTTGGATTGAACTTCAGCAGAAAGCACTTTTACAGGTTTTTTTTTACAGAATTTATCATAGTGAATTTTAAATTTTATATGAAAGTATAAATCCTATGAAGTCGACTTTTAAACAAAGGAATATGAAACAGGCCTATTTAAAAACTTCAGTCATAAATTATAAAAGCAAAAATGCATAAAATTTCTCAGGGAATTCTGTGTTTACTCATGCTTTATATGGTCTAAATATAGGGAATTAAATATTGTTTTAATCCTTAAAATTTTTCAGAATGTTTCCCTTCAGGCAAAAGTGAACACAGCTGCACCATAAGCTTCTGTTATGCTTGTAATATAGGAATTGAACAAAATCTTCACCTTCTTTTCACTAAGTTTTCTTGAGGAAGGGATTCAAGATTAAGCTACTAATTTCTTATTGGTTTAAAAGTTTCTAGATAATCCAAAAGTAAGTAGAACATAAACCTATTTTATACTTAATACAACCTAGACTTATAGAATTTTTTCCTCAGGTTCATATTATTTTAAAAGATTAAATTTATTGAGTGACTTAAAAAATACAGTCACTATCATATTGACAAATTGTTAAATACAAATAATTGATACCAGATTATTTCAAAATGGGTAGTTTGAATTCAAACTATAATTAAAGGATTAAATCTATTCTCATTCAGAGCCACTAAGTTGAGATGAGTTGTTGGAATCTTGTTATGGATTTGCTCAGCCTTACGTACTTTTTCTGTTTCTGTGACTGATATGAATGTGAGCACAATACAAATACATTGAGAGAAGTTGCCTATAATTATGCACTCAATGAATTCTATTGCACTTATCTTGTTTGCAATTGTTACCATTGTATGACAAATAACAACTACTGATCTAATGAATGAGAAGCAGTATTTATGAAACAACATTTGATCAACAAAGAAACAAATTTGTAATCAAGTCTGAAGTGTCTTTCCTTTCTTAAAAAAATCCATCTCCTTTTCCTTCCTTCAGAAACTCAACATGCAAATCAGTTCCATTCTCTGATCAGGGGCCATAGTAAGTTTACTGAGAGGTGGGCGCTCTGGAAAAGGTTCAAAGCTAATCCTGCCATCTCTTAACTTATGAATCAAGCCTGCCTTCAGTTTTGAACAAATATTTTGCACATATCATACAGAAGTCACCTATTAATCCAATTTTTTGTTTGAGTACTGTGGACAGACACTATCTTCAGAGATCTGCCAGAGAGAATCTGTCTGTGATAGAACATCAATCTGAGGATGGCTAATTCATAACAGTATTTCTGTTATTCAGAACAGAATATTCTGTATTTCATAACACTAGAGTGCCTTCAGCTGGAGTGCACTTAAAGCTTCGATTACCTGTCATGTCATTAAAGACATCTTGAATGTGGAGGTCCTTGGTAGCCATAGGTATTTGACAGTAATAATGTGTGTATACTAAGTGTCTTAAATTACAGTTGTCTTCTGCTCGAAATGGATGACTGAATTCCATAAATAAAGGCATTTCATATAGTCACATGCAGCCTTAAGAGCACACCCCAACAGGGGTCACTTACACTTGATGCTTTTCAGTATTGGCATGATATGTGCATTGTGAAAGACATTGTGTCTGAACACACAGAGTCTGTTGACTGCTTTTCAGCAGTTGTACTGAATTGTCTTTTTGGAAGTTGCTGCAGTTCCCCATTAGTGGCACAAAGAGTGCCATTCATTGCCTCCGTGTCACAATTTTATTGTAGAGCTGTTGCTAATGATTCTGCTGATCTGTTTCCCTTATCTTCTGTACCCTGAGTTCTTTGGATGGCAACTTGATTTATTTTCTCTTCCATAACCAAATACCTGAGTGTTTCTAGTCAAGGAAGATTAAAATTATTTATATATTTTCAAGCAAGCATGCCTTCTTCATAAAACTGCTTTGTTTTGCTAATATCTCTAATGTTTCTTTTCACACACAGCAGATGTATGCACTTAAAATATTTTATGGCAATAATTTTGGGTTATGAGGAACCACAAAACAAGAAAGAATGAAGTAAACTCTTCAAATCACAATTTATACACCTATTATATATTTCCTGGTTTTATATGCATATGTGTGTGCTCATTTTCTCAACTATCCAGGAAATCACAAAAGATGGCAAATAAAACTAGATATGAATCTAGCAATGAGATGAACCAGTGTAAATATCTAGCAGGACATGATGTCTGAATGTGGCAGGACTTGTCTTCCCATGGTTTTTCTAAAGGCTTTGGAATTTAGTCAATAACTAGAAGACCAGGCTATGAATCTTCAACTCATATGTTATTTGTTTTTAACCATATGGACCTGAAAGCCTCAAATCCCCTAAATGTGCATATGCATCTAAGTATCTCTGAGTAAATCAGAAAATGCAAATATCCCAGAGAAAAATACTGCTTTTCTTGTGGAATGTATTTATAAATATACTAAACATTGTCAGAATTCAACTGATTCAGAATTTCTAAATTATTCACAGGATAGAACTAGCTACAGTTTAGTTTTTAAAAGAACTAGAAGCATGCATTGTGGCACATAAGGCTGGAGGAACCTGCAAAAGAACCTGACTAAAGGGGTTCCTGGATTGAAGAACATCTGCAGATGACAAAATTGAAGAGATGGAAAACTAAGCCCATGCATGGGAAGAGCTAAACAAAGAAGATTTTTCTCAAAGGTTAATTAACCACTCTCTTGATTGTCAGTGTTTGAGGAAAGATTTATATCTTGATATTTTTGTATTTTAACAAGTTATTGGCAAGGAGGAAGTTAGAAGAAACTATTGTTCTTATAAGGAGTAACATGTGGTCATGGAATAAATTTACTGAGCTGCCTTATAGCAAAAATTTGGTACTAAATGTTAGAGGTGTGTTTCTTTTGGTTACAAATTCTGAAGAAAAAATTATTTTTTTGTGAAAAAAATGAAAGTCTAAGTTTCCGATGCGGGCGTAGTTTCCATGGCTGGATGACAGCCTTGGAGCTACAGCTGGTTGCCTTAAAGGTGTAAATTTTGGAAAAACAGCTTCATCAAGAAGCTAGGAAGAAGGTGTTTTGCGCAGATTTTACACTGGCATTTTGTGATCCCAATGATAAAGGAGCTCAGGCCCTGTGAAGCATTATTTAATGTGCCATATATTGAAGCTAGGGAAAGAGAGGACAGTGTAGGCAACATTGCAGCCCTTCATGTGCTGGGAATGTCACATCAAAAGGCATTGAGCTGATCTCCATTCAGGGCACAGCTTACTGTGCTGAACTCAGATATGTACATTTACCTTTTTGGTCTTTTGATCTCTTAAATATTTTTTCCTAATATGGACTGAACTTTTTTTTATTGTAAAATTGTGTTTTGTAGGGGGATATTCACAGGAAAAAACCCCATCCTTTTAAATTTTCTTTTGATGAGTGCATATGTGAAAACACAATGCTTATATTTAGTTATCTTTCACATGAGACTGTAGCCATAATTACATTGGTTCAGCCTCTGTAAGGAGGGGAGAAAAAGCCATGTATTAAAGTAATAAAGGCGAGTGCCAGTTTGTCAGACTGTGTGATACTGTATCCAGACCAGCTAAATAAAGGCATAATGAAGATGAATCACAAGAGGCCAAGAAGGCCTCTCTTCTCTCTTTCTTTAGAAGAATACCCTGGAGATACATTAACTTGTTTTCCTGTTTGTTTGCAAGCTTTTTTTTTCTTGCTAAAGAAATGCCTAGAGCCCTGGAATTTCAATGCATTGATCTACAGCTCTGAATTTCTCTCCTTCATAGTTCTTTTTTTCCTTATCTGAAAGTCAAACCTTGTATACACAGTTTATTCATACTAAACTGCACATGAAAATGGCTCAAGAGACTAGAAAAGTCAGCGAGTTTTTGGTTCTGTTTTGGGTTAAAAGAAGTTTTTCCAAAAATGTTATAAGTTCTGATTTTTTATTATTCAGAATAATAAAATTTGCCAGCTTCAATTTTCCGTTTGGTAAATATTGCTTTCCTTATACAGTTGTATCCCAATACACCCATCCTTTTCTTCCTTGCATGGCCTACAATTAATATGGATCTTTACAAAAAGCAGATAGCACAGCGAGAATCCAGACAATTCAGGAACAACCTTCAATTAATCTGCTGTTATTGAAAAACTGTCTGTCTAGCTTCATACTTGTGGGTTTCGTGAATTCAGAATACAGCTCTCTCTTTGTTAGCAGTACACTTGTAGTCATAAGGTCTGCATCGTGTTTTCCTAAAGAAAATCAGGACACTACTGATGGCTGGCAATATCCCAGACTATGACTTATCCATGTCCTCTTCAGCCTCCTTATATACTGTGCTAGGCTGCATCTTCAGGCATATTTTTATGCTTAGCTTTGCTAATTTTTTTCCTCTCTGCCCTTCAAAAATGCACTTATCACTTATCTGCAAAAGATAGTCTTTATTATAGGCAGCCTCAGTGTTTTCCAAGGCTTCAATGATGGCAATTTTTAGATGTATGTACCTGACCACCACATATGTTGCTGTGGACACAGACAATGCTGTTTATTATTAAAGTTTCTGATGTTGAGGAGGGGTGGTTTTAATTTTGTAGGGTCTTTTAACCTTTGAAGCTCCTTGTGGGTTTGTGTCTTTTTTTGTTTTAACACTTTTTTATACTGCAGCTATGTCTCAAGCTACACACTTTGAGAAAAAGTGCTCAAGTTGTTATTTTTAAGTTAAGAGCGTGAAATTAGAGATTGTGCAGTGGTAATGCAATAATTCTTGAAAGTGCAGTTCACAAAGTTGAGAACTAGCAGGAGACTTGAATTCTGACAGTGTGAAGTGTGACATTTAAAGTAGCTGCATTATTTAGTGTATTTGAAAAATTTGAAGAGTTTAAATTTGGCCACCCAAAAATTACCAGGCTGACTGAAAAAGAGGCATAATTTTTTTCTTTTCATTTTGAAGGACTGGTGTTATCACCAGTCCTGCAGATTTTTTTTCTTCAGTGTTACTTCATAACTATAGTCAAGACAACTTAAAACCCCTCATATTTTATGTTGCCTCTGTCAGGGCAGGCAGGTAGAAACATACAGGTACATCCAACTAACACAGCAAAAAAACTATGAACCTTCATGTCACTTACTACTGCCTTCACAAGTGTAGTAACATAGAGGAAGGAGAAGTCCAAACTCTTTGGGATCCTGCAGGTGGACAGGTGAGCAAATGAACAATTCCCCATATGGCTGGAAGTCCTGTTGTACCATTCAAAACTGAAAATTACATATTGCAATATTCTACAACTTAAGCATATTAGGACACAGATGGAAGTATTTCTTTCTCTGAACAGCTTGTTCAGGTTTGTGATTTTTCAAATCTCTGTATTAAAATGCTGATTGTCAGAACAAGCAAGAGACATTTTTCATGTGCAGTAGGTGGGATTTTTATATTCATTTTCATGCTTCCTTATATATTAAAATAGAAAAATGTACTATTTTCAAAACAGGAAGTGATTTGACAGGTCTATTTTCTTCTGCTACTCAGCACTCCCTATATGTAGGTCTACAGCATCAGCACAGGCTTTGCAGCACTTGCTGGCACGTCTTTGGAATTAAAATTTCTATTTTCACCAAATCTCTTTACTTTAGTAATAGACACAGAATTTGCATCTTCAGAAATAGCGGAAGATTTTTTAATATCCACCACTGAACAGTCTCTTCCCTGGGGCATGCCTTTACTATTACAGGGCTGTGAGTGCAGTGTAACATCCCAAGGACTCGGGAATAAAGATTGATATCTATGGAGGAGCTATACGATGACTTGTGCTCTCCAGAGGGAGGTCTCAAGCCAAGTGCATTTGCAGCCTGTCAATGCTTGTTGGCAGATGGAGATACCCAGGAACACTCAGGTCTCAGAAAGATGATTTTTTGAGTGATTACTCACTGGTGTTACTTTTGTAACTATCCAGAAAAATATTTTCCTGATGCTTTTTCAAATGCAAGTCTTTCTTCCATTCCTGAACAAAAGCAAACAAATTAACCCATTGGGACCTGAGAGCAAGGCAAACCAGATGTTATTTCCTAAAGGAAGATTATGTATTTAATTCCCACATGAGTATGCTTTATCATATTGTGATGGTAACAACCTAAAAGGCAAGAAGGGGCATGAGGGCTTGGTATTTTGCTTGGCTTTTGTGCCCATTATTATATTGAGCAAGACTAATATGTCTACACTTGGAGGCTGCCTAGATGAAATATTACCATTGGTTCTAGTGGAAGACTTACTCTTCTTCTGGACGTATCACTTTCTATTGTTGTAATGCATCTACCATGACAATAAAAATTATGAATACCAGGAAACTGGGAACTCTAATTTCGTTAGGCTTCTATTTTGATTCCTCTCTCTCTCTCTCTCTCTCTCTCTCTCTCTCTCTGCTGCATGATGTAATTTGAAAATGAATGAGGGAGAAGAATGATATCAAAGGAGGGCTTGGCTGTTCAGTGATTGTTAGAATAAAGATGGGGAAAGCAGTATGTATCAGTGTTCTTTCGCAGGCTCAGCCACTAAAGTCTTCAAGGGTGTGCATGCTGTTGCTAAGGGAAAATGGTTATATGAGTCTCTTACATAATATCATTAATATTTTGGTTTGAGACATGTCATTCTTGTCATCTTGCAGCTTATGTCTCTAATAGCTGATAGTTTAAAGCACTGTCTTTAAACAAATGAAACTAAAGGGTGGTTTAGAGGTACTAAAGGAAAAGCTACAACAAAAGAAAGCAGGTTGCAATGTAACTGCAGTTAACTGATACTGTCTTAGATTCTTCTGTTCAGAAAAGGCAAAAGGAGACTGAATTGTTAATTGAAGACAGCTTTTATTGATAAACCAGAACATGTATCCATTTGGCATAGGACGTGGGAGGATCAGTAAAAGGAAGTGGAGGGGAGGTTTCTGTGGTACCCAGATGACAGATTACATGAAACTCATCTTATGCATTTCTAAACATGTAATGGTTTATGCGTTTTAGATGTGTTCAAAGCTACGCAACCTAGGAATGTGTAATTGAAGCCTTGCATGCAGTCGTCTCAAGATTTTGTCTTCCTAGTAACTGAACCTCTTTATTAGGGGAATTCTTTATTATCCTAAGCTCTTGCTTGATACCTATATTCCTCACTCATACTTCATCTTCTGTATTGGCATCAAGAGTCTTCGGATGATCATTATGAAAAAAAAAGACCTAAAAAATTGTAACAAATGAGTCAAAATATCTTTTAGAATAGAAAAATTATTAGAGGAAACAACTGGTGGGCAAAATCGTCTCTTCCAGCCTGTCAAGATGCAAAACATTTTAAGATACTATGCTGTTGATTCAAGAAAGTTTCTCAAGTTTCATTCATAGTCAATCAGATCCATTTCAAACAAAGAGCACTTTACAACCAAAGCATAGATAACACAGTCAAACTATAAAAACCAGTAATACGTGTTTAAAAAGAAGCCCAAAGCCCCAAGGAAAAAAAAGAAAACAAACAAAAGTCCTCTGAACTAAACACCCTATACTTAGAATGATTTTAGTGATAAAAGCTGAGATTGCACCTGAATGAGGAGTAATGAAAAGCTTCTGGTATTCTGGTACTGAAAACAGCCACTGCCTCACAGCCTCTCCTTTACCTCACTTGTGTAGGGACCATCCCTAAAATTCTGCTGTGTGTGCTAACAGCCTGTGTTGCCTGTACATGGATACTTGCCATTATTTGATTGATTGTGAGTATAGGACAATTCTTACATCTCCTTAGGCTCCCTGCCAAGTCTACCATTGCCTTTCTAAGAGAAGATTGCTAGAATGTTTGAATTTGAATAACAGACCCAGTCTCAATAATACTGCTGCATAAATGCAATTTGCTATTTCAGCAAAAATGTTCGTGTTTTTGCAGATACATTAAAAATAGCATAATTTTGGATGAAAAAGTAACAATTATTTGTTGTAAATTAATAGCTTGATTTCTAGACAAAGGAATGGCAGTAAAAATCACTTGCAAGGTGATAGACAAAGATTTTTCTGTGCCTAATTTTATCTGCATACAAAATGGATAATATCCATTGCTGAGAAAATAATTTAAGGCTTACCTTCTATTCATGTCTGAGCAGGAAGGAAGACATGTTACTGTTAACTCTTGATGGAGCTGAAAAACTGTATTAGTCCATGCATCCTATTCCCTTCTTTGGGAAGCTGAGTTTGATCCCTAAAATTTTCTGTCGAGAACAGAAGCACAACAAATGGACGTTTTACTCATCTTCTGAAGATTTCCAGGCTAAGTAAATTTAAAGGACAAACACCTGGTAACTTACCACTTTCCTTATGTTCAGACAGAGCAGTGGGCGTAGGTTTAAATTGCTGTTTCCCAAGGCAATTGACACCCTCTCAAGCCCTGTCCTTATGCACTGCTGTATATTCCAGAGCTACAGGAACTTGATCAGAGAGGCCCAGAGATTTCTCAAACTACACTACAAGGTGTATGGGTCACTACATAAGTGCCATGTTATTGTGCACAGAGTTCTTAATTTTTACCAGTTTATAGTTCTGTATTTGGAGTAGTTAGTTCACATTTTGTGATAGCATAATAGGACACATTTAATACTTCTCTCTTTATGACCTACAATTTTTTAAGATTTGGAGAAGAGGAAATCTCTCCAATTATGATCAAGGCCGTGTGAAATCCAACAAAGATGGGCCTGTATTATTTGCAAGTAAAGAATATACTGTGAAGTGAGGTAATATCAGTATTTTTGATACATTTTCGAGCATATATTTAACACAGTCCTCTATAAGTATACACTATCCATAGACTCATTGCCTTGGTCATTGAACAAAATCATCTACAACCTAACTGAAAGACTTTTTGGTCATTAAATTGTCATTATGTAATGTGCACTTTCATGTCTTACTCAATGGAACCCATCTATACTTTTCTGAGAGTACAAAAATCACTGCTTTGCTCATAGACTTTTAGTTAAGATTTGTTACTTTGCAATTCCCAGAGGCTAATTCAAATGAAGATGCCAGAAAGTTCACTGCATTGTTTTTATTGGCTTTGATTGTGATATTAATCATCAGCAAACAAGAATGAAACGTGGAGATCCGAGCACCAAACATTGATCAAACACTGTCAGCAACAGCTTGAAGACATTTTGAAATGACTGATTTGAGAGACATAATCCAGGCATATTGTGAAGGAGGGTTAAAATCCAATTTTGAGCAGCTATATTTTACTGCCTTGCCTTTCTTTGACTGACAGATTTTAAGGCCAAAAGAGACCATTAGATCTGTCACATATGTCCTGCATTTTACAGGACATTATATTTCTTTCAGTGACTTGAGACTACGCACATTTTCTGAAAAGATGCCCAGCTTTGATTTGAGAGCACCAGGTAATGAACAATCTACCATTCCCTTTGGGAGTCTGTTGCAGCTGTTATTAACCTACACTGTTAAATTTTTTATCTTATTTCTATTTTGAATTTTCCTGCCTTTCATTTCTAACCATTGGTTCTGTCTTTCCCTGCTAGATTAAGGACTTTTATAGCACTTTGTGAGGGAGCTTATACACTGCAATCAAGCTACCTGCCGTCTGGTTTTTTGGGGTTTGTTTGGTTTTTTGGTTGGTTTTTTTTTTTTTTGTGCTAAGAGACTGATATTTTTAAGTCCTCATTCACCTGAATTTTCTGCAGCCTGGAATAATTTTGCAGCTTTTTTTTCTATGTCATCTCCAATTTTTTCAGTGACATTTTAAAATTGAACTGTGCGCAGTATGCAGAGCAGAAGGCAGTTTGCCAGTATCAATCTCACCAGTGCTATCTAGAGGCAGAAAACCACCACAGCTTTTCATTACTCCTCCTCCTCACTCGTTCCTTCCAGGTTTCATTAAACCATGCTGTGTCTATATTTTACTGGGAATTATTTCTTTGTGTTCTGTAATGACCCAGAGTTTCTTTTTCAGACTTTCTACTATGAGGAAATGCTTTTTCATTGTGCAACATGTACTGAATTTTTGCTTTGGGTGATGTAGAAGGAAAGAATTTTTGTTCCTCTGTAAAATAATTTTTTTTTTCCATTTTTGATCTGTTCCCCTTTGCCTCACCCTTGTCTATGAGGTTTGTGTAACCTTCATGGGCTTCTGTGCTAATGTAATACATCTGAATCACACTTAGAAACATGGTGGTTTACACTATTCACTCCTAGAAACAGCCCCTATGTAATAAGAAATCTTTATTTATGGTTGTTTTTGCAACGAATCAATTATATAATTATCTGTCCTTGTAATATATGTTTTGTTGTACTGTTTATCATTAATTTGCTAATTAAAGGAAAAGAGATGCTAAGTCAAAAGCCTCATAAAAAACTTTATCTGTGCATTAAATTACCAAGCAAAGTTCTAATCTCACTAAAGACTGAATCTGATTTGATTTACAAGAGCTTTTTTTTTCCATTTAGATGGTATCAGTTGACCTGGATTATATTATTTTCATTTTATTTTTATTCCATGCTAGCTTTTCTATGTCTCTTCCTTGTACAACATAAATATCCACAACATCCCTATGGAGAAATCTTGAATGTTCTGAGCCTTTTAGAATGCCTTTGATTTGCTAATTAATATAATACCAGTAAGAAAAGTCCAGAAAATCCTTCAGCCAACATACTAAAAATGTGTGGATAAAATTATACAGGCCTGATGATATAAAACTACATAATCCTAATAGATTCTCTTTAGCATTGTCCTCAGATAGCAATAGATTTTACTGGATGCCTGTAAAATGTTGTCAGTAAAGCATTGTGTTTCTTTCCAAACCCTGAGCAGGAGCATTTGCTTTATTTTTTTCTGTATCATGATTTACAATTTACTATATCCTTTTTGAAGTATTCATGACATTTCTTTATTCCTTGTGTACCTTAAAAGCTCATTGCTTTTTTCTTTAAGTTACTTCAGCCACAGCTTTCCCCTCCACATCTTATTTTCTCATGTAAGGATATTTCCCATTTACTTTCCTCTTCCTATTTTCCACATTTTTCATCTTTCAGTTCTTATCGCTGCTTTTATGAGTTCAGTCTTTCCCATTCACCATAGTACAATCTTAATTCTGCAACAGAAGAAATTGAGGCTCCAGGGGTCAGTTTTGCTCATTACACAGCTGAATTCAGCAACAGGTCTGATCCATCTGTGTGCTGATGCAGGATACAGGTATGCAATGCAAGGGTACAAAAGCTGCATGAAGTTTGCACAGACCATGCTACTTGTGACTCACATTTCTTGATAGGAAGTACAGGTTTTCAGTCTCTTTGGTTTTTTTTAAGAAAATGAAAATGAAAACAAACCTCCAAAAATGTGTTCCTGGGGTTGATAATGGCACAGAAATAAGTCGTCAGCACATTTAGAACCTGTTCATTCTCCAGAAAGACATGTCAGCAGAGCTGTTGGACACTGGAGTACACTGTGTGTCACACCCTACAGCTGAGAGGTAAGAAATAAAACTTGACTCTTCATCCATTATTTTTCCATGTTTTTCTCAGGTGCTACTGTCAACATGACAGTAGTAAACCGCAAGGACCTAGATGTCTGTTCCAGGACATGCTTCCATTAGATCCTGGAAAGCATCCTTCACTGAATTTGAGTTCTTATTGCCCATTCCAGCTGGTCCTGTTTTTCTACTCCTTCTGCTTCTTACCTACACTCTTTTTCCTGTCATTTCCAGCTTCTCATCCTGTTGAAGACTTCTTATATAAATTTCTCTCCCTGACAGTCAAACCTTTTAATGCACTGTTTTTCCTGTTTTCCTCCATGTCTATGATAGCTTGCTACTTTGATCTCAGACTTTTTCCTTCACCAGCTCCCAAAATGGTAGTGTTCCCAAATGGTATTGTTCTCAACACTTGTCTCCTCACTCTGGAGTCAATCTCTGGCTTCCTACTCTGTTTTTCTCTGCAGATGCTTCTCATCTCTGATTTAAATTGTAGTTGAGTGGTTTTTTGCACACTGGAAGGGGGACAGAAAGTGTACAGGAGTTGGAGTCCATGAGGATACCAATAGACTATGGCAGAGGGGATTTTGTGCTTAGATGGGGAATTTTCTGCTTAGAACATGTATTTGTTGACAGTCTTTGAAAAACCCTCATCAGTCTCCATACTCTTAAACATTGCTAATTATTTTTTCACCTCTGTCAGAGAAAGAAAAGGTGGGAAGCAAAAAGAGTAAAAATGAAATACAGATCTGTTGTATTTCAGATCTTCTCTTCCAACATGCTTGTTGAAAGCATACTAAGACTTTGAAATATTAATGGAGAGGACAAGATATTCCCTTAAATTCTTTGAAAAAATGGCCTAAAACAGCCAAAGCTTACCCTCAGTGTGTGGGAATAGAATTGTTATGAAAGTATTAGTCTTGTTTTAAATTTGCAAACCACAGCAGCAGATATGAAATAGTTTCTTTAGCCATTGAAATACTTGTCATATAATTTAACTAGAATGTTCTGATTTCATTTAGAACTGATAAATACTGTAAAAATTGACCTTAGAGGACAAATGCCCATTATCTTGTTTATACCAATGCTCTGCTAGTAGCTTGTAAGTCACTTACTGCGTAGCAGTCTGACACCTGTTTTTTTGTGATAAAAAATTAAAAGGCAACCTAATCTGTAAGGTTGTTGTTATTTAACAAACAAAAAGTAATGAATTTAAGAATACCTATTTTGGACTAAGAATGAGGATCACAATGTCATATATTATATATTCATGATCTGTGGAGATTCACTATAATTGTGCTTGCCTTAGGAAAATCCTTCTTAAAATATCCTAAATTTAGGGTTACAAGACTAGATTTCAAAAGCATTTAGCAATCCATAATAGGACTGACAGAAATGCATGAGTGATAGCTGCCTGTTTCACAGCTTATGCTCCAATTCTACCTTTATACCTCAATACTCTTAAGACCGTGATACATCTTTAGGCATTTGAATATTTCTGAATATCTGTACAACAAATACTTAAAAGCAACGGGATGAAATGTCAGATTTTGTATGAATATGGCTTTCAGGTCTTTAGAAAATTTGTGTTTCAGATTTTTAAAAATTGAGCAATTAATAAAAGTACAAATAACTTATGAGCCATTGAAAGAGATCATCAAGGAAAATTAGGAGCTCTATAAACTATGATAAAATATTTAACACATTAATGTCTTTTTTAATTAACAGTTGCTCTTGGCTGAGACTAGGTATCAATTTATGAAAATCATTAGCTTCATTTTACAAAATTATAGAAGTGTTTGTAATCCACATTGGGTTATTTAGTGATAATAGTGGATATCCAAAGTAGGAAGTGAGTTCACCTGCATACATGCATGCGGGTGGATTTTTGTGAACACACACACACACATATGTGATGAATTCGGTGTGTCATGCAAGATAAAAGAGGAACATTTGTGTCCTAATAAGAAGGAAGGAAGTAAGGAATTTAAAGAAAATTCTGACAGATTTCAAGAGGGAAGTTTCTTTTTTTCCCCTTTCTGTCTCAAATCCAATGTCACCTTTCCCCAAATTCTTTCTATCACACAGACGCCCTCTTTCTTCTGCAACGCTTTTCTGCTGCCTTTTCTACAGTGACTTGGTAATATGAAAATTGATAAGAGTGGAAGGGATAAAAAATGTGAAAATAAAAGAGTTCCTCACATTTTTGTCAAGCCAAAGAGTAGTCAGCACGTATTGCAGCCCTGTTAATAGGTGAAAGAAATGGTGCATATGGAGATGGCAGAGGGACTCCCACCTCCCCTCAATGAAGGGGGTTACAGGGCTCTTTCCAGGGATGCAGGCTGAACACCTCTGTGCTGAAAGGTCTCTGCAATTAGATTGCAGTTCCACTTACCTGCACTTACAATCTTTCCCACAGAACTTTTCAATTTTTAAAATACTTTAAATATCATAGAATCTCCTGTAATTTTTTACTGATCTTCTCTTTGACACCAAAATTTGATTTCATGTTCTGCAGTGCTTGCAGTTTGCACAGACTAAGATGTGAACTAGATTTCACTAGGTGTAGAAAGTGTCTACTGCTCAGAAAAATGAAGACAGCTTGTACTTTTGTCACAATGATAGATTGTAAGAGATATTAGAACAGTAATGGATAATGCATTGCAGGGTTTGTCTTACCCTTTAAGAAATTGATCTGTTTATTCATCCAGAATTGTAACATTTTCTATTAGTTATGCTTTGCTTTGCCAAGTCCTATTGTTTTCAGTTAAAAAGCCCCCACAAAAAAGGAATCCTAAACTAACCAACCAGCCAAACAAACAAACAAAAAAACAAAGAAAAAACAAGAGCAAGTTGCCATATAATAAATTGAAGCCAAATAAAGGTTTTTTTAAAAAAAACACAGTTTGTTATTCTTCCCACATCAGTAAGTGGAAAAAGACAGAAATATATCTTTATGGTTCTCTTAAAAATGCTCGTTTAAACTGCTTTGGTACAAATTACTGGGTTTTAGAAAGCATATTTCATGTAACCTTTTCTTAGGTACTTTTTGTATAATAAACTTGCCAAACATTGTGATGTGGAATAATATTTAATTTCCTTGCATTGTTCTGTAAGTACTACTTTTGTCCATACAGATGTCCAATTTTTCTGAAAATTGTCATTAAAAGGTGTAACTCTATTCAAATAAATATTGGAAATACATAATTGCATTCTTGTTGTTCCAACTGAGTTTCTTTAAATATTAAAAACATTGTGCAACAGAGGAAAAAATGCATATTGTTGCAATTAATCATAACTATGACAGCATTCCGATGAATAAAAAGGGTATAAGGAATTCAAAAGACAAAAAAGAAAAAGGGAAACAGAAAAGATAGCCTACCTATAAATATTTCTGAAACTGTGGACCTGAAGTGAATAAAATAAACAAAATAAAGGGGAAAACTAATTTTAGATATTCTTCTGAAGTGAATATCGGAATGAGACAGTATCTATGACATTTCATTTTCTTTATTTCCACATAGCAATTTGAACTGCAGACCAGAGACCAGTGCTATCTTAAAGATGCAGGATATCCTCCTGATTTAAAAAAATTCACACAGATGGGTGTGCAGAGCAGTCCTCAACATTTCTTCTATTAAGGCACTAACACAATGACTGAGGGAAGTGTCTTGCCTGACAATATCTCAGTCGAGAAAAAACTATCTCAGGAGTCTCAGGCAGACAATTCTCACCCTGATTTTTTCTATTAATTTGTCTGACCTCTCTCTAAGGAAAGCAATATTGCTTCAGTATTTATAATCCTATACATAAGTATGCAAAAGAACATATATCTCCTCAAAGTTTTTTTCTAGAAATTACAAATAAATACAATTATGATTGCAATCCAAATGAGGTTGAAAATATAGGCTTAGCTTTGGTTTTGTTACCTGAGAATCTAAATTTGAGTCAGATATTATCAGTCATTGTCTTTTCAACCTCCTGAAGCATTAGAGGGTGAAGTACTCCCGTGAGGAAAATGCAGACAGGAAACTTACTCCACAGTTCCTCATTAGGGCAAGAACCTCAAGGCAATTCCGACATTGCTGCTGTCCCCTGGCATTCATGAGGCAGTGGGTTATGGCCAATTAATCCATCTACTGTTGACATTTTTTGTTCTGCTACCAGCCTGCTCCCATCTTGTGAAATTCCCTCTGCAGTGTTCAGGAAGAGCATATATACTTCCTTCTCTTAAAGACTCATGTTCAGGATGTCTTTGGCTTAAATAGCACCAAGTTCATTGTGAGGACTCCTTATGTTATCTCATGAATCCTCAGCATATTGTCTAGATCTCCCTGTGGATGGTATTTGCAAATTTTATTGTTACAGCTGCGTGCTTCTTTGATTAAATAAACAAGTTCACCTATCATTTTAATTGCAAGTTCATCCTGCAGGCTGTTACTTATTCTGAATGAAGAAACCATTCAGATTTGATAAGGCTGAAGCACAAGCTGAGGGCATTCTGTTGTAAGCAGAGGAGAGGGAAGCTGGGAGGCAAAGGAACCATTTTCCTGTAATCACTGATTAGACTCGTTTTTACCTTAGTGCATCAGTCTGTGAAATCCTAAGTAGAAGTTGATTGACTATTCCTATATCTTTTTAAACCTCACTCGTGGCTAGCAAAATTCAAATTTGTAACCTTTTAGCCAAACTCTAGTAATGTCAACATGACTGCTGATGCTTTTAAAAAGCTTGAGAAGAGCTGGTTATTTTCTCAGCTGATTGAATTTTGCCACATCACATGTCAATCTCTTGAAAATGTTTTTGGTCTGTTAAATCATAATACACACTACGGTGACTGAATTGTAGTACATCCCAGAAAGACAGCTGCAAGCCTACAGCTATGTTTTAAAGGGCATTCCACATCCCTTGTGTTATCACAGTTAATTACAGGAAGACTCACCAGTTCGAATTCTGTCTTTAATGTGAACCCATTTGAAATTCTGATTTGGAAGAGGACCCTTTGAGGAAGACAATCTATAAACTCAGAGGCAAGACTTTCACTGCATATAAAATGAGACCCTTCATTGGCTGTGAAGTTTAACTGAGTTAGAAAGAAATTACAAACACAGCACAAAAAACAAAACCTTGTGATAATTTAACAATATAATTTTATATCTTAGGGTAAATTTTGCAGTCTTTTTCTAGGGAAGATCCCTATCTTGTTCAGTAAATTATTAGGGAAATTAATCTTCTTTCAGTTATTATTCCAAACATTTCAGTAATACATTTCAGATATATTTAAGCATGTGACTAACTAAAAAACAATGAAAATGTTAACATTTGTCTTTATGCATTGTCCTTTACAGAAAATAGCAGTGAGGCAGGCTGAACCAAGAGCTACTCTGCTGTTCCTAGGCTACCACCAGACTTAATAGCTTTTTAGGGTAAACAGCTACCTGTGTGTCCTTTGCTCCTCTCAGTTAGTGTGGGGAGCAAGAAGAATCCTGATGCATTTTGACTGGCTGTGTTCTATCATCTCTATGAAATCACAGTAAAACTGAACTCCCAGGATTGTGCAGTATGAGAACAGCTCCCAGCCTCCTTACCCCAACCCCAAACTGAAAGCTCTCAGCTGCTACACTCTCTGAAAACTGCTCAACATCATGCTCTTGATCATCTGTGACCCTTGTAAATAATAATTAAATTATTAGGTATACCTAATAATAATAAGCGTCAGTGACTTTTCACTGATCAGCTGTTCTTTAAGATGCATTTCCTGTTATCCATGAATGCCCTATCAGATGTGTGACTTCAGGTATAAAACGTCTATCAGAGACAATAGCAGCATCAGTGTTTCTGCCTAAGACACTTTGCTCTCTGCACCAGAAAAACCATGCAAAGCTGTTTGGCATCTTCAGGAGCCTTAAAGTAGTTCATGAAACCCTATTAAAAGCCAGATGTGTGATATCCCTTTTGGTGTGAACAGCATTGGTAAGAAGGAAATGTGCAGATGTCCTGGGAACCAAGTGCTCCAGCATGCAAGGCATAGCTACATTTATCTGGCAGTGCAGCTTTAATGAATTCCAGCAGCTTCTAGCTGAGAGCAAAGCAGGCAGCAGTAGCCCGTTGCAGTAGAGCTCCCACATGTCTTAAAATATGCAGTAGCTGAATGTCAAGTATTACCACTTCGTGACCAAACATGCACAGAATAATCTGAATTTTATTCTGAAACCCAGGTAAGTACATAGATGTCAGTATAAGAAAAACATAAATGGTATATACTGCAAACACTTTCTGCAAATACATCACTGCAAGCTGTCAGTCTTCATGATTTGAAGCACACAAAAAAGAATGGTTATGCAGCTGCTTTTTGCTGCCTTAATCTGATCTGGGGATAATTAAAGGATAAAAAATGGAGCAACATTTATCAGAAAAAACAATTCATTTCTTTGGGTCTGGTTCTTCAATTGTGCTAATAGCCACTAGATGCTTTTAGTGCTCTAAGAAATGCACCATATCTGATTTCTGAGTCATTCTTAATTTGTCTGTGCCCAGAGGAGGGTGGGGAAGGGGAAGAAGACTGAAAAGGATGTTTGCATGAATAATCTCATTTGTGAACCAGGACACTGCTCGAAATAGTCATCATGCCCATGACAAGTAGATTATATTGATTTTTGGAAATCCTTTCTTAGGTAAAAGTATTTTGACACTTTGAAGATTCATCAGCAGCATAGGCAAAATTTATCTATAGTTTGTCAGTGTCATACAAGCAACATTTTAAATTTAAGGTTTAACCTTGTGATACATGTGTTATCCTGTGAATTAATTTCTGCTAATTGACCCTGATGAACATAGAAAAAGTTATGAGATCAATAATATTTAGATACTTATCTGCCTACCACAATCTGTGCTGAATTTGAGAAGACAGTATTTTCCAAGACATTTTTTTAACTGGGAAGAAAACTGTCAAAGAAGATAAAATATCTTTAAATCAGAAAATAGCTTCTTTCCTGCTGTCTTATCAAACAACACCATATAGTCTAGAAAAGTGTGCTTTCTGAATTACTAATAGAAAAATTTTTATGTATTGGACCAAAAGTTATGACACTTGATTTGGGTAAGCATGTTTAAGTAAGTTTGCCTCCTAGAAATAAAGCAAAGCATGTGGGAATGAAATATTTAGTATTAGTTTTGCCAGATGGATGGGAAAATATTTGAAAAAATTACTGAAATGCAGGTGTTATCCTAACAAAATTAAGCAGAGAAGTGTAAAGTATAAACAGAAAATAAAACTTGGAAGAGACATAAGTGTCATCAGAAGCTTAAACTCAGAATCTGAAGCCCAGCTGTGAATATCAGTGAGACACCTTAAAGGTTAATCAAAAATTTGGCAGAAAGTTAATCAATATTTCAGTAATGTTGAATTAAAGATTGTATTGTTGTTGGTAGTTAACTGCTACAGGGCAACATGGTCTGCATGGCTCAGCATGTGACCCTGGAAACTGAAAATGCTGCAGGATCCTCTCCAAAGAGCTGGAGATGCTGAAGGGATGCCTGACACAAGAGCTAATAAAAAGCAGAGGTCATTGTCTGATCACGAAATCAGGCTGCAAAACACTGCTCACACCAAGATACGTTGGAATGAGTCCTGGCATGTCCTAGTCCCTCAGCTTTGCCCAGGAACTCTCTGATCCATTGACAGCTGGTACACATCCAAACACAGCTGAGTCCTAAAGGGTTAACAGTATGACTAAACATGGCCCAGCACTTGGGGCCCCTGGCCTCCCAGGGGTGGAGAGTCCACTCCGATGAGATCCTAGGCGTAATGTTTAAAGAAATAATTATTCAACGATCTACCACTACTGTATTTCCTATATTCATACATTATAGTTCCTATATTTCTAAAAGGAAAAAAAATTGGGTAAAATATTGAATGATTTGTTTATTCAGAATTAGAAATACAAACATTTTTGCTCTCTAAACATTGTCTTTCATCTGTGTCACAAACCAAGGCAGGGATATGACACTGAATTCATAAAAAAAGTGTGGAGCAGGTCAAAGGTCTTGAAGAAATGATGCTTAAGCAATATAATGCTACTTGATTGAATTATAAAGAAGCTAAATTCTCCCGCAAGTATTTTGTAATTCAAGTATGGCACAAAATAAATTATTATCTTTTCCTCTGTTTGTTCATGTGTTGATATATAATACATAATGCATACATAATGCATTTTTTTAAGAGTTGTCTGAATATTTATCTAGCATATAGGTCGGATAGCTAATTTGGAAACTTAATGAATTGTTTTTATTGACTGAAATAAAAAATTCTTTAGCACAAGAGCATACTTTTATTCCAGTTACAACTTTCTGTTCAAAAAATGATCTCTCACTTAACATAAGAAAACTCATACCCTGCAAACCTGCATTATTTAGTAGTCTCCATCTCTCAATGTATTATTTAACTTTCAACAACATACCTGAGGACATAATCCAACACAACAGTAGCCAAGCAAACCCGTCCTTTTCTGTCTAAAATTCTAGATAAATTATACTCATTATTTGTGGTCTTTATTTAAAGAATAATGAACTGTGAAGGCTAGCTTCAGGAAATGAACTGGGTTTATTGCTAAAAGCTTATAACAAAGCAAAACAAATGACAAAAGAATAATACTTCATCTTTCATTCAGGAATATATTCTGCATGTATATGTCTCTTGCAGATGGTGAATTCAAACAAAAGTTAAAGAGTATGCCTAAATATAATACATATAATATTTCCAAGCCAATGCAACTTGATAATCAGTATCAATTACTACTTTTGATGATGGAAAACAGCAGCTAAAGTAAAAAATTAATACAACTCTAGAATGTATGTTAAACTGAAGAATAATTCTTAATACATGTGCTTAAATATCTGTAATCATAACAATGAAATTATTTTCCACATCAAACTTTGCTACAGCATAAAGTAATTTATGTAGTTGCCCAAAACATATATAAATACATGTTCATTTTTCAAAACTGTTATTCCTTTTAGTAAGTAAATTTGTAAGTGGTTTAAAAATACAGGTACATAAGTTACAAGAAAATTTGAATTCAAATCAGCAAATAACTCCCATACTTGAAGTTTCACCATTAATTTTCAAGCATATAGAGTACAAAACCCAATAAGTATTTATATCCCTGCAGGAAAAATAACCTAATTATGTCACAAACTACTGTTACCAGTTTAGCAACAAAAACATGCATTTGATGAAAGTAGCATTGCTTGTTTCTTCAGAATGTTATTTTAATGGCCTAAATGACTCAGATACAGAGAAAGGTGGTTTTTACTCAAATTAATATTGACCAGATTACACTCAATTTCATATTTTTAGATACATTTATAAACCTATCTTATTTTAAAAAAAATTATATTTGGGGTAGACTGAGGAGGGACTCTGGGAACTTTTGGAATTTTTCTTCCAGTTCTTTTCTTTCTTTGAATGATTTTCTCTCACTTGCCTTCTGATCACACGCCTTAATTAATTCAGGGGAAAAAAATCCCCATATTTTTGCTCAATAGAATCATAAGTAGCACTGCAAATACTTCACACTTTAAAGGCAGATAATTTATTTCAGTGTTTCTGCTGAGATTGAAAACAATGGTGCAATGAAAAACTCTAAAATCCCTAGCGATGAATGAAAAACCAAAGACACATCAGACTCTCATGCACATGCAGAAATTATTCATGTGTGGTATAATAAACACCATTATTACTCCTTTCTGGTATTGCTATATTATTATATTTTCTAAATGTAAGTCAAGAGATTAAAAAATGGAATACAGACATGCTGATTTTAATGTCAGGTTTACCTTCTGTAGAATAGAAAATACAGAAAATTCTCTCTGTACGAACATTCACTATATCATGCAGTAAAGGTTTTTCATAGTTTCTGGGCATTTATAGTGAAAGAAATATATCAGCGAGCAGTGGAAATCCTCAGCATTAAAACCTCTCATGGTTCACTGGATTCAACTATTTGGTCCCACTAACCATAAGGAGTTATTTTTTCCCCACTCTTTTTGCCCACAGGATCAAGGGTTTCACAAGTCACATTTATTTTGTATGCACATACGTGAATTTGTAAAAATGTATATATGTTGTCTTAAAGACTCCAAATAACATATAAATGGGGACCCATTCTTGCTACCTTTCTTTGCCTTCTTTTGTCTTATTTACCATGTTGTGATTGACCTGACATTTTGCATTGAAATTGTGGATTAAAATCCACAAGACCGATGTTAGGTTAGTGAATATCAAAAAGACTGGTAAAGCAGGTGAGACCTTTAGGGAAAAATATTTTATTAGAAAAAACAGTATAACCAGAAGAAAGTAGAGGTTTTTAGGCGTACAAGCCCTTTCCAAGTCTGAAACAGAAACATTCAAATCATTTTTGCCACTGTGGTTGCTGCTACTGTTCCACAAAACACTACTACTGCTTCTTGGAAGGTGTTGAACAGCACTATATATAATGTTTTAAAATATTATGTCTGAGATCATGGTTGTATTACAAAGCAGAGCTTGTATTTCTTTGGGTTTTTTATTAAGAAAAGTCAATTTTCACTGAATAATCAGCTGTTTCATTAAGCAGGCCCTTGGTTATTATGCATTAACAATTTTTTTTTTACTGGGAGTGTGAAGACAGAACATTGGTCATTTTATACACAGGGAGCATAGCTATCAAACAAAGCTGGATATTTCTATTAGGATAGCTATTATGTAGTCAAGTCAGAATTGTTGCCACGCTGAGCCAGCTACCAGTCAAACAGAGCACCCTGCTCTCCTAAGATTACAAATTTAACAGTAACTAGATATTCTGAAATAACATTGGGTCATGCAGAGTCCACGTTTCAGTAATTATATAGGAATGGCTTCCTTCCTGCACCAGCATCTTCCTTGCTTCTGGAAGCCTGGAGAAAACCCAAAGCCTGCTGAAGTAAAAGTATTGGTTGGCTGATCACTAGGTTTTATTTGATTCTTCTTATTGAACTGTTTAGGTTGAAGGTGAATAATGTTGGATACAGGTTTCCTGGAAGGCTCAGGTATGTCACTTTGCCACAAATTAAACATTTTAGTACCAGAAGAAATGCTCATTACAAGGGCTGTGTGCCCTCTGCCACTGGAACAGACTAAGATAGACCCAGCAGTGTATTTTGACAAATGTTTGAAAGCCTTTGCTCACAGGAGGATGGTGACCCAGACTGAGCTCTCCAAGACGCAGCAGCTGCCCAGGTCTGTACCTGCAGGGAGTGTTCAAGCCTAGTGTTAGTGCTGGAAGACAGTGGAAAAGACACCTCTGTGCGGTGTGAACAGCGGATGATCTGCTCTTGAAGTGGCGGTGGAGAGACTGAGGAGTGTCAGGGAATGAGAAAGAGAGTGGTGAAGTCACACTCTTCCATCCCTGAGAGAAATGCAGCAGATGCAAACTCAGCATGGATCAGAGGAACCCTGATTTTCTCACCATCAGACTGAAGTAGGAGACCTGAAAGATGGTGGGGAATGGAGACAGGTCCCCACTCAGGGATGTAAAAGAATCCCCTCCCAGTCTCCTTTGCCTTCCCAGGAGCCCTTAGAATATAGGGTGAGGCCCTGGAACTCAGGGATGAGGCCGATGACAGTGGAGAAAAGGTCCATTTGAGGGGTCTCCCAGATTAGCACAGGCAACCAGGTGGATCTTTGCTAAAGGTAACAGGGAAAAAAGGTGGTAGTGGGTGATTCCATTCTGAGGGGAATTGAGGACCCTCTATGCTGACCAGCCCCAACCCACAGAGAAGTCTGCTACCTCCCTGGAGTAAGGGATACTACCATGAGACTCCCTGGACTAATCCAGCACACTGATTACCACCCACTGATTACCTGCTGGTTGTGCAGGTCATCAGTGAGAACACTGATGAGAGAAATGTCAGGATAGACATAACCCCAGGCCACAACAACCCCTGCAGCATTAGAGCCTGGGGCAGAGTGGCTGGAAAGCTGCCTGGTGGAAAAGGACATGAGGGTGCTGGGCAACAGTGTATGAACAGAAGCCAGCTGTGCCCAGGTGGTCAAGAAGGCCAAAGGCATCCTGGCCTGTGTCAGCAGTATGGGGCAGCAGGACCAAGAAAAGGGTTCTTTCCCTGTACTGAACACCAATGTGTCCACACCCTGAATCCTGTGTCCAGTTCTGGGCCCTTCAATTCTGGAAGGGTGTTGGGTGCTGGAGAGAGTCCAGAGAAGGAAACAAAGCTGGGGAAGGGTCTGGAGCACAAGTCTGTTGAGGTGCAGCTGAAGGGAAAAACAAAGGTCAGGGTGACCTTATTGTTCTCCACAACTGCCTGGAAGAAGATTGTAGCCAAGTGAGTGTTGATCTCTTCTCCCATGGATCTAGAGAGAGAATGAGAGGACTTAATCTCAAACCAGACCAGGTGGGGTTTAGGTCTGGCATTAGGAGAAATTTCTTCCTGGAGAAGGTGATTAGACATTGGAATGGGCTGCCCAGGGAGGTGGTGAAGCCACTGTCCCCAGAGGTGGTTTAAAGAAGACTGGATGTGGCACTCAATGCCCTGGTCTAGTTGACGTGGTGGTATTTGATCAAAGGTTGGACTTGATAACCTCAGAGGTTGTTTCCAACCTAATAGATTCTGTTACTCTAATAAACCATTATAGGTTAATGTTCTGAAGTGTCCAGAACAGTGTCACTTCTCATTAGTTTTATATGTGTCCTTAATTACTCTGATAATAAATTTAAAATTTACATTCCAGCATTTTAAAGTAAACAGCAATAAATTAGTTTCCATGAAAGAGATCCATACACTAGTGTTGCTTTGTTTGTCATACGTAACTGCCTAGGAAAAGATGAATTTAATTTAAAAGTGCTCCTTCTGTTGAAAATTACAATTCCCTGCAGCCATGGGGTGTATCCTCTCTTCCTCCTTTTAGACTACTTAAAATGTGAGTATGAAGTCAGTGGGGAATTGTGACAGAATCATGCTGATCTACTTAGTAAGGTTAGATAAATATGAAGAAGCGTTTTTTTCCTTGTGCCATTAGCATGAGCAATACTGACACAGTGCTCAAAATGTGCAGTCCTTTTTTCTATTTGCTGAGAGTTTCTGCTCTTGCAATGTTGCCAAACTGTTGCAAAGACCAATACATTGGATATTTACTGCAAATGAGTACCTGACCTGTAGGGACATCTCTATTCATTATGCTAGTTCCATCAAAACCCAGCCTCTCAGTCCACTGAGATCTAGTCTTCTGGCTAACAGCTCGGTCTCTGCTATGCCTCTTCAGATCTTTCAGGTATTGTTTTGGTGTAGGCAACATGGATTAGAAAAAAAAATAATTTGAAAAAAACTAATCAGAGAAAAAAACATTTCGAGTTTACTTTCATAAAGTTGAAAATGTCAAGTAAAGTTGTATATAATTTAAAAAAAGGGCAAATTAGTGTTTTTTCAAATGCAAGTTTTTTATACTCCTAGATGTTTCATTGATTTGCAGATCTTTTCAAAGCATTCACTGTGAAAAAAATCGCAAAGGTGTTAGAAGTACAGTGAACAAGTACAGAATCTAAAGGGACAGAAGATGTTTCAAAGAGGGCCATTAGAGCCTGCCTACCTTCTCAAGAGGGAAACTGGCTAAACTGTGATCTGTGTTTCTTGAAATTTTATTTTCAGTTTCTAGGGGGATTCAGAAGAGAAAAATTAGACATTCACCTTAGTGAACAACAACAACAACAACAAAATTTACAGTCACATTTTTTGTTTCTAGTATAATGATACCTAGGTGTGAGAATCAGATTGGGATTCCTTGTAGTTGCTGGACATACATATCACTAAAGCAAACCTTAGAGTTATGAAACATTTAATGTCTCAGCAAAACTAATGATAGTATTATACCTAAACTGCTAGCCAGGGCAGACAAATTGAACAGTGATTATTTACAGGCAGAGTTTGCAACTATAGTTTTCACTTCTCCTAATTCTGCTTTTATTAGCAAGGAACAATTCAAAAAGACACAGGCAAAAAGAAAAGCAACTGGCCCAAGTCAAACTGGGGGCCTATCCTGCAGTTTATCTGGTTTCAGAGAGCAGCCAATTACTTATGAATGGGGAAGAGATAAAGAATAAGTGTAAAAATGTTTACCCAAGGTATTTTTCTGGTCTTCAACAATTCAACTCAGCGATTTCCTAATGTGGTGCCATGGTGTTACAGACTGTGTGGATTACTCTTTCATAAAATTGTCAGGTTTGTTTTTTTTTTTTTTGCACACGTATGCTTGTAGCATCCAAACCATTCTGAGGCATGAAATTCCACAGAGATGCTACCTGTCCTGCATAATGAAAGGAACTGCTGTTACCAAGAGACTTGAAAGAGAGTAAGGTCACGTGTTGGAGAGAGGTATGAAGCAGACAAATAAGTGGGAAGACTGGCCACAGTCCTTAATGACATAGCAGCTTCCAGGATAATCAGACAGTGAGGAGGTGATAACAAAAGAAGTACTTGCATTGACGACTGCAAAGTTTGTAGATCTCTGTGTTCTTCCAGTGGGGTTAAACTCGAGCTTTTTGTGTTGCTTCTGTATATGGCATTGCTGCAAAATGACGAGGAGTCATAGAAAGTGTACTGCAGCTCCAGTGGCTGCCCCTGGTGTTGTCTTGCCTATAACATGCCCCTCTCTGGAGCTTTTAATTTCAGACTTATCTGGGCTGACTCAGTCACTTTGTAACCCTGCAACTCTCAGGCAAAAAGAATCTGTGGAGAAACTTGCGAGAGGGCAATTTCCCTCTGGCAAATATAAACTTCTACTTCTGTCATCCTTGCTGGTTTTGTTGTAGCTGACAAAAATTCTTCTAGGCTTCAAGGGCAGAAGGGCAAGTGGAAACACCTCCTGGGGTCAGTCTCCTTTCTGTTTACACTCTTTACCAAGTTGGAGTTCACATGTATGGTTTTTTCCCACAGGTCTGTATAAAGCATGCAGAATATTTAAAATGGGTACACAATGATTTAGTGCTACAAAAATTGAAGTCAGTCTAGGTGAAAACTTGGCAAGATGAGGATCTTTCCTGACAGCTGTTGAAACAACCAGCACTCTCTCTTGTTCCGCTTTACAGCACTATCCAATATTGTCAGCATCATTGTCATAGCTGGGATGTGACAACCATTTTCTCCTAAAGGACCTTATTTGTGAGCTAAAACATTCCTGATAAGCTTAATGCACATTCCAAGGGAATGGGAGACAGCAGGCTTAATGCTGTATGGTGCTTCTCACCCACTGCAGGGATTGAAAGCTCGCAGCACGGTTTATGATCAAGGTCAGTGAATGCAAGTAAACTCAAAGCATTTATGGGGGCCCCGATAGATTAGATGCCCTTATTGACCTCTGCACTATACTTTCAGTTCTCTGCAGATAAATAAATACAAAGCTGCATTGGAACCAGATATTTTCAGAGCAAATATGGTTATTAACACAATTATTACAAAACTTCGTACCTTGGTTCTTATATTTTGTATTGTCTGTGTCTTGTTTAGAAAACACACATATATTTCTTTTGAAAATGTAACTGCAGAACATATACACAATCCTGTGTTTCATAAATCCATGACACCTGTGCTCAAAGTTTATTTTAAATATGTCTAGCAGATACACTTTTATCCCTCTTTCTTGAATAAACCTATGTGGTGGCAGGGGAAAAGGCTTTTGGTTGAGGGTTGGTCGCTGTTTTTCTTTTTTTAAATTTTACCTTCTTTCTGTTAATTTTAACTTCATTATTAAGATGCATTGTAATGACGTTTAAAACCCTAGAGGCAAACTGGTTTAATTTGATTTCTTCTGATAGATGAGAAAAAAAAAGTTAGGAGTTGCAATCTTGTATTCCATACTCCTGGGCTTACATTTTTAATGTGTCTTTCAAACTAAAATTGATTTTTCTCTTTCTTTTAAAATAAAAAAAAAACATTTTTATGAGAAAATGAACACGTCTGATTTTTTTTTTAATTGATTTGTAAGCATTCACATCAAGGATGATGAGAGGGGCAGTTGTTTTCTTAACTATTGATAAAAATCTACAGTATTTCACACATTTTTATTTCTTTTAAAAAGAAGATGGAAGGCACAAACATCTATGTAAAAACCTTCAGAGCTAATTATTATTTTAAGTCTTTAAGTATTTCTAAGTTACTGTCTGCTTTATGTAATGGAAACCATAATTTCTAGTGTAGTCCAAGCTACAAGCTTGGACTTTTTAAAGTTCACTGAAATAAATGCAAAAAGTTCACTTGCAGGTGATAGGGGAAACTTCAAATCTAACTTTATATCAGTTAGAGTTGAAAATGTTTTATAGCTAGCTCAATCATACAATCATAAAATGTGCTGATCCATCAGGATAATTGAGTACAGTTCCTGACCCTACACAAGACACCTCTAGAATCCCACCATGTGCCTGACAGCATTGCCCAAACACTTCTTGAACTCTGTCAGTCTGGTTCTGTGACCACTGCTCTGGGGAGCCTGTTCCAATGTCCAGACACCCTCTGGGAGAAAAACATTTTCCTGACACCCAACCTCCTGACTCAGCTTCAGGCCATTCCCTTGAGTCCTGTCAGTGGGCACCACAGAGGAGCGATAAATGTCTGCCCCTGCTCTTCCATTCAAGACAAAGTTACAGTCCCCCGTGAGGTCTCCCCTCAGTATCCTCCAGGCTGGACAGACCAAGGGCCCTCAGCTGCCCCTCTTATGGCTTCACCTCAAGGCCCTTCACCAACTTTGTCCCTCCCTTTGGACACTCTATAGTAGCTTTAGATCTTTTTTACATGGTGGCCTCCCAGACTGCTCCCAGCACTCGAGGTGAGGCTGTCCCAGCCCAGAGCAGAGCAGGACAATCCCCTCCCTTGCCCAGCTGGCAGTGCCATGCTTGATGCCCCCAGGACATGGTTGGCCCTCCTGACTGCCAAGGCACATTGTTGACTCAAACAGTATTGCTGTCTATAAACTCATTTCTGAATATCTGTAAGAGTCTATAAATACTTGAACTTCTGGCTTTGTGTGATAATTTCATATAGTGACTAGCATAGTTGTGTGTATTTTGCTGTAAGGAAGGATACAGGCTGAGAGAACTGGGATTATTCAGCCTGGAACAGAGAAATCTTTGTGGTGACCTAATTGTGGCCTTCTAATACCTGAAGGGATTCTACATGTAAGATGGAGAGAGGCTATTTACAAGGGCATGTAGTGACAGGACGAGGGGGAATGGCTTCACTGTGGAAGAGAGCGGGTTTACATTAGTTATTAGGAAGAAATTCTTCCCTCCGAGGGTGGTGAGGCACTGGCACACATTGCCCAGAAAAGTTGTGGATGATCCAGCCCTGGAGATTTTCAAGGCCAGGATGGGTGGGGCTTTGAACAACCTGGTCTAATGGAAGGCATCCCTGCCAATGGCAGGGGTGTTTGAACTGGGTAATCTTTAAAGTCCCTTCCAACCCAAACCATTCCATGATACCATGATACCAAATCATTTTCATCTATATTAAATTGGAACTTGCAAAGCTTGAGCATCTACTTCTCCCCCACTTCTGTTTAAAACCTCAGGTCTTCTCTTGTTAGTCTAGTTATTAGCAGGTTGCTAATAATAATTGTGGAACAAGTAGAAAAAGGGTTGAGGCACTTGAAGTCTGAAGGCTTGTTGATTGAACACACACTTTAACCTGCAAAGAATGCTGGAGAAGCCAAACTAAATGCTTGTTTAATATAATAAGTTAACTTGAGACTTATGTCCTGTGTGTGTTAGGACTTTTTACAGACCACAGCTCTTCCCTCAGCAACAAAAATTACCAAGACTATTGTCTGAGTTGGGAGGGGGGCAGAAAAACTGAGCAGTCTTCACCAGCTGAGCCGCACTATAAGATTAGTATCACTGCTTCCAGCAGGAGAGTGCTTTCCAAATGGCTAAAGAAGGTAAAACTCTGAATGATTTTTCTACAGGTTTCAAGATACTGTCTCCAGATATGCTTTTGTATTGGCCTTCTTAATTTTATATATTTAATATTGAAAAGAAATTGCCATGACTATTCAGCAGTGACATTTTGTGTTTACTTCAGCTGTGATGCAGAAACATAACCAACAGTCTTAATTTATGGTGATCAAAAAACCCACAAGCATTACATCAGTGTGCTGCAAAAGTCACAGGTGTGTTCATAGACATCAGTTTGCATCAGGGGTCCTTAGCCTTTGGAAGCCCAGAATTTGAACTCGAAGCTTCAGCCCCTTTCAAGCAATTCCAAGTAATTTTGTAATAATGGATCAATGTCAAGGACTGAAAGATATTTTTGACTGCTTTTTCTGGGCCTGCTGAAAGCCTGACTAAAGTTTGAATAAAGTTTTCAAAGGGGTTTGCAGAGATAACCTGGATAAAAAAGTTCTTATAAATTTGTGTCTCTGTGACAGCATCATTACCATGTTGTTATCATTAATGCCACCTGTAAACCTGGCTTCATTTTTTTTCCTCGTCTACAAACCATGTTTTCAACTTGCCTTCCAAGTAGGCATTTAACAAGAGGAATTGTGCACTAAATGTTTTCATATTTCCTAAAGGCTGTCTATAAATGGTAAAGGAAAACCTGATAAAGAAAATCCAGGTTTGTATCTTGCCAATGTGTTTTTATCTCCCTCCTCTGCTGAAAGATGTCTTTGGCTAAGAAAGACACATATTTTGCAATCTACCTGAAGAACAGGTTCTTAACTTAATTGAAACATCAAAAATTCCTATTTTTGAAATTAGTTTCTGATTTGGATGAAACTTATCAAAACAATGACATGTCTATGAAACGATTGTCAAGAACTGGTAATTTGTTGACTGAGTAGTAAAAAGAAACTTCTTGAATTCTTAATTTAGAATAATACTCCTTTGCTGTTACACCATTCTTGGAGATAAAATTCTTCACGTATCAGTCACAGCTACTGTGAATGTAACAGCTACTGGCCAATAAACATCATCAGTTAATAGTTTTCAGATGTAGTCTCTGTACTCTTTAGCATACAGAAGAGTAAGCGTTCATTGTTCACTTTGCATAATAAGTCATCTAATTCACACTGGTTTTCCTCGGTAGACTGAAACTTTTGCAAACAAGACCACAACAGAGAGCTGGCTTAGGTATTCAGATGAACACTTACTGTGCCAGGATCCAAGTACTTCCATGTTTGTCTAGACTTTCAAAATAAATAATACCATCCATGAACAAATCAAATAATTTTACTCTAAGACCTATAATTGCTCAGAGAAATCTTGACAGATTTATTTCTAATCCATGTGACAGAAGGTATAGAAAGTAAGGAGATCTCTATGAATTTGTTTGAGAACAAAAGAATGAATGGCTCCTAATGCCAAATTTCTAACAGGTAGACATGGTTACCTCAGGTCCTACACTCACATGCATATGCAGGCTGTGCTTTGAACCCGTCTTACAATTCCACTTCTCATGCTTCAACTCTGTGTAAATGCAGTTAGGCTGAAATGGAGCTTCAGGGAGGCTTGTCAAGCTCACCACCCTGGTTGCAGGCTCAAGACTGTTCAGTACCACCTCCTGCAGCTTGGACTGAGGCAGTTCACTTCCTTAAATCACCTATTTAGTGCACACACACGAGGGACATTGTGTGGAGGCACATTTGCCTCACATGACCACTCACACAAGCTTTTGTTTTGTCATCAGCATGACTATCAAAGGGTAATTTGCTTTTTCACCTCTTGCATAGTTTTGGAAGTTACTACAACTGAATGCAAAATCATAGCTGTCAGGAGGTTGAGACTTCAGCCAAGAAGATATCCCTAACAGTATGAATCCTGTTCAAGGGTCTTTTCCGTGCTTGCTTTATGTCTACCAAACAATATATGATTGAGGATTTCCCAGCAGGATGTGATCCATGGGACACTGTACTGAGATTGCAAAGAAAAATTGCAAAGCTAAATAAATGTAGGCAAGGTTCACTGTGTTCATACACCTTGTAAAATTACTTCACTGCATTCAAAACAATTAATACAGCCCAGAAAAAAAACTGAGTAGGACTTGTGAATTGGAGAGAAACCTTCTTCTGAGGCACTTGAGATTTTGCTGCAAAGGAAACTAAACTGGGATGAGTTTTGAAGGCATTAAAAAAAAAAAACAAACAACCATTTCCAGGCTGCTTGTTTGCACTTGTGTGTAGGGAACAGAGTTAAAGAAGAGAAATCAGTGTTACTGTGGAGGTGCTGGTCTCTTCTCCCATGGATCCAGTGACAGGACATGAAGGATCAGTTCAAAGCTGCACCTAAGGAAAGTTCAGACCCGATATTAGGAAGCATTTCTTTACCCATAAGAGTGTGAAGCTCTGGAGCAGGCGTCCTAGAAAGGTGGTCAATGCCCAGTGTCTGACACTGTCTAAGAGGCATTTGGACAATGTTTTTAATAACATACCTTAACGTTTGATGAGTCATGAATCTTTCAAATGGTTATAATAAATGATTGTTGTAGACCACTTGAAATTGAAATATTCTAGTATATTCTAAGCTAGTCTATTTCTTTCCATTCTGTTCTATCTATATTTAAAAAGAGGTTGGTTTTTTTTTTTCCCATTGAGAATATGATTTTTGCCCAGTTACAGACATCCAGTATAGAAAAGAATTATTGGCATTTTTCATTTTTAAAAATAATTTCCCAACAGTGATCTTCACACATACTGCCACTCTTACTACCATATTTATCATATGCATGCTTTGCTTGCAAAGACTTAAGAGGTTCTCCACAATATAAACCTCTTGCTTTTCTTTTCTTTTAGGTAAGAGCCTCTGGCTGTGGATAATATTTTATGTTTTGAATGGCAATATACTGTGTCCATGGATCATGTGTGTTGCTTTTGTCATAATCCTGCAATGAAAATGTTTACACAGGTGTTTTATTAAATCTTACCATGATTGTTGTTATATTAGCAGTGTACAAATATAAATACTCTAATGAAAAGTAGTTAATTTCAGATAAGACTAAATTAGCACATATGTGCAAGAAAACCTTGGTTTGTTTAATTTGGACTCTACAGATACCCAAGTGCTTGAGAAATACATTAATTGAGAGATTTTTCTCTATTTTATATTACAGGCCAAAAATTCTTTAAATTTTCTTCACCAGAATCAAATCCAAATTCATTCAGAGGATGAAGTCGGAGAAGGTGAAATTTATTAGAAATGGAACTTTTTAGAAGGATACACCCTGGCAGCAGCTCCTATCTCTGCCCATGGGTAGTTCCAATCCTGGTTTACTGGACACAAAAGCAATTGACACCAATAAGCAGATCAGGGTTGTAGTCCTCTTTTTGGACTGTCTCTACTAGCTGTAGATCTTCCCTACATTAAGGCACCCAATAACTGCCTCCAGGACTCAAGTGAGGCCTCTCCAGTGCAAAACAGAGCAGCACAATCCCCTCCCTTGCCTGGCTGGTGATGCTGGGCCTGATGTCCCCCAGGACAGAGTTGACCCTCCTGGCTGCCAGGGCTGCCAGGGCTCTACTGGCTTATGTTCAACTTGCCGTTGACCAGGACACCCAGGTCACTTTCCACAGCACTGCTCTGCAGCATCTCATTCCCCAGTCTCTCCATACATCCAGAGTTGCCCTATCCCAGGTGCAGAATCCAGCACTTTCCCTTGTTAAACTCCATATACTTGGTGATTGCCCAGCTCTCCAATTTACTGAGGTCTCCCTGCCTTACAGGAAGTCAACATCTCCTTCCCATTTAGTATCAGGGTCAAGTTTAATGTACCTTTGAGGTAGGAGAGAGGATAGGAGGATGGAGAAAGACTGTGGGCCCCCCTCTGTGTGTATGAATCTCCAGTGAGCCAAGAGCCATTACTTTTCAATATCAAGGAGATTAACTGCCCAAGATTTATCCTTGTTCTGTCATTTCCCTTCCTTCCCCACGTATGGACTCTGGAGGAAGTTCACATCCCATGCTCTTACAGGAACTTCAGAACGACTTTTAATAACATTTGCTGCAATGGCCTTTATGTAGATTAAGAACTATCACAATGCAGCATATGTTAAAAGTACTCTTCTGCTCTTAGTCTCACTTCAAAGAAGAGAAGACCCTTCAGAGTAGGAAGAACCCTTTAGTCACACTTAAATTACCACCAAACATGCTGCAAGCAGAGCAATGTTCAATCTATACCTTTTGACTGGGTTTGTCTTGCTTCTCAAGTGTGTAAAGTTTGGTATCTTTCCTAAGAACTAAGATCTAAAATTATTTTTGTTGGAGTTAGAACTGCTGCTAAGTTAGGAAAAGCTGTCACCATAATTTTTGTTTTACTTTCCTCTCATTTAGTTCTTAATGCATAAATCTTATCTGTAGAGACTAACAATCTGAAATATGTCAGTCTATAAACTGGGAAATATGCTTATTGAGGATGTGGAACTCTGGATATTTATACAATATTGTCCCAGATATATCAAAAGGCCACATACCTGAAAGTTTTAAATTTTAACATCTTTCATAAAAAGGCTGCAAATGTTGCATTTTTGGTGGGGGAAGCCAAGTTGAATTCAAGATCTGCCTGGATACACTCTTTTCCTTGGCGAAAATGTCTCATTTTGTCATTCCAAAATTACATTTGTATTACAAATACTCCTCAGGAACAACTTCGAATATCTAATAATATCAAGCCATTTAATCACTGGTGTTGTTTCTGTCTATACATTCTTCATGACACCTTTAAAACAAATTAAATTTTGCCATCTTTTGAACAGCAACAGGAATGAAATGTGTCATCTTCTCTTTGATATACAGTAGATGAAATGTGTGCTAAACCAGGAGCCAGAGAATTTGTTAAGCCTACTACTTCTCTGAACTTTTTCTTACTCATATTGCTGAGCTTGTAGCCAAAGTGGGCTTTTAATATTGCAAATTGCAACAAACTGAAGTGTGAGGTTTCCAGTAAAAATAAATCTGTTGAGTTTCTCCCAGAGACAGCAGCTTTTCAAATCTCACTTTATGATCCATTCTACTGGCATTTTTATCTGACCAGGGGTGACATACCTGTCCAGGCTTTTCTTTTTACACCCTCTTATATTTCAATCTCTTTTTTTCTGTCTCAGACCTGTCACTGACAATCCTTTTGTGTTTTCTTTGGTGCCTCAGAGGTTTAATGGTCGAGGGCAGTAGCCAAACCTTTAGAAATTTCTTCTGTACCTCTGCAGAGACTGCTTCAGTGAGGGCCACAGAGCTGACACAATAAAAAGTGAGAGACCCCTGTGGTTAAACGCCCTCTAGTGTATTTGTTTCTGAAAATGACAGTAGAATTGGTAAATGGATTTCTTTCAACCACACAGTTGCCTTACAAATGCACCTGGTCTTCTTGGGGTCATGTAATGGGATGAGGATGTGCCAGGAAGTTGGCCAATTTTCTTATTTTACCGCTGGTGATTGGTTTGATGAAGGGCTTGATAGTTAACAATTTGAAAGAAATCAATCGTTGGCAAGCCTATCAGTGTTAAATACTTAAACATCATAGAAGCATGCAATTTAAACACAATTAAACATTTATTAAATGTCAAATATCAATGAATGATTGATGGAACATTCACCAATTAGGTAGAAATCCTGGGGCTACTGTGATGACCACAGCAAATTGAAAATTCACTACTAATAAAATGTTCAGGGATTTTGAGGCATTTTTAAGTCTTAATGCATCCGTTGCATATTGTGCTTGGCAACCCAATGTGCTGCTTTAAACAGTTGGTAGATAGTTAATGGGTGAATGCACAACAGTGAGCAAGTAAAGTTTTAGCAATGTCCTATCAAAAGAGGAAGCTCTTCACTCTCATTTCTGGTAGTGGACAGAACAAATGGAAACATCAACTTCTGGGTAAAATCTGATGTAATGGATCTCTGCTTAGAAATTTCTTCCTGTCCTTTCTTTCTCTCTCTCTCAATAAATTTAAGAACAGTTTCTAAACTGTTTACCTCGATATTTGTTCTCTACGCTGACCAAGCAAGCTGGAAGGATTTGGAGGATAAGGCTGTGTGTGGTAGGAGTGAGGGCATCTGAATCTTGCTCTCAGTGGCAGTGTTGGCCCTACAGAGGTACTGATGGGAAACAACAAGAAATAAATGATCAAGGAATTTCTTCATCATGTCTGCAAGCTGGGGACCCAACTGATAAGAGCAAAGTGTTACCGCTTTCAGCAGATTCAAAGACAGAGTCATGCAGGTTGATACTACGGCTCTTGAAAACCTGCACAGTAACGGGCATCAGTAGAGACAAGCCAAGGTTTCTGAGACTCATTTGAACACAGAGCAGTGACCAACATTCTGCATGTAAGGACTACAAATAACTATAATCTTCACAGAAACAGTGAACACTAAGGCATTTGACAGACAGGTAGCTGTATACATTCAGAGGCCCACAGAGCTGTCAGAAGGGGAAAGACGAGATTTTGACAGATTTGGTGAGCGTTCTGTATTGATTGCAGCTGATGTGTCTGGCCCCTAAGAATCATTTCATGTTTTGTCTGAACAGCTTGACAAACCTACAACATTGGAAATATTTTTTTGTTGTTCTTTTATGGTAATTTGAAAATTGTTGTCATACCTTTGGGATTCAAACCATGTGTTGCAAAGTAGCTGAAGTGTGAATTCATATAAGGAAAGTTGGTGAAGCAGACCTTCTATTTTTCTGCCCACTCCAAAATGTTGTTGAGGGTTTTTGAAAATGCATGCTGCTGGCAATATACTTGAGAGGAGATTGGATGGTTTAAGTGTCTGGTGTGGCTTCCTGTTGATGAACTGGCCGCAGAAGAAGCCATAGGACTAGTAAGCTGGAAAGGTTTTACTAAAGCTGTTGTATAGGAGGTTTCAGACTGGAAATCAAATACCTAGCCCCTGCTTATGTCTCTGATCTGACAAATAATGGTAAAAGATGTTTTAGGTCAAAAATTTGAAAGATTGCTTCTTGGTATTTAAAAACCTTCCTGCATTCACTTTTCTTGAGCAGAGCTACTGGCAGCCCAATGCAGTTTGACTTTATCCACACAAAACTTATCATGGGCAAATGATGCTGCCAGGCAAGTGCAGTGTTGAGAAAGTGGGACCTTTCAAAATGTATTCCAGAGTGACACTTTGATCAAGATAAGCTCATGTATCTGGAGGTTTCTTTTATTTTTCTTTTTTCTTAATTTTTTTTTCTTTTTTTCCTTTTCTTTTTTCCCTAGTTTTTGGGCAGGTAAAAAGCTTTTGTTACTATCATAGCTTGGAAAACACTTGGACTCAAGGGAAGTTTATCATGAAGCTGTACTCAGTCAGTGAAGCACTCACAATATTGTGTGTCTCGCTCACAAAAAAAAAAAATGGTTTCGGGTGACAAATGTGAAGAAACACACAAAAAGCAATAACAAAAAACCCCAACCCTTTTTTTTTTAACACATTGGGACTAGGAAATAGACTAGATACTCTGTATAGCTGAAGGCAGATAAAATATAACAGAAAGACACGGCCAGAGCAAAAAAGTGAAATTAATATTTTACACCTGTGTTTCATCTTGAAAGACCTGGTTTCTGCACCAGAACCCTTTCTTTTGCAGATGTGCTGTGACATCAAATGTTTTCAAATGGAATTGTCATGAGAACTGACATAGAGTAAGTCACTAAAATGAGTAGTAAAAAGTCATGTGAGTTTGTTGAGAGTTTAAGGCATTTCAAAACCCAAATTGCTGAGCTAATAAGCTGTAATATGTAGTTTCATGATAAAAGCTGCATTGGTGTCAAAGAATTAGAAGATGATTAATGCAATGTTGGTTTTTAAGGGAGATTCCAGGAGACGTCATGGTAATGACAGACTACTTGTACAAAAAATATTGCTAGCCACTCTTCTGTAAAAAAATATTATTCATATGAATAAATACTAGACATTAAGCAAGAGTTAAGCAGATTTTGTTCTGGAAAATCTATTGTAGTTCTTTGAAGAAGATTGTAAGCACATACACAGGGGACCTGTAGCTGATACGCTCTGCTTGGATTTCTAGAAGTTATTTGACAGGATCCCTTTACCAAGGGTCTCAGAGCAATTCAGCTGTCATGGCATGAGGGGGAAGGCCATCATATTTTTAAATAACTGGCCTAGAAGATGGAAAGCAGAGAGTTGGAGAAACTTTTCTGTATCCTCAGAGAGGGAAGGTTGGCAGTAGGGCCCTGCAGTACATTGGGCCAAATTTGTCCATAAATAACCAGGGAAAAGGGGTGAATAGGTGAGGGACGAGTTTGCTGATGGCAGTAAATGAATCAGTGAAGTAAATAGAAAGACTGCCTTTGGCGACATATACAGGCAATGGATAATAAAACAGCAATTACATTTCCAAATGATAAACAGAGGAGGGCAAACTGTGTGTAGGGAATTATCAGGAAAAAACAGGTAAATCATTGTCACACAAGGTTATAAAGCTGTACATTTGTGCCTTGGAAACTCTCTACAGTATTTGTTGCCTCTTCTAAAGAGTGATAAATAACTAATTGGAAGAACTACACAAAGATTTTGTGGAAGACCCAAAGATATGGAATTGCTTCTGTATGAGAAGTGATAAGAACAGAGCAAGGATTTTCCTTTGGAAGAGGGAGGAAAAGGGGACCTAAAGATATTTTTAAACAAACCCATTACATCATAAGTAGAATGGTGGCAAACAGAGGTGCATTATGATTTGGGGACTTTCTTTTACTCACTTTTTGTACAAGAACCTGACAAAAACAGGTGACTTAAGCATGCACAGGATTTAAAAAGGAAGAGGAGGATGTCCTCAGAGTGCATAGTTAATCTGTGGAGATGCATATGTGGGCTCCAGGGAAAACTGGATAAGTTTGTCAAAGATAAATTAATAGTTCATTATTAATAGAGGGACACTCTTCTTATTCACAAATGACCTAACCAATTTTTTAGGGTATTAGGAGAACTGATTCAAGTTTGCTGTCTTTTGACAATATTTTATGGCATTTACACATGGTTTAACACATTCAGGAAAGTCATACTGGAGGCATTCTTCCCTTTTTTCTTAATTTATCATTTAAAAACAGAGGAGCCAGTTGATGAAGTTTACTGTGGCAGTTAGCCTTTTGCTTAAGGTAGTCTCTCAGCAAAACAGTCAATCTTACAATGAACCTCCCCTTGAAGTTTGGGAAGGAAAATAGCACAAGACCTAGGTGAAACCTTTAAATATCTATTTTAGTAGAGTGTGCCATGTAAACAGAAAAAATAAAACACTCATGGAAGCTTAGAGGATAAGAAGCTTCCCAGCTTCCAAAAAGCCAGGAAAGGGCAGCAGTAGCAGTGCAGTTTGCTTCCATACTGTCCCTTCAATTTCCTTAAGGCATGGGGGTATGTAATCTGCAATTTATCCACCTAAAAATTATACATGAAACACATTAGACATCCACTGGGACTGCTGGAGGAGTCTGGCCCAGTCATCACAGTTATTTGTGCAAACAGTAGCTGTCATACACGATTAGATTACCTGTCAGAAGGGTCTGAAGAATTACCATATTTGCATCTTCCTCAGAGCACTGCTTACCTCTGCATAAATACTGGGAGCATTCTACTCATTGTATGAATGGAATCAGTATCATGTATAGTTGCTTGCTAAAAACATTCTTAATATTGCTTTAAATTTGAAATAACTTCCTGTTTGTTAGCATGCAAAATTAGCTTCTTAATGAACACTGAGGTTTGGATTACTGAGCTACCACATGGAAATTTATAGTTAGGTCTGGCTGGAAAATAGTCAATAATTCCTCTTCACTTTTTTGAAAGAAAAACTTTCTGATATTTACACACCATTGACATAAATACTTGCATGTTTTCCTCGAAACATGAGAAAAGAAATTTTGCCATTATTTTAATTAAAATGCTAGAAATATTAAAATGAGAGTGGGCGGAGTGGCATTTTTATCTCTAAAAATTTTCAGTGCTGTGTTTTTGAGCATCACTTTTTACTGCTTATTTCCTGTGAACAAGCATTGATTCAGTCAGTGCCAACTCTTCTGTAACAAGAATTCATAGAGCAGAAAAATGTGAACCAGATAGGAAGCACATGGCCCAGTTTTTCTAAAATTAGCCTACCTATCAAATGCCTGTCTATCTATCTATCTATCTATCTATCTATCTATCTATCTATCTATCTGTCTATCTATGTGTGTTAGAGGTATATGCCTCTAATTTCTAGAAAATTAAAGGGAAACTTATGTTTTCCTAGTTCTGAATACCAGGAACAAGTTTTATAGCTTATGGGTACCAAAGGACCATTTAACTGGGACATGGTGGATCCTGCAGCATGATTAAGCTCCCCACAATTGTTTTAGAGAAGTGGTATTTATATTAACAAATCGAAAAATTATGTGCTATCTGATCTCTTTGTGCATCCAGGTTCCTAATCTGAATATACAGATATTTGGCCACAGACCAGAAATATCTCCTCTAACAGATTCATGCATTTAATACATTTGCATGGAGCTTTGCTGAAGAGGAGAAAGACATTTGCCTTATTTATGTTACTCATACATGTCTCTTGAATGGTTAAGGTTTACTCTGTGGTGTGTCTGCCTAGAGAGAGTACAAAAATAAAAAGTTTGTTTGGAGACATATGTTCATCCTTTTTTAAAGGGATGGGGACTGTTGGGACTTAAAATACTTTGGATGCAGCTCAGATGAGGAGGTCTGCCTCTGCTTGTCATGGTGAAACATCTTATTCTCTGAATGTCAAGCTATCTCTGGAGAATGGCATTTCAAAGCTTTGAATTTCCCTCTCAAGGGAAGTTTAATGCCATAAGAAAGCTTGAGTATTGACGCAGAAAAGAAAAAAAAAGAAGACACTTTGAATTTTTCTGCAGAAAGAAGTATTCTGGCTTGATTTTTAAGAAAACTACACTGAACAACACAAAAAAATGCAGTCCCAGTAGCTGGCAGACCTTTGACTGAATGTGTCTTCCAGGGACTTTACAAGTGTAAAATTGCCACCAGAGTGTGTGGTGGGGTGGTGGAAAGCTCTGAGACAACACCTCAAATGTCAGTTTTCAGGACTGCAGACTCCTTTTCCCCTTGTGCCAAAGCAGTCATCTGAAATAAACACTTCAGACAGAGATGGAGGCTCTTGGGGCTCTTGACTTTGGGAGTCAGGACTCCCTGGAGAGCCCAGCTGGGGGCTCATTTGCATGGTCAGGCTTCTTTGCAGACCAGTAACTGAGATGGCACAAAGCAGGCAGTCATCTTGTGGAAGCTTGTTGAAAATAAAGTGCCCCTGTGAAACATTCTGGGTTCAGTGTTTCTACATTTTTCAGTGAAAAACTGTTCTCTTGGAAATTTCTTGACCAGCTTTGTCTGGGGGCTGTGCTTTGAGTGTATTAGATATGTACCATGAGAAATGACAACAGATCACAGGACTGGAATCAGGAAAGGAAAACTGGGAGATGGGAGAACAACCGTAACAAGGAATTCAAATAATATTTTCCATGTTTTAGTTTGTTTTGAGATTTTTTTAATGGTGTGGTTTACATTCCTTTTTGTATTTTCATGCATGCAATGCTAGATCACAGTTCATTGCTGCAAAGCAAACAAGCCATGTGAGTTATATTTTAGATTATGGCTTATTTTGGAAGTGTTTTCAGTCAGGCAAGATTCTGGGCTGGATTATACATATTTACAGAACATTATTAGCTGTATATATTTTTAAATGTGCATTAAAGGAAAATTTATTTCCAAAATAATACCAAATTACAATCAGGTGTTTATATATAAAAGTAGAAGCATTATTATGAAAAGCATCATGGAAAACCTTGTTAGAAGGCTGCATAGAGAACCAGCTGCATAATTCCTTTGAGGGTTTGTGACAGGATTTCCTTTGAAAACATTGGCCTGCATGTTTTGATATCTGCTGGCCTGAATACTTTCTCAGCAGATTGGTAGGAGTCACAGATACGCAGAAAAAACAAGAGACATCTGGGCGCCGAGACAGACAGCTCTATTTGAAAATTAGCAGTTATGTAAGTTGTCTACTTAAAAGTTCAAGTTTTGAATCTGTGCACACTAACTACAACAATTTTGAAGGAAAAATAAGTTTAGCTGTCTTGCTTGGATAAAAATTTGAAGAAGTTGATAGAGTAATTAGCTTAAAATAGTTAATCTATTGCAGGTGTGCATATACTTGCACATATTTAGTTTACTCAGCAGAGTTCATCCAGTTTATAAGCACTGTCGCCTAACAGCTTGCAGGCTCGAGCTCTAACATGGGTTAACAGCATGGATTTTATTACAAGCTTTCTTGGCAGCAAGCAGGTAAAAGCAAAACTTCAAAACCATTTTCCTTTGTTGGGAGAACCCCCTGAAGGAATTCAGAGGAAATGGTGCTGTCCATCTGACACAGTTACAGTCAGCCAGCAGTCGAGTGCCTCAGCAAGCAGCACTGCAGTCACTCAGCAATTTGTGCTTCATGACTCGAGGGCTATGGAATAATCTGTGTGATATACAGCAAGAGCTGAGTGGTTAAACAAAAGGATTGAATGTACTTAGTGCATGCAGGGGTTCATATGGATTGTGTGTCATCTGCACACCATCTACAAAACAGGAAATATAGAGCTTCTGAAGGAGAGGCTTGGAATTTTTTTTCCATAAAATCTTCTACATTATTTATGTTTATAAAATATACTGCAATACAGAGTCTGATGGAGTTATATACTATAGTATATAAGTGAAGTGTTATCTGACTTTAAAGAAATCCAAATCACTGTTTGGCTACATCTCTAGATGTTATCTGACCCACATATTTTAAGATGTTTCAGGCTGAAAGAAAATGAGCTGACTGTTAAAGGCATTATGTCTGGCAGAGTGACCAGCCCCAGTTCTACTGCTAGCCCGTGAAAGAGGCATGGCTGTCATGACAGAAATTCCCAGCAGTGCTGAATATACTGTGGGGCTGGGCACACTTGGCATTTACCTTGGTAATGAAATATAATCCTGGCTGTCCAGAGCTGTCTGCAGCAGCCTCTGGTGGCAGGGCTTCTCCAAGAGCTCAATTTACTTTGAAGTTGCTCTTTTCTCAGCAGAGTCTTCGTGAGAGAAAGACAGCAGCAGTGCTCTTTCTTCAGTAGACAGTCCTTGAGGGGGATGACCTTAAGCAACAAGAAAACAAAAAAATGAAACACAGTGCTTTTCATGTGTCGGGATTCTCCCCAGATAATGCAAGGGTTTCCTCTACTGTATTGCACTGCTTTCTGCACCATTATAGAGAGCTTATTTGTAGTTGTCAGTGCCTTTGTGCAGTGATGAGTTCCTCTGAAAATATATAACTATGTAACTGTTTTTCCAGACTGATTTTTACAAAACACAGCTTTGAAAAATAAAGGCTTGGAGGTATAAAAGAGAAAAGAAAAAAGTCTGCTTAGTTGCCTAATAATGACACACAAATATATATATATATATATAATATAGAGTATGGACTGTATCAAACTTTTTGAGAATATTCACATCAGAAGCAAAACAGTGCTAGAGAGAAATACAAACATTTTTACAACTCTCAGAGTGTCTGTGTTTGCTTGTATGCCCATGTATTCCTTATTTCTTCATATTTTTGTTCCTTGTTACAATGCTGAATCTTCTCTCATGGTTTTTACTGAATTTCTGAAAAGCCATTGAAGTTATTATTTTCTCTTGTTCATGCAAGACTAACCTAAAGACACAAGAATTCATGTCTAACTGACAGTTCATTGTCATTTGCTTCACACCACACCTAAAGTTCTGTCTAGAGGCCAGAGACTGAAGGTCTTTACTCAATGTAGAAGTTCACAAAGGACTGTACTCATCCAGCTACATTTGACTGGTTGTGGAGACAGCTTTACTTCGAACAAAATGATGTCAGAAGATGAATAGTTCCATTAGAGGAAAGTTCTCCTGTATTTAATTAACTTTACTGAAGCCAAAGTAAAGTGCTGAACTAGTGCAACCTCAAGACCTCTGTATGCAGAGAGTCTTGCTCTGAGCTGACTTCACACTATCTTCACACTGTACAAGGTACTCAGCTGGACAAATTAATCTAGCATTGACTGAAGTGCAGCTGGAATACAGATTCCTAACATTTTTAAGCTGATGACTTGCTTTGTAAAATGAGAGGCAACTTTTGATTCTCGTTACCTTAGACCACTCTGCCTTCCCTGACTATGGTTGAAGATCTTGCTCATATTTCTCTGGGTCATATTTAACTGAGAATCTTTTAGAAGTGAAATTTCAAATTTAAAAATTAAAAATGCAAGATTTTGAGAAGAGGGAAACAAAATACCCTCTTCCTTATCATCTTCTTCCTTGTGAAAAAAGAATACTTAGGAATTTTGAAAATTATCCACTTAGTTACCCAATTATAAGAGTTGAAGGTTTTATTCTTCTTAAAAAAGAGACTGGTCTACCTTTATTCACTAGTTGATGCTATACATACACTTGTCTTGAAAGGGCTCTCATACTTATAAGAACAGGGAAGATTTAAATGTTAAATGAGAAGTTGCATTGATAATTTAGTTTGCTGTCAATAAAATCTCAGAGAAGTAATAAGTAATTTTAGAGCCCCTGGGACAAAATCTGGTAGGAATATTCTAAGATTTCTGGATTTCTACCACTAAACCAGACATTGTTCTTGAAAACATTAATTAAATCTGCTGAGATGGAAAACCGTGAAATTAAAAAAAATAAATTCAACTATATTTGTGGAGGATTGGTAACATCCGTCTAGTTCAGCAATGACAAAAAAAATTATACAGGAAACTTGAAAAGTTCTTTCAATTTGAAAATTCCAAGTTAAAGTTTTGAGAAGTTTAAAACTTTATGGTGTTTCCAAGAGGGAAATGTCTTTTAATCCTTTTTTTCCTTCACAGAATTTTTCTTAAAATAGAGAAAATGTTAACCTTTAGCATAATTTAAATGACAGCTTGAGCCACCCTCCATGAATGCCAGTTACAGAGAACACTTTCATAAGTTTTACCTGTCTGGTGTTCATGCAAGTGTTACCTATTTAATGCATTTCTGGGGGTTCAGAAACTCACAGATTTTAAAGCAAAATTATATGAAAATGTCCCTGGAGATCATGTTTTTAAAGGGGCAGTAAATTTGGGATGAGCATGTGATAAAAGGAATTATTAAAAAAGTAAGAAGAAAGTTGAGCAGTGGCAGATTGGAAAATGAGAAGCGGGAAGAAACTGTCAGATGCAGGAGCTGAGGTTTGTTTTGAAACAAGGAGTGTAAGAAAAAAGTGACTTCTGGCAAAGTTCATTTGTATGAATGATTCTGCCTAATCTGGCAAGTAGATTAAAGCAGTTCGGCAAAGCTCAAAGACTCGATTGACCACTTGAACTCTCTTCTAACAACCAGATTTGAAGGAGCAAAATTTTGAAAAAGAATCCATACACAAAGTTAATAACATTAAATCCTTAGTATTACTGGATCTTTTTCTGTTCAGTTTTGAAAATTAATATTGTGGTAGTTTCAATCACCAAAGAAGGTCTTATTCTCACTGTTCCATGAAGCTGTGATGACATTGATCTTGTCACTATAGTGTTCTGTATGATAATGAAATTTAAAATCTTCAGAAACATCTTAGGGTCTAATAGGAGCAATAGTAATGCTTAGCATTTTCATGTACCAAGCCTAATTTTCTCTTCTACAGAAGTGTTCCACATATTCCATGGTGCTGTGATAGCATAATCCTTAGCAGGCACAGAAATCACCACTGGACTTCTGTAATTTCTGTTACAGGGGCCAAGTGTAGTAACAAGGAAGATAGTACCTGATTTCAAAAGATTTTGTGCTTGTTTGTTGTTTGGGCTTTTTAAAATATCTTCAAGGCCAAGTGTTGGGAATAGACTGTCTGGAGAAATTGGAGTATTCTGGTTTCATACATCCTTGTCTGACTTCAAAATTTTTCTTATTTAATAAGTTGTGCCTCCTTTCCTAAGCAAGGAAAAATGTGCCTCTATGGAAGATGTAGGAGCACGTGATGAGCATACCTCTGCAATCTACAGAAAATGCACCTGATTTGGAGGAGAATGTGGGAAATAGTGAATAGCAGTCAATTGTGTCACTGGCTATTTCTCTTACACGTGAAAATCACTTGTAATGAAGGAAACTTTCAAAAGCTGAGTGTGTCACCATCATGGCTACTGCCAATTTCATCAGTGTTACCTGATCTGCTAGAAAGCATTTATTTCTTTCTGGGGAGGATTCATAGGATTCATATCAATCCTATGACTGAGAAGATCATATTACAGTGATTTTTGACTGTGCTCTTCCTCTATATATTTTTTTCCCTATAAATCCATGGGCTGATATCCAGTCTGAATTAACACAGCATTTTGGGGACTCATAGTGAAATTCAGCCTCAAATCAGAGCTAGGGCATAATGCTGTGGCACAGCCTCACTGCTGTCTTCTCCTAAATGTCTTGGGTGAGATCCTGAGGCAAGAGATCAATGGAATCAGTAACCATGTCCAGGCTGCCAAGGACTATGGAAGCAGTTGGACCATTTTTCTGCACCGAGACCAAATGTAAACAGATGGATTTTAGAAATTGCCAGATTGGTGTGATAATTTTCAGCCCGCAGTCAGTAAACCCTGTGATAAAGGCAGTGCAAGTTAAAGTGTGCTGAGGTGAGGTGCAAGACATTTGCTGAACTCTGTAGGAACCCAGAATTAACCTTAGCTTCTGAAATTGTCTGCCAAAATTTGTCTCCACATAGTTTCTTTTTCCATGTGTGCAGGGGTAATAATGGACCTTTCCTTCTCTGAAGAATACTCTGACAATTAAGGCTTTTTCATGAATGATCCTTTACATAAGAGCAAGAACTCCCTATTCTAATTTATAATGAAATAGTTTCTTCTATAATGAATCAGTGCTTGCTTAGAACTAATGCCAAAGCTTATTGATTTTGTCTTCAAGCATTCCCAGGCACATTCCTCTTGACGGGGTAAAGCAAATTCTGAAATATTTTCTAATTTCTGTGGTCTCTGTAACAGGCATTGTGTCATTCCCTTTTCTGCTTAGCCTCCAACTTTCTTAATTTCAGTCTGCCTGAAGCGTATGAGTGCAAGAAGCCCCTTTTGACCTTGGAGATATTTTCACTTTATGTGGAATGCAATTTGCTGCTTTCAATCTCAGGGGGGAAAATGTTTTTATGAGTACCTTTTGTAGGCCCTGATTCTCTGTTTGGCATATCATCTAGAAAATGTCATACAAAATGTTTTGAGCTAAATGAGGAGCATCTGCAGCTCTGAAAGAAGGGATGGATGTGTGGGTTATAAAATTAAACTGGTTACCAATGATATGCAAATTGCAAATTGTTCATAGCTTGCTTTGAATTTTAGTAAAACACTTGAGCAGTTTTCTGAAGTCTCTTCAAATGTATTTGAATACATTTGCCCTACAAGGGCAAGATTGTGGTGGCTTTATATGGACTTTGGATAGAATGCTACTCCACAGATGACCTAAATTACGTAATAAATCAAGGTAAACAGAATACAATTCTTAAATTCATAGACACTCTTCAGGAGATCTCCAGGATATCTTTGAGAGTATCCAGCTATTTTTTTTTACTTGTATATTAGGGGCATTATCCTATAAAAAACCTGTGAAGAAGATAACTCCCTTATGTAGTCAACCAGCTATTAACCTGGCATACAGTAATAATATTAATACAGCATGCTGTTGAAGGATTGTCCTTGCTTGTACAGCTTCTTAAAATGGATCTGAGATGATGCTGACACTTAGGAACTAATTGTCTAGCCATTATTACACCTTACCACCTCATCTTCCTAGAAGAATCTATTATTACTATGTAAGTTTAACACTCCTAACCTGTGATGGTGTACCTCATCTGCTCAAATGTTTGCATACTTTTTGGTTTCTGTTTTAACACATGTATTTTCCTCTTTTCATGTCATTAATATTTTGTCCACAAACTGTTTTGAGAAAGCTGTCCCTCTGCTGAATATTCTGCTTTGAAATATTTCAGTAGCTATTCAGGTCTCCAGCAAAGCACAGACCCCCAAATTGTTATTAATTAAAAAATGAGTAGAAAGATTAAATAAATGGACAAAGAGCAGAATCAGAATTTGAAACCGAGTTCAGGTATAAAAAGAAGCAAGTTTAGAGTAGACTCCCCAGTAGACAGAATGTGTGGATGTCATTACAAATATATGTGTGGTATTATTCCTGCCCTTTTCAAACAACCTTTACTTGTGGAAAGTTACCTCTTTGTTCAGTTTCCCCAGCTACGCTGAAGACAGGAGAAGGCATTCTCAAAATATTCAACAAAATGCATGGCAACTCAAGCTGCATTACTCAGTGCATTCCTGCTCAGAGTTCATCACTGTTGAAGGGAAAAACATTTCCTTATCCTATTGTAATTTTATATAAAAGCCAATTGGTTTTGTCCTATAAGGAAGACTTCAAATTATTTCCTTCCCTGTTGAAAAAAAAATTACTTAATTTTAAATCTGATACTGTCAGTCAGCAGAAGATAAAACTCACTCTGTCATCTTGTATGACTTCTTTCTTATCATACATGAAAGCAAGCAAGAGAGAAAAAGAGCTGTTTGCTCAGCAGTAGTCCATTTGAGAAGAAAAAAGAAGAACTCAGCTTCAATAAAGGTATGTCAAACAGCAACACCAGGAGGCATTTCCAAGCATCCCAAATAAAAGGAAAGGGAGACCCCGAACTGATGCAGGCAACATTGCCATAAGCACAATTAGTACAGTTGAGTCAATACCAGAGAAATGTACCTTCAGGCCTTGGTTGCTCAAAAGGTCTGAACCATAAGAAAGATTCTCTACTGGGAACAAAACCATGGCTGATCAGAATTTCAGTATGACAATATAAGTGCTACAGCCAGGGCTTTCCATTCACTGTGTTTTCAATTTTTGCTACTCTCACAAGAAGATTTCTTTTAATATTAACCTTAACTGAGCAATCCAGTTGCATATCAAAATATATATAGCCGTGTCCCTGCCTCCCACAGTCCACCTTATTTTTGACTCAGATCTATCAATGAATGGGAACATCTATATTTTGTAGTTAATGCATGGTCTGCTCACCATGCCAACACCTGCAACAACAACTAATTTTTCTTTTATACTAAGAATGCTTATTATTTCAAGATTTTGGCAGAAAAAAACCTCCGAGGTTTAAATAGATAAAGATATAAAATGTTGTTGTTTCTTCCATGAAAAAGTAATATTTTGGGGAATTTATTTATTTATTTAAGCAATTCTTTTTCTAAGTGTGAACAGAATATGTCATACCATGCAACAGACTAATCTGTGCTCATCCAGGATATATTAGTACCTTGCTTTTGTGATTTATGTTGCTTGAAGAGATTGTGCAAAGCAATATTCATTTCTTAGAAGTTACAAGAGAATGGAAGGCTCATCTTGGGGAAAACAGGCCTGTGGAAAAATCTTGAAAACCTGTCTCAGTCTGAGCAATTCTGCATAAAAAATTGTCCCACAAAATACTTTTGAATCTGTGAACAAAGTTGCCCATGATAGTTACTTAGAACCCTTGCAGAACTATAAGAATCAGAGAAATGTTGAAGGTTTTCAGTTGAAAATAACTTGTGGAAAAGTTGTATTTGGGGAATGTGTATTCATGGAAGCACTGAATATATATTTATGCTGCAAAATTACTTCTATGTGTAGAAAAACAATGCTTTCCCTAGAGAAATAAATCAATTTTCATACAAGATAATAGAAAGTAAAGGCAAAAAATACCTCATTCAGTCATTATCTCTGTGCCCTTCAACTAAATTATTTCATAAGACTGTAGATTGAATTTTCTGAAAGACAGTAATTTTATTCCCATGCTAACAGTGTTTTTCCCTAAAATTTAAATTTTAAATTAGCAATGGTACTCTGAGTAGTAGTGCCTTTCTGTGAAACAGTAACTTCCTTTAATCTTTCTAGGTGATGATAATCACTAACTTTAAACACAGATAAATTTCTGGGCATGCCACATATATGGGTGTTAATGTGTGGAAGACCGGCCTAAAAGTGTCCTTTCTGATTCTGTTTTCTGTGAATCTGATTTTCTGCTGAAATAAACCCAAACATCTATGTACAAGCAGAAAGAAGCTGAGGTATCTGTGCAGTATTCTAAAAAAAAACCTATTCAGTCAAAGTTAGCGTACTATTATACATGGTAGGAAAACTATTCCTGCCATTGGTCTCACAGCAAGCTGTGTGGTTAGCTAAGGTGTGGATAACAACTGTGGCTATTTTCACCTTTTTTGTGTATTTTTCTGTATTTGCTTCTTCAAAATTGGGCTTCTGTAATTCAACATGTAAATGCATCATAAAAAAAAAGCTAAAAAATACCCACCAATGAACCAGCTAACCAAAAAACATGCTAAAAAGATCAAACCAAACCAAAACAGAACACTGCTACTCAATTGAGGAAGTCAGTTCAAAATTGTGTAAAATTATCTTGTTTTGTCTGAAGGGTTTTCTATGTCCACTCGTGACATTCTCAGTACACTATGTTATTGCTATTTCTTCTTTGGGAGCCTGAGTACATAGCACATTCAGCAAAATCAGGGTAGGTGCTAAAATTTGGGTTAGTTTTGTGATAAAATTCCTAACCTAAGAGTTTTACAGGGTGGGTACATTTTAGGACAAAATAATCTATCTTTTTCTCCATTTTATACTTGTTTTACTGTAGGGGTTAAGGATTTCTTCCAAAAGGGATTGTGTGTTATATGCTATTTCTCCCCCAGTACTGTAGTTTAATGTGTTATTTGTGAAGCATGTAACTATTCAACATTTACAGTACCATTAAATCAGGTGTACATGGAGGCTGGGAGCAGTAGCAAGAAACAAAAGAAGAAAAGGTCTCTTGTGTGCCATTAAAACGTCTTAGTGAGTTTAACACCACACACCCTGTTTTAGTGTTGATATTGAAAGTAGTTTATAGGAGAAAAAATAGAAGATTTTGATAACATTTTCCTCCATGCTCACCCCACCCTTTCTTCCCCCTTCCCCCAGCTACACTGCAGAGTTTTGGTTGCATGGAGAGCTGTGCTGTGTGTGCTGCTTGGACACCAGAAGGATTGCAACCCTATTAACACCATTTTGTGCCCAAGATACCAAATCCTTTTGAAATGCTTTATGCACCTCTTCTATTTTAATTAGCACATCTGAGATTAGCTAAGAGACCTCCAATAGCTTCAGCATATCATTTATGCATCTTGAAGTACATTTCATCTAACAGATTTCAGGTTCTTTAAACAAGAAATCAGTGCCTTGACGTAGCTCAGGATAATGCTGAGATTTAACTCTAGTATCCTCAGACCTTGTATCATCACTCCCATCTGAGGAGAGTGCATGTTGCCATTCCAACATATTGATGCACAGTTTCACCAAGTATGCAAATTTGTAGATGACACCAGACTGGGTGGTGCAGTTGACACACCTGAGGGACAGGATGCTATTCAGAGGGACCTGGACAAGCTCAAGTAGTGACCCCTGGGAATTCCATGATGTTTAACAAGGCCAAGTGCTGGTGCTGCACCTGGGTCAGGGCAACCCCTGGTGCCAGCCCAGGCTGGGGATGAACACATGGAGAGCAGCCCTGCCCAGAAGGACTTGGAGGTGCTGTGGGTGAGAGCTGGACATGAGCCAGCCATGGGCACTCCCAGCCCAGAAAGCCAAGTGTGTCCTGGGCTGCATCCAAAGCCCGTGGGCAGCAGGGCAGGGAGGGGATTCTGCCCCTCTGCCCCACTCTGGTGAGACCCCACCTGCAGAGCTGCCTCCAGCTCTGGGGTCCCAGCACAGGGAGGACATGGAGCTGTTGGAGAGAGTGCAGAGGAGGCACCAAGGTGATCAAAGGGATGGAACACCTCTGGCATGAGGAAAGGCTGAGAGAATTGGGATTGTTCAGTATGGAGAAGAGAAGGCTTTGCAATGACCTAAATGTGTCCTTCCAGTACCTGAAGGGAGCCTACAAAAAAGAGAGGGATTTTTTACAAGAGCATGGAGTGACGGGACAATGGGTGAGGCTTCAAACTGACAGAAAGTAGTTTTAAATCACATATTAGGAGGAAATGCTTTTCTGTGAGGGTGGTGAGGCACTGGCACATGTTACTCAGAGAAGCTGTGCCTGTCCCATCCCTGGAAGTGCTCAATGCCAGTCTGGATGGATCTCCGAGCAACCTGGGATATTGCAATGTGTCCCTGCCCACAGCAGAGGTGTTGGAACTGAATCTTTCAGGTCCCTTCCAATCCAGGCCATTTTATGGCTCTATATCAGACACTAAGATACTCAGCATGAGGGGAGCCAATCCCAAGGCCCTCTCCTGGCATGTATCAATTTGTGTCATCTCTTCTCACATTAGCAGTATTATTCTAGCTTTATGCTGTTAAAAAAGAAGAAGTAGTCTCTCAGACTTCATAGAAAGACAAACGTTCTTGCCAAAATAGATTTTGAGGTAGTGCATAATTGCTGTGTACTAAGGCCTGAGTAATCTCATAGTTTAACTACTCTCCTTGTGCCATGTGATCTAGCACAACGATATAATCCATATCAGGATTTAATACTTGGTTTGACAGAGAAGATTTTGCAATTGAAATTACACTAGAGCCAAATATTTTCCTTCTAGAGTTAAAATGCAGGAGATAAACAAAGGCTGACTGCTTTCTCTCATCGAAAATGACACTAGAGTTCTCATAGAGTAAACAGAATCTAATTTGAAGCTTATTTCTTTGCTTCATGTTGAAACACAGTAGGTTGGCTATATGGCCTGAGTAATTTTATTTTGTGTTATTAAAGTGATGCTGTTATAGTCAGCTAGTAGTCACTCAGCTATAGAGATGTTTTTCCATGCCATTATATTTGGATTTAACTCTTCTGACCTTTATAGGCTATATAACAGAGAGAGAAAGCTTGAGAGACATATCTTATTGTGTCAGACAATATATACAGTAAAGACAAGCTGCAAAGAGCCACAGTTTCATAGCATAAATCTCTTTTGCCTCAGCCAGGTTGGAAATGCTCAATAATTCACAGGAACAACCTTTAATTTACTGTTTTCCCTGGATACCACTGAGGGCTGGTGGGAGGGAAAAAACTCATTACAAAGAGCATCTTTTCTCTATTGGAGAACAAAGATGAGAGCCGAAAGATGCCAAAGATTGGTTTTTGCTACTCTATTGCTTATCGCCTGAAAACTGAGCTTAAATTTCTCTGTAAATTACTGTTTAAGGATATGATAGCAATTTCTTTAATTTTGTAGTAGGAAGAAAACAAAATTGGAGACATGGTTAAATTAATTTAAAGAGCTACTGCTTGTTTTAATATCAGTAAGCTCTGAGAGTATATTTTTCCCTGCCAAGATAAAATGTCTCATTCCGCTTAAGTTCTGAGGTCCCTCTATAAGCCACGAATAAAATTTCGCAGGATAAAAGATAATTTGTAATGCTTTGTCACAAGTCTTGGGAAATTTGTTTGTTCTCTTTGTACATTAGAAGAGTTGCTTATATTTCTCAGGTGGAAAGAAGGAAGGGAAAGCACAAAAATGTAAAATATGGGGAAAATGAAAGGAATAGAAACTGCGGTGTCTTTTCTGTCAAGCGAAAATATTATTGATTTTATATTTATTTCCTTTCCTGCCATGGTAAGTTTCTTACTTTTAGTGACATCAGGTGCATTTGGCATTATTTAGTAAATGGAGGCATGGGTGCCAGTGCCAAAACCCTGTGTTTTCAATGCTGCTAGGCAATGAATAACTGCAGTGTTTATGGTTACTCCAGTTACTGCAGGTTCCATGGGCTCTGTTGAAAAAACACACACAGCCACAACAGAGAAATTTGCACAGTATGAAGAAAGACAGAAGCAGTGGAAAGCACACTGCTTCTGACCATGGCTTCTGATTTCTCAGAGGCTCATTCACAGCACTGTGCACTTCCTTGAATAGAAAGTCATGTCTCAGTTCTTAAGAAGAAAGGCTCTTTCTAAACAGATGCTTAGCATGGTGTTTCAGGGACATTCTGGGAGTTCCCAGAGAGTTTCAGGTAATAGACACTTGAAGAAAAGCATCAAATAATGTATTTGTAATCCCTAAGTCATCTGAAAAGACATTAGAGCTAGACTGAGTGTACAGAACAGACAGAGGTGAAATAGCAAGCAACATCCAAGACATATATCTGATCTCTGATCTTCTTCTTTCATGTAGGAAGTGTAACCTCAAAAGAATCGTATTTTTTCTGTTATCAAAGGACTTTCCTTTTTATTAAAAACTATAGAGACAATTCACTGAACACTTTAGTAGGGAAAGTCTTTAGAAAATTACTCTAATCTGAAGATCTGAAATACAAACATTTGAAATTTCTCTCCTTTAGGTTAGTGATGTATTAGGATTTCACTAGTACTGTACTTACATTGTTCACAGTTAGTAGAGTTAATAGAAGCTTTTGTTTTATACATTTTTGGTGGTATTTTATTCCAATAGTTGACAATTCCATTCCATGTTTTTAATATATGTAATCAGTTTTATTTGGATAACATTTAATTCATTTGAATAATATTTAATTTTAATATTCAGTCTTTCAATTATTGCTTATATTGGAAGGAGTTGTTGAGCACCCAGTCCATTTCGTAATTCTCTGGCTTTTATGATAATTTTATTAATATGGCCTTGTTAGAAAATTTAACACTGTTGTCATTGTAATTATCTCTAGATATACTGGCAGGGGATTTAAGTCCAATTTTACTTTGTCTTTGATATTTCAAAGATTCATATGGTAACTGCTTTGTCTATATTTAAATAAAAACAGAGAAGTCTGTTTGAACAATACTTTTAGGTTGTCACACGTTTTAACTGACAAATGGGTACTGGGACAGCATTTTCAGAATTAGGGTGCTTGTACTTTTTCAGAAACAGAAAGTACAAGGTATTTAATTACTAAAGCATAGTTATTGTTGCTGTTGTTGCTGCTATTATGATTATTATTATTATTGTTGCTGTTGTTGTTATTTTGAAGATTCTTGCACAATGAGTGAAATTACTGTTCTACCATTGTTTACCTGGCCTGGAATCTTTACTCTGAGAGAAATTCCAGTGATATGAGTGATATGATGTCCAGGCCTCATGGTTGTGTTTTCTGACTTTCTAGGTACTTTTTTCCAACTGATTCAAAACTTTAGGACCGGATGCTGCATCACACAAACTCACCTTTCTTCTTTTCCAAAGGACTTGGAAGTAATAATGTGTTCTATTAAGTTGTGCTCGGAAAAGCTGCTGCCTGCAGTCATCATAGAATCATTGAATCATTAGTTGGAAAAGACCCTTAAGACCATTGAGTACATCTGTTAACCCAGTACTTGCACATCCACCACTAAACCATGTCTCTAACATCACATCTATGGGTCTTTTCAATATCCCCAGGGACAGCAACTGAACCACTTCCCTGGACAGCCTGTTCCAGTGCTTGACCACCAGTCTGGTAAGGAAATTTTTCCTAACATGCAATCTCAACCTTCCCTGTCACACAGGAAGGTATAATAAACCCATCCTGCTGCTGTCACTGGCATAGGGATTCTGATGGGAGTATTCCCGCTGTGTTGCTGTCCTGGGGAAGAGTAGGGAGTCTGCCTAAATGAGGTGCTAGCTCTGTGAGCTGCCTGTGTATTTTATACCTCACAGTGCCAGGACATAAAGTTTCTTTCTAGCTCTTGATGTGCATTAATGTTTTTCTGACATGGTTTTGCGTTGAGGGCAATGTTATCTGAGCAGGTATTTGAGCAGAGCTTTTCATTTTCCCGGGTCATATGGGCTGGCAGGCATTTATAGAGGAACGGTAGAAGCAGGAGAGAGGGTTGTTTTGAAGTGTTGTGGTGGAGGGAAGATTTGCATTTGTCTGGCAAATGTCATCTTCAAGCAGGTGTGTGTCAGCATGAGTGTGCTGGGCTGTGTTAGCACAATGCCACAGTGTCATCCTGCCTTGTATCACGTGACAACTTTCTATGATAATATATTTATGTAAGTGGACAAAATTAGAGCTGCCATTAGTAACAACTTGGGATTGCCTAGATTTACTTTTTTTTAAATCTTTTTTTTCTGTGTCATGCAATTTGTTATTCCTCCTACATATGACATTAAAACTAAGGGATAAAATTTTATTATCAGTAGTGTAATGCTAAGTTGCTTTACATTATGTTGTTGCAATACTGAAGAGGGTTATTTTAAAGAGTAAAATTCTATTGCTACCTTTTAAAATCAGAGTGAGTGTAGCTATATATACTCACTGTGGCATTTCTTAGTGAGAAAGCATCATACAAATTAATGTCAGTTCTTGTTTATTCTGTAATAAAAATGTCCTTCAATTTGTTTTAATAATAGGGACCAAGAACTGTAGAAAGTCCAGATGTTATTATCTTTCATTAAAATCTATATATATAAGTAGAGAACACTGATAAATGAAAGAAGCCTTTTAAGAATCATTTTTTAAGCTCAGATGCCTAGGTAGGAAAAGACAAAATCTATAACATGGTATCTTAAGGTTTGTCTCATGTGCTGTAATGTGCCACAATTCTATTATGAGAACAAATTTCTGTTGAGACTAGTGGTATGGTGGGCACAGATTTGTGTCACTGAAGACATGGTCTCAGATTCACTGCATATGTGAGATTAGATGTAGATCCATCAGAGTTTCTTTGAGCATCCACCCCAGTGAAAAATATACACAGCTGGATGTGGCATAGCCCAGCACAGCTCCTCTCCTGTCCTGAGCCCCTCAGTGCCAGACTCATCTGGCTGCTGGATCTATTCCTTTGACTTGCTTTCTCTGCTCTGTTGGGTCCATGCATATTTAATGAGTTTTGACGCAGCTGAATCTATGGTAAGGAAAGGAATATAAATCTTTATAATGTAATCCTCATCCAGTTCCTTAGCCAGATGTCCCTTTTTTCCTGTTGCCCACTGCTGGTGGGTTTGATTCAGGCAGATATTTTAAAAGTGTGCAGGCATATCTGAGTGTGGTACATGAGTCCACAGCTAATGGCCATGCAGATTGTGATGGAAGTTTTCCATTGAATATCTGGTCAAATGAATGCTATCACATTCATCGTGCTCATGCTTCTTTTGTGAAAGAAAGATGTCTACTTTTACCATTTTTATCTGATGATATTTATTTCTCTCACCTTGCATTTTTGTTGGGTTTAGAGACTTAGACAAAAAATAAATTTGAAAAATTTAAATTCACATCCCTATAGAGAGTTCATATTACCCCCAGAGATCTGATATGAGAGCTTGTGGGGTAAAGCCTGATCCTCAAGACAAAAGATCTAGTTTTCTCCTGATCTGTTCTTAAAATCTAACTTGAGTCAATTGGCAGATTGTATTACATTAGAGATAATCCTTGCCGAAGTTTCAGAACTGCTTGGTAATGACATTATGACTGCAGAGATAGGAGCAGCAAACCTTCAGTTTATGACACTGCATGTTCTTTTCTGCAGCATTTTATTGCATTTATGTATTTCTGATCTACAGTTTTTTAGGCCACATTTTCAGTGTGGGAAATACCTATCATACTACTAAAGGCTTGGCTTTGTTGATTGATTTTTCAGACTGCTCCTAATTCTGCTTGAACACACTGATAACTGGGCTCTGCACCTGGTTGAGCTTCACTTTGGCACACAATGAATAAGTAAAACATGTTACAACATTGACTGTAATTGCAAACCCAAACTTTTGCAGATTTTTGATCTAGATTCAAGGAACAGGAAATTCAGAATTACTGCCACCACAAGTCGGACACTTGTACGAAATAAGTTGGAGGCCTCATGGTGTGCTAGCCCTGAGCAGTGATGGCTAAGGTCTCAAACTGGCCTCAACAGGATTGATTTAGGACTGATGCCCTATTTGCCACAGTGCATTACTAAGACCTCTCTATGTTAGTCTCCAAAGCACTCTAAGAATATGCCTTTAGTGCTTGCACTCATGTAAGTGCACCGTTACTACTCTCAGTCCCCTCAGGAAGAAACTTGCAGAGAGTGATGCCCCCCCCCCCCATCCACTGTGAAGAAGATTTACTTTACTCCAGCAAAAACCAGAACAAAGTCATTTGAGGATGTCTGAAGTAAAACATGAAAAATCTGCAATGTTAGAAGCCCTCTTCTCAGGAACAACCAGAACATTAAGTACATAGGGATAAAGGATTTCATCAGAACATCAGGAGATGCAATTGAAGTTATTGAATTCATTATTGGTTACTTAAAACTGCCTTGTATATTACAGCCCAGATTTTCTGTTTTCCCTTTGGATTAATTTAATAGGCATTCCATTATCAAGAAAAGTTTGCAAAAGCCAGTCTTTTATAAATTTTTTCATTTCTGGAGAGGGCAAATGAAAGCTTTTCTGAGAAGTGAGTCTGTGTTTTAAAAAAGAGGGTTTGATGCTGTAAGCATAGTTTAAATGCAATATAACTGATTTCCTTATGTTAAAGTGGCATTACATAAATATGCAAGCAAATATTTTTAAATAACTGAGAACATTTACACCATACTAAGTATATGTGGACAGTGTTTGTGATTTTAGATATGAGGGTTTCAAATACACTATTTTTATATAAACAATATAGTCTTGTTCTAATAAAAAACCCCAGTTAGATTGAAACCTACATTATTAATGCAATTGAGACAGTTAAACGAAATACTCATTCAAACTTGACATTAGATATAAAAATCACTGCATTATTTGAAAGTCTAATGTTATCCTCCATAGGTTTTGTGTATGTATGAATGTTAATGTTAACTTATGTTCAACAAGATAGCGTTGAGTGCCTCATAAATATGCCAGCTCATTTAATTGTTGTTTTAAACCACTGCTGTCCAAAACATCTAGTACATTTTTAAATTTTATTTCTTTGATCAAAGCCATAAAAAAAGACAAGCACTAAAAAACCCAGCTACAAGTACCTTACTGCCACTGTTACCTCTGGTGTAAATTTCTTCCATGTTGAAAAGAAGATAGTATGAGTTTTCAGTAGTCTGAACTCATCAGAGATTAACCATGGCTTTTGTTATGTTCCTTGGCTGTTCACAGTTGCTAGAAAAATGGATCTAGGAAATGTTTGCTTGCTATAAAATCCACACAGACCAAGGTCAGGCAAAAATTTGAAATCTATTTTGGTATACATCACACTTTCTTGTCTTTTGCTACCCACAGTGATATGTGCTGTGTTTGAAAATATAGGGTTAGAATTTCAGATACTGCTGCAACCTTCCCAAAATCCGCTAATGCATGAAAAATAAGAAAGCATTTTGAAGTGCTTTATTACTGGATGTAATTGGAAAATCTGGGTTGATTTGTTGCTAGCAGAGATATGTGTAAGATGAGGAACTACTGCTGAGGTTTTGCGTGTGAGCCTTTGCAGTACTCGGATGACCATGAAGAACACACTAAAAGTTCTGCAGCAGCCCTTACTCTGCACTGTCAGCAGAACTCTATATATTCTCAAACCAAACAGAATTTCATTACTAATATCTAATTAATGCTCTCTTTTATCAGCTATTTGTCACTGGTCACATAGATCTTGAATCTGAAAACCATTCTGGTCATCTGCATTTCTGGTTTGTTTGGTTTTTTTCAGGCTCTGTGTCCTGCTTGACTACTTGAGTGGTGGGCTTTTTCCCCAAGGTTAGAGCCTCTGTTGCAAGTAAGTTCTGTAAAGATAAATTTCAACTGTAGAGCCAAATATCCAGATCTTTCTAGGTGCATTCCACACAAATATTTCTCAATATTTGAAGTAGCAAAGGATGAGATATGGAAAGCTCTGTTGCTATCTGCAATTGCTGGTGCCGCTTCAAAATGGGATCGGTGATTTCTTCTGAAACAGACTCAAAACTAAGACGGATACTGTAGTGAAAGTCAACTAGCTGTCTGCAGGGTTGGTTATGACCTGGAATTGTAGCTAGGAGTGCATGACATAGATGTTTTATTTTTGTAAGCCATTTATTTTACCCTAGGACAAATAGAAATACTGAAATAGAAAAATAACTTTGGATATGGAAATAGTTTTTTTGTATCAATTGATAAATCCAGTTCCATTTTGACAGTGAGGGCAATAGTGCCAAAGTAAGGTGTGCTTTGGCAAAAGCCTATGCTTAGGTAAAACCACTACATGCAATGAAACATATGAAAAGTTGAACCTTATACTAGGTTTATAAACTCTGGATTATTATTATGATGTTTTTCACAGGATGACCATCCTTCAGACACTTATAGTTTGCTTTTAAATTTCAGGTATTGTTTTCTGCTATATTTTCAGAAAGGATGGGCAGCAAGGTTTCTCTTCTTGGCCTCTGGCTACCAGGACCTGGAATTCTTCAGAGTCATTTTTCTATTTCTGGAAGATCTAGCCTGGAAATTAATGAATCGTGGCTGCTGTTTAGAAAGTAAGAAAGAATTCTGTGAGGGGAAGAAATAAAGACTGTATAATCTAGGAGAGGAACCTTGGCTATGGCTGTGGCTAATGTGTTATTTAAATAAGAAAACTAAGTAGGAGAAGTCTGAACTACATGCAGAGTGATAATCCCAGCAGCTCACTGTGTTCATCGTTTTCTTTCTTTAAGCAATATGGTGGACTGATATGTGTAAGGAAAGAGAAATTCAGCCCAGATATTTTTTTCTGTGTTTCCCCAGGGAAGAACTGAAATTATATTCTTTGATACAGAGACAAAAACTCCAATGCTGCATTCAAAGTCATCCCGTGTTGGTGTGCAAGTATGTGAGTTTCAGTTTAGTGCCTCAGATGATCCACTCCGATCTGGAAGAACTGATCCTAAGAGAACATATTGCCAGCTAAGTTCACCTGGGCAGCACTCACCAGAGGCAGCTTTTAGAACCTGTAATTCTCTGTAAAATATATTGAAGGTATGCCTCAGTTTGTTTTACTATTAAGAAGAGACCATTTCCTGAAATCTGTTTGTGCTTCTAAATTTCCACATCCTCTCTCTAGACACTTTGTAATTTCTGGCCAACAAGTACGGTTTGTAGTAATCAAACCTAACATGAAACTGAACTGAGCGTTACTATTCATTATGACTGCATTAGGTAGGTTTTTCAGTTAGATATTTGAAAAATGGCTAAAATTAATGTGAGGTAGATAACATCCCTCTTGTTTTGCTCTTGCTTCAATAATAATGTTCCTTAAACATAAACACATGATGAAACAGCTACCTTTTATTGTCAGACTCTTGCCTCATGAGAAAGCAAGCTACAGAAAACTATCTGTATATGGAATATTCAGAGGAGCAAGACAGTGCTGGTGTGGGGAGAAAATTTCTGTGGTTCCATTTGGAGAGGCTTTGCTCCTGCTAGAAAAAAAAAAAAAACTTTCACAAAACTAGCATGCGGAAGCAAAATAAGCTTTGCAAACTTAACTACTAGTAGGGAGGAAAAAGATCAGAAAGTCTCTGGTATTTAGCACTCCCTTTGGAGGGGCAGCGTGCATCCAGTGTACAAATTCGTAACAGGAGGATGATTAACCTCTGTCCTCCAGCAGTGTTATATCAACACATAATGTAATATCCTGATAGTTGCTGTGAACTGGGCTCCCAAGTCCTTGGACTGCAGTTCACGGCAGCTGTACCCAGGTTTGTTTTCTTCTACAGGATTTGACATTCTCAGAAAGCCTCCATTTCTCCCGTGCTGTACACATTACCTATGGCCACTGCAGCACTCAAATTATATGTTTGAGGCAGAACTTCCATTCTGATCAAATTTTCTTGCACTTCACCTTGTCACTCATATTCTGCTGTCAGTGGGGGAATGAAAACTCGGCTGTTGAATTCACATGCCTTGCTCCCTCTTATGGTAGAAAATGCATAAAATAAAAGATCATTTTTGAAGACATCTTTTGACAGTTTTTTTCAGATCATCTCATTCTTATCTCTAGGTTGTTTGCATTTTTTATAAAGTATGTACTCTCTGGCTAAAACTAAATGAAAGATTTTCTGGTTTTTTTAACAACTCCCTATTTTTATTTAAACCTTCCCTTGCAGTTTCTTGAAAGTCATCTCTGTTTAGGTAGGCAGCAAGCTGTGCATAGTGTGAGTAATTGAGGTGATGATACTTACCTTTTCTCTTTTGTTCCAGTATTTTTAAAAGCTTTAGCTGCATAAATCCAAATTGCTAAGTTGTAATGAAACTTTATGAATGCCATGACTTTGGGCTGAGTTTTTAGAAAAATATGTTCCCTTTGTGTGTGTGTGTGTATGTGTGTGTGTTTTCATTTTCCAAATTTCAGACTTATATTAGAATTTCTGACTCCTGCTTATTTCTATAGGGTTTCCTCTCCCTTTCTCTTTGTTTTTTTTAGTATAAGCTAGATGTTTGCTGCTTCTCATCCCCAGCATTTCTGCCTTTAAGTTCATGTGTTTTAGTTTTAATTTATTTTCAGACTGTAGGTGAGACAAACTAGAAGAGATGAGAAAAACTGATGTAATGTAGTTCACATGGTTCAGGTTTTTAGGTTTTTTAATCAGAAATATGTTTTGCTTGATTTGCTGCAACAATGACTCCCTAGCTGTAGTGATGGACATCACTATAGACCAAAGTCTGCTCTCACACTCCTCAGTATTCATCTGAAGTACCAGTGATAGAGTCAGAACATTACATATAATTTATAATGCTTAAATAACTGAATGTAGTCTTTATTTATTCTCTACCTGTGAGTTATTATTTAGTGGCAATTGTTGTGATAATTCAGGAGAAATATAATGTGGTCATTCTCCGATTCATTTATTTTCTTAGATTTCTGACCATTGCAGTTTTCTCTTATCTCTTCTACTTCCTGGAATATTGACAGTGCTCACACTGTACCCATGCACATCATCCTTTGACCCTGTCAAACTTCTTGCTTGAGGTCAGAAAGCATGATCTGATTGGAGACACACATTCAATGAAAAAAAATGAATTCCTGTCTCTTGATTTCTTTATAAGATGCAGTCAGAAAGTGAAAGGACCAGTGTAATAACAAGGGCATTGAATGTTCTTGTAGCAGAAGTTACACATTTTGGTGTCGTGTATAATGAAGTTAGAAAAATGCTTAAATCCATCTTCATCTTTAGTCATGTCTCCACGAATGGAATGTTTAGGCTTATTTCAAAAGGTATCTATTGAGATCATCTCTCTTTGTCATAATATTTCTGTCATGCACCCTTCGGCAAGATAATGAAGCTTTAGGTATTAGAGCAATTACTTCATTGTTCATACATGCATTCTAACATCTCACATTTTTATACTAGTACAGCCTTCCAATCTGGAAAATATAGCATTTTTATTGATAGGTTCCCTAAATATGTGAAGGATGAGACAGTAGCAATACATCATGCACAAATTGAAACAAGCTGCTCTGTTGCTAGCTAGGAAGACATGAGATTTTGATTACATGTGCACAAAAGCCATGACTTTGGCTTTTGTGTCACATTCTTACACATACAGGGGAAATTAAAAATGTATTGTGTTTATTCTATGTATAATTAAAATTCTTACATGTTTTTCTATGAGTTTCTATGAGTTTACGCATGCGTATCCATTAGTAGGTAAGTGTAAAAGTGCAGCACCTTGGGGAAAAAATAACAATTTAATATCTCAGGAGTGTATTTCAGACTCATGTATCTGTAGTATGCAACTGATTTTTTTGTTAGGGTAAAATCCAATAGCTAATATTTCTGGGGGTAAGATTCTCCATTGTCTTCTCTGTATAGCCTGGTTTCACCCTGGGAAAGTTTAATTTAGGTATTCCAGCAAAATCTTTGCAGCTGGAAAAGCTCTTCATTAGCTTTGATTCCTCCAGACCCCAGCTCCACTGATCCCAGTGCACCAGCTTGCCTTCTGGCTCACCTCAGGATGATCTTTGATGTCTGCACATCAGCTTCGTGCTTGCCACCTGCAGTATTAGAGACTGGAGGAAGTGTGCACAGTCATTTCTTTTGCTTACTGTTTTGTAAAAGCCTGCCACAGATAAGCTGTAACACTGTTTATATAACTGTGAGAGAATTGAAAAACCTCTCTGGCAGAGGTAATTCAAGAAATTTTATCATTGCCTGTGGGTATCAGGCAAAGCTGTTTTCCTACCTCATCATTGACTTCCAGTCCTGCTTTCCTGATGCATGATATCGTCACTAGGCTGTAATTTATCTACTGTAGATAAGCATTATGCAGACAGAAATAGTTACTACTGAACTAAGGCTTTTTTTCTACACATGGGAGATAGGGTCTATCAATATTTAATTTGAAAATATAGAATCTTGACTTTGAAAGCACCTCAAATTTGGAAAAACATTTTAGTGTTATTTTATTTAGCTAGGAAAGGTTATTAAATGTGCATAATTTTGTGGCTTAGGAATATATCACTCTGTTTGTGTAACTACCAAAACTTATATTAATGTGGGTTCATGTCAGTGGCTGCTTCACCCCTGATTTTCTTTAAATATGATTCTGGGATTCTGGTCCATATCTTCTGTACATGTTAACATACACAAACATAGAAAACTGCCTCAAAATCCCAGTCCTTTGCCTCTTTCTACAGTTCAGTTGGCTTTGATGTTGACCAGAGTGAACTCCCCAATAGTGTGGATCTCTCCTTTAACACTTATATGGAAATTTCAAAAAATAAATTATCATCCTTCTCTGGGGATCTAATATTTAGAGCATAGCACCTCATGTAAGTGAGGGCTGAAGGTTACACAGATGGCCTTGTGCCTGAAAGAAGTTTGCCAAGGTGTTTACTATCTTATAATAACAATTTTTCATGCAGAGTGTATTTCTGTGTGTCTCGATCAATCAAGCAAGAGCTTTCTGTGTGTGATTTGTGCCTGGTCCAAATAAAATGAGATTCCATCAGGTTTCATGGTTGGATGAAGTTCTTAGGCTCTGATGAAGTTAGAGCTGTGATTTTTGCACTTAATCATTTCACTTTTAGGGCGAAAAAGTCAATAAAATAAAGATGTATACAAACTGCTGCCACAGGCATTGTCAATACAGAATAGAGAAGACATTCACTATTCTTGTAATTGTGCTTCCATACCTGCATGTTGTGGAAAAGTGTAAGATTGCTGCTGGTTTCACAATCCCTGCTAGAAATGAGAATTCCAATGAGAATGAAAGAGTGTGCCCACAAAAAAGACTTTCTTGAAGTTTAACAATGGGGAAACAAATGAAGTGCATCAGTAAAAGAAAATCCTGATGAATCTTTCAAAAGAGAATGGCTCTCCAGGAGGTAATGTCATTCCAGCTTTTCCATTTACTGTTAGAAGATAATATAATTGTGCCTTATCTCCAAATTACTTTAATTTATTTACGATCTATGTCTGGCCTTCTTCTCTAGCTGTATATACTGAATACATATCACTGTATTCCTAAAGCATTCACAATAACATTCAAAATCCTCACATTTCTGTTTCGACAATCCTATTTAAGGAAACTTTATCAATCAGTGTTGGAATCCTACACACACAAAGAAAATTCCTCAATGCAGAGCTGAAAACGTTGTTATTGAGAAATTATCTGTTTTCATGGTTCTCCTTTATCCTGCCTGCAAATCACATCAGCCTCCTTGAGGCCCTGAAGTCGTATCATAGAAGGCAATACATTTGATGGTGTATCTGCCATTGAGAGATAGGCTTGGTTAAACAACTCTGAGCAGTAGTTTCATACAGATCAGAGCTCTGTTGGCCAAAATCTGGCTTGCTTTTGAGGTGAAATAGCTGGAAAAGATCAAAGAATAAATTTTACATTGTACTGTGGTGTGGAAATGCTGCTTCTTACACACTGGGACAGACAATTCTGTTGTTCAGATGATCATGTTCTTGACATTCTGAATGCACAGCAGATTAATGCTTATTACCTGGCAGTCCTGTGGAAGGTTTCACGCAGCTGAAGCAGTGCTTCAGGGTAAGATTTGTCCCTTATGAGGAACACAAAAATTCCAACCCTAATTTTTCAGGTTTCCTTATAAATTTGTCTTCATGACAGCCACAAGACTGTGTCCAGTAAACATTTGGGGGGGGGATAAGTGTTTCCTGCATTTTGGTGGTCAGTAAAGTGCTAACTTCTTTATTTGGTGTTTAAAAGCAACACTTTATGCAAATATTAGATCTTTTCATCATGATTGAACTGATCCAACATAATTTGAAATGGCTTGCACCATGAGACAGCATAACTCTAAAGATGAGCAGGTATCTCCTTAGGATCCTTCCAAAACCTAATTACCATTCAATATGAATCTGTTTATCAAGTAATCCTGTTTCCTGGGGATTGGCTGTTGAACATACTTGCACATAAATAGGATTCTTGTGAGAATGTTCATTTCTACTGTTTCAGTTCTAACTACAAAGATAAGCATAGAAAATCCCATCTATTTAAACCATCTGCTACTTTTTGAAATAATTTGCTGCAATTTTCTCTAAATGTGCCTTTTAAACCAGGTGTTGTACATGCTTTTGGATATTAAAATCCCTCAGTTCTGAGGAAATTTATTCATAAATGTATTCACCTACTTCTAGTGAGAGCAACAGGAATAAATCTGCAAGCACTCAATGGGTCCTGAGTGAGAAGAGGATGAACAGCAGTACTGAGTGTACCTTGTTCTTTGACATAACAAGTTCTTTCACATGGGCATCTTCCATCACCACCACAAAGATGAGGAGGCAGAGGAAATACCAGTGCTGTACAGGCAGAGTTACATGGAATTTTATCCTGCCCCTCCTCCACTCCCTGTTATTAGTTCAAAGCATTTGGATCATTTTATGCTCTCACTTTTTCATATATTGCCTCGAGTAATTATACTAAAATGGCAACTAGGAGGGAAAAGGGAAAAAAATTAAACTTACCATGTGCCTGTACTTAATCTTAAACATGTCACATTGTATCCACTGATCCTAAAATAAACTTTCTAGTTATGACATATGGCTTTCAAACAAAGTGGGTGTTTTTCCTTTGCATGAAATAAATAAAGATTAATTTATTTGATTGAAGTCCTTTGGCATCCTTGTCTGGAAGAATATCAAATGTGTTCAGAGGTTTTTTCCTACCAATTACTTTTAAAAAACAGGATACTTTTGAGGGCAAGAAGACAAACTAATAAATATTATGGCTGCCACAGAAGATGATACGACAGTTTGTCCCCAGCCAAAGGCATGGGAAAGGTCTCAAGGAGCAGCTGGATTTCACAGAATCACAGAATCACTTAATTGGAAGAGACCTTCAAGATCACAGAGTCCAACCCATGCCCTAACACCTCCTCTGAACCATGGCACTGAGTGTCACGTCCAGTCTTTTCACAAACACATCCAGGGATGGTGACCCCACCATCTCCCTGGGCAGACAATTCCAGTATTTAACCACTCTTTCTGCAAAAATCTTTTTCCTGTCCTGTAGTCTTTTCCTTTCACAGAACAGGCTTAAGACTGTGCTCCCTCATATGACTAATTGTACCAGGGCAGCATGGATATGTCTGCTATATTAGGCATACATGTTAGGGGGCACAGCATCATTTTGCTGCTCTGTGCCCTGCTAAGGCTGTTCTGCTGTGTAGTCTGTCCAGTACCATTGGGTTTGGTGACCTCTGGGAGGCACTTGAACTGTGGGCCACTCAGTATTATGAAGCTTGTAAGTTTGCTTTCTTCCCCAGTCTTTAGGATCTCTTATACCTCAGTGGAGGCATAATGCTTCATGGATTTTTTGATTGAGAGAGAAGTTATTTTTCTGACTGTATGTCAATTAACAGGACTCGAAAACCTTCACTGTTATTTTTTCCTAATGTCAATGAGCACACTCTCTCTTGCCCCTCTATTCTTTCAGTATTTATGGTTTATGTGAAAAAGTCATGGCCTGTAGTTGGAGGTTCCTTTGGGCGGGAAACAGGATAGAGCTGCCCAGCTGTAGTGTGGGAAGGGATACACTATACATCAAGTTGCTTGCAGCAGCTATGGTTTCATTAAGGTCTCTTTCAGACTTAAAAGGGACAAGCTTTGTGGGTGTCTTAACCACCTGCCACAGCCACCTGCCATTGCCATATTGAGGTCAATAGTCTCAGTTTCAGAGAATGAGAAAGGTAGTTTTTGAGCACAATGGATGAATGAAGCTGGTTGTTAGTTGTTTTGTTTTCATGTTGCTGGGGCTGACTGGATGGCATTCAAAACTCTTATCTTGGAAAAATTACTTCCTTGGCTGGATGGATTTCCATTTATTTATTTTGATAGTATCTCATGAATAATTTCTAAACATAACTGAAAGTGGACTCAGCAGTTGTCTTAGCTCTTTTGTGCTTCCCGTCCTTATCAATGAAGGCATTCTTTAAGATTCTGGTGCCCTTTATTGCAAATATAAATAAAATCTGACAAAATTGTAAGTACTATAGTGCTGGAAGCTGACAGAATAGGGCAAAAATTAATTTTATGCATGAAAAATCTCATTAAGCAGATCCATGGAATTAAAGTAATTGGCATCAGAGCCCGTGGTGTATGCTGTTCATTGTTTTGTCATCAGGACCACTCAGCCCAGTCTGTCCATGCAGCTTGTGTGACTCATTCTCCTTTGCAGGATCTGTATTAGTCTACCTAGATAGCACAAAGGTCAGGGGGATCTCAGGGGAAAATGCCCTTCTTTTCTCATATGTGATCAGAAAATTACCACAGATCATCTGAAACAGCTGAAATGAAAATGAACCATTTTTCTCCCTAATACATAGCAGTGACCCATAGAAGCTACACAAGTCAGACAAGATCCAGAAAGGTCATTAAGGACTCATAAAATCCATTAACTAAAGTGCACAAAGCGTTGCTTATAATTAAATTGTTTTTCACAAAACAAGCAAACACAGAGTCCTTCAAGACACAATTGCAAGGCGTTGGCTCCTCTTCTCAGAGCACTCCGCTTTCTAATTTTAACAGCAGGAACTGTCCTCCAGGTATGAAGTGGAGATAATCAAATGAAGTGGGAGATTTGAAAAGGCCAGAAGAAGCACTTCTGGTAGGTAATTCCCCTACATTAAGTGTGGAAATGTGTATAGCTATATAGAAATGCAAATGCTGCTTTTTCTTTTGGGCCAGAGTCTGGTAATTTTGATTAATAGCTGACTGGAACTAAGGATGTCTAACCAGTGCATCTTCTGTGTTTGATAATTTTAACATCGCCAAACCCTTCAGAACTACCTTTTTTAAAAAAAACCAAAAGCAAGTAAATTATATCTTATCATGAAGAGGCATTTAATCTCCTGCTTAATCTATATTATGAAGTTCTATCAATTTTGGTTTTATGTGATATGCCAGCTAAGATTAATATTTTATCAGGGAAAAGCTATGTGCCCTGTAATCATTTACATAAGTATGTGTCTGACTAGTTCAGTAAAAAGAATCTTCAATTTTTAATGAAGTAGAACTTAGTAATAAAAGTAAATAGATGTAAATTGTCATCATAAGAATTTAATAATTCTTTTTTTGATAATAAATATACACTGTATTCACATATGCACAATGAACGGTACCACACTGTGGTTACCGAAAGGTAGGAAACCGTCTCGCTCAGGGCTCTGACTCTAAAGCAAGAGCAATATATCTTGGTAGAACTCTGAAAATATTGCCTCCACCTGTTCTCTCCACCTGCAGGGTCAGACATCTGAGACGCTTGTGCAGATGTTCCTGAAGCACTGTCGTTAACAGGATGGTGTTTTAACATAAAGTGGTGCTTCATTCTAAAGAGATGTGGAGCAAAGTCTCTCCAGATGCTCGGCTGAGTTATTAGTGGCACAGCAGTCACAGTATGGAGGCTGAGACAGGTGACTGGCA
>VZTZ01047885.1:94151-107707 GCA_013400955.1 Drymodes brunneopygia | reverse complement strand
AAATAGCAAAAGGTCTTGACAAAAAAAGACAACTTTGAAGTGAGAGTGTGATATAATTAGTGAAAATGGATAATGGGTACTGCAGACTGACAGTATTTTGACATGTGGATTTTTTTAATGTATGTAACCACTTTGCAAGCTTAAAAACCATACTCTAATGAAGAGTCTGGTGAAATAATCAATGGGTGTACACTGCCAAAATGCACAGACAGATTGACCTGAAGCTTTTTGAGCATTGCAACAAACCAATATATGGTATGTAAATGACTTGGAAACTGAATGCAGAGTCTTGCAGTGAACAGTCAGCCCACAGTAGCTTTGCCAAAACATAAGGAGATTTTAGAACTAGCGGTTAGTGCAGAGTTGAAGAAGTAACTCTCCAAATTGAACAGAAAAATATGAAAGGGGAAAAAAATTTTAAAACTCTGGCAAAACAACTGTACAAACACAGTTTTGACGTTAAGACAAAAGAGACAAACAGAATCATAGAGCCACAGACTCATTTAGGTTGGAAAAGACCATTAAGATTAAATCCAGATTTAAACCTACACCTTAACAAAACTGACCCAGGTGCAGGACCTTGCACTTGGCCCTGCTGAAATTCCTGAGGTTCACACAGTCCCCTCTCAGGCCTGTCAAGGTCCCTCTGGGGGACATCCCCTCCCTGCAGTGTGTCCACCACACCACACAGCTTGTATAACAATCTCATCAGAATTGTGCTTGTCCTTTCCACTCAGATACACAAATGTCCCAGAGTTCAGCTGTCACTGTAACACAGTTGAGATTACCAGCCTTACAGTAAACCTGTTCTGATTGTTAAAATCACTAATATTACTGAAGAAAGTTCCAAAAGTGAAATAAAATGTGTGACCAATCATGTCTGAATTAAGAGTCAGTCCCACAGAATGTCTTGTCACAATGCTTGATGTGAAGATGTGGCCTCCAGTCCCAAAAATATTACAGTCAGCAAAGATGACAGAACCAAGAAAAATGAATCAGTCAAGGCTCAAAGCCTGTAACAACTAAGAAGCTAAGCATCTGAAAACTAAAAACTTGGCAGTTTAGAAGCATGAATTGTCTACAATGTGTAAATAAGACACCAGGCACTGTAAGGCAGAAGAGCAGTCCTTTTAAAGGAAAGAGGAAAATTAATTTATTTCCAAGCTAGTTAAGATGTGTCTAATTACATTAAAACAAAACCATAAATGCAATGATAGAATCTGGAGTACATGTGTAACTTATGATAATCATATTGAATTTTGTTATCTTGTTTGAATTTTGTTATCCTGTGAAAATATGATAGAAAGCAAGTGAAGAGTGATAGCTTTTCAGTTGAGGTAAATATCAGGTCTGGAATGAAAAGCAGGTTTACAGATCACAAGCCAAAAATGATATCCCAGGATCGGGATATCAATAGGTTCAATGTTGCACTGCTAGGGCTTGCACTTCCCTTTAATGCTTGTACACTGAATAAGGAAGTGACTTCTTTTTGCAGGAGGTCAGATTTGTATCTCAATCAATTAGAAACTTTCACTTTTTACTGAAATGCTAAAAAAGGAGTGTAGTGTAATTTACTATGTGGGAAATGATAATTCTAGAGCCAACAATTGCACCATAAGGGAACATGGGGAGAAAGTGTTATTTCTAAGTGCAGAAAGCTTACTCAAAACAATAATGTGATTTTTGCATAGTATAGCATTTTACTGAGTGTTTTCCAAGTATCAGGTCAGTTATGTTAATGTTTTCTTTCCTGAGGTTTCTGATCTTTCTTGCAGGAGGTAACATCTCATAATCTCCCTTCTCTTCCTCAACACAGCTTATTTAATGAATGTGTTATGTTTAAAATAAGCAATATGTCTCAGCATGCTTATTAACTGCTAGTTGTACAATGTCTCCAGACAAACAGTTGACAGGATGCCCAAGCAAGTAGATGCTTGCTAGTAACTTTCTTCTATATATCTTTAAAAACTGCTAAGAAAAGCACAAGCCAGAGGGCCCTACAAGGGGGCCCTNGTGATGCTCCAAATCCCCTCTCTTAATTTCTTCTATTTTTTTTTATATATTTGGAATTGAAATATGGAGTATGTCTGGATAAATGTGCATTTGAAAGTTTTTCTCATTGCAAAGCAGTATTTCATATTTAGAGGCTTGGACCCAGAGATATTCTTCCAATAATTTTCTGCTGTGTAAGTATTGGGCAGACAACAGATTTAGTGAGAAGCACCACCTACTTCATCTGCGATAGGAATCATATAATTCGGATAAACAAATTCTACAAAAAGTTGATTATAAACTTATCATTTTACAAAGGCTGAGTCAGCACTGCATTAATGGCAAGGACAGCATTAAGACAATTTCAGTCCATGTTCCCTGCCACTTTTCACTTTTTTATCCATCTTTCTGAAGACAACTCTGGCTGCTGGTAATATCTCCTAGGGATTACTACCAACAGCACAACAGAAGGTTCTAGGTGTTAAGATAGCAATATTTTGTTTTCATTTACAATCATAACTTATGCATCAGGCTGGAAAATATTCAGACTTTTACTGCCACATGAAACCAGGTTCTCTTCAAAGAAACCTGCATAATTCTGTTACTTCTAATGTGGAGAATACTTCACACTGGAGTGCAAATATATAAATGTCTGGGAACCAGAATTTTCGTGGAGGAGCTATTAGTGGACAGCTCTTTCTAAGTTTCAAGATTATACTCTGTTTAGTACACCAAATCCACTCTTCAATTTTTCTCATTAAATGAAAGGTAGCCACCCATATTTGTATGCCCACTAGCTTAATTCAGCTGATTCTTACCTGTCTTCAATGATCAGTTGGAGGGGAACAAAAATAAAGCCTCACATCCTTCAGTGTATCTGGTCTTTAGTGAACATGATTCTGAATAACAAGCCAAAGCACAAGGAATAGGCAACTTTGATGACTGCTATTCTGAGATTTGCAGGGAGATAATTGGCCAAAGATGCTGTTTTCTCTAGGGAAGTCTGGAAGCCTTACTTTATGTCGATAGAACCCTTCTGCTGGAAGGCAAAAACGGAAATAGTTTCCTGAGCAGTTGGTTCACTTGTAGAGAAGAAGTCACAGGGAGTGAGAGTCTTTATTCTTAAACTTTCTCAGATGAATAAAGTTACTGCCTCTGCATTTAATCAATAAAAAAATACACATTCTTTGTACTAGTGGTGAACAAGCTTAGCCTGCTTTCGTGGAAACTATCAGATTTTTATCAGAATTCACAGCCTGCAAGCTGAGGCAGTCCCACAGTGGTTTAATTTGTTGGCAGGGGCCAGCTCCACCACATCTGAGCTGATCAAACAAGACTTGCCTGGTGGCTACAGAAATTCAAACATCTGTCTAGTGTAAACTCTATAGATAATGATTTTGTCCCACTGGTGACTTCTTATGTGCTGCTTTGATCTGGTGTGCTGTGAAAACAATATCCCAGTGCACAGTTATCTGATAGAGAGAAGAAACATCTGAGTGCTGTACATCTAGAAAATTCCGTTCAGTTCTGGTGAATGTTTGCACCTTAAAGAGAAATTTCCAAGTGTAGGCAAGAAATATGATCCTTCTGCTTTCTTGTTACATAGTATAGAGATAAACACCTTGCAGCAACAAGAAATGTTGACCATTAGATGAATTTTTATTTGTCACATGGTATGACTCCTAAATTTTGGCACATTTGCTTTTTGTTTCCATTTATTGTTTATATATTTTCATTCTGGTGTTCATACATTTTGTATGTTGAGGCTACACAAAAATGAAGAGTAATGAGGAGTGTAAATTTACCTGCTCAGTACTGCAAAATCTGGGCTATACCTGCATTTCTGCCATCCTTTATGGGGTCTGAATAGTCATCTCATGACACTTTAATTAAATTATATTGCTGTTATAAAATATGTATCGTGTGGAAAAACTCATACATGTTTTATCAAAGTTTAAAGTTGCTTAAAATGAAAGCTAAACCTTTCAGTGCCAGGAAAATAATAGGCAACCTGAACACCATTTTTAATGTCCATTTTTTATGTTATTTTCTTGTGTTCTATTATTATTTTTTAACATGCTACAGACAGATATCTGTTGATGAGTAGCAGCTTCCAAATCACCAGGAACTACACATGAATTCAATCATTTGCTGGAATTCTCAATTGAAAGGGCTTAGTTTTGTGCAATCTCCTTTTCCTGCCCCAAGATACTCCAAATCAACCACTGTCCCTGCTTACTTTAGGGTGGCCCAGGGCTGAAGCTCAGAAATGCTCCTCTGATTAGGTGGGACCCCATCTCTCTGTGGAAAAAGAACAAGGACACACCAAAGTCTCTAAAAGTACCTTAACTGCTAACTGCATTCAGGACAATCTGTTACACACAGGGCTCAAACAGAGCAGTCCTCATCACTTTCACGGCTGGAAGAGGAAGCTGGGTTCTTCTGATTTTACTATAATAATCTAGCTCAAGCCCTCAGGTGGGAAGCTTGTCTCTCTGTCATCTTCATGAAGAAGGGTAAGGAAGGAATTTACCTCCAAATCTGAATCTCTGCAATATTTTGAAGACCAGCCTCAGGGCTGGATTACTCCCATTAAGCCCAGGCCCACAACAGAAAGGAGTACATGAATCATGGGACTCAGCAGAGGAGAGAGGATTCCTGACCCTCTGCTCTTTGCTTGAGGAGTCCCCTGGCATTGGATTTCTGGGATTTGGCACACAATGTCCCTGCTATACAATCAGGATTTTGTTACAAATCCGTGAGATTTTTCCCCAGAACAAGAGAATGGGAATCTCTGCTACTCTTAGCACGAGGTCAGATGTTTTCCTACCTCACCCCATGCTTATTGCACTACCACCTTCTCCCACACCAAGTCTGAACAGACTCGTTGCATGAATATATTTAGGGAGCCTTACCTTGCCCTGAATAATTTCAAAGTCTAAGTATGATCAACCTTCTATATGTTGTCCAAATGTTAACTCAGTTTTTAAAGCTTTATTTGAATTTAGTTTAATTTAAACTAAATGGACCATTTATTGATATATATGAGAAGAGAGAGAAGAGAGAAAAGACATGAATAAAAAGGGTTATAAATTCCTACCATTCCTAACTGAGTGATGTGAAAAGAAAGCATTTAAAATCTACATAACCTTGAATTAATGGAATCTCACCTTGAAATCTCTCCCACTTTTTCTGGGAATAGGCTGTGTTTACTTATGGGCTCAATGACAAGAGGCTCTCCAAACTAGATACTGTTTAAGCATAAGCACATCCTCAAAGAAATTATCTGAAACACATCCAATTTAGTGTCTCAAGAAAGAGCTCATCTCTGCATGGATGTTTACTGGCAATTTCATGATGAAGTTCGCACTAACTACATTAGTGTGCTGTCACTCACAAAGTTCACATTTTGCCGTATACAAAATGTAGACATATTTTAAAATATGACCATGTTTTCCTGATAGCAATGCATGAAGTAAAGCAATAATTTGTTGTCTCCCAAATACCCAAACTTAGAGACAAATTGAGCAATCTTTAATAGTAAAGGGCAATATGATGCCTCACTGCACCAAGTCATTTCAAGGAAATATTGTATCTCGTTAGGTATCCGTGGAGTGGTTTGGGTTGAGGAGACCTTTAAAGGTCATCAGCTTCAACTAGATCAGGTTGCTCAGTGTCCCCATCCTATGTGACCTTGAATGCTTCCAGGGATGGGGCATCTGCCAGCTCTCTGGGCATCCTCACTGTAAAAAAAGTCCTCTTTATATCTACTCTGAATCTACCCACTTGTAACTTAAAACCATTATTTCTTTTTATGGCAGGTCCTGCCCAAGGATTTATCCCCACCTTTCTTGTAAGCACCCTTCTGTACTAAAAGAAAGCCCACAGGCAATGTGGAGAGCATTACTGGTCATTCTGCTTCACTCTCCTCTCTCCAGGAAGCTCTTCTAGTTACTGGGAGAAGGGATGGCACCCTTTATAATCCTATCCTGCTTCTGTGTTGATTGCCTAGTAAATGCTAGAGGACTTCTGATAGAAATGGTAACAGTCCTTTTTACAAGAAGCTTATGAATCTTCTACTCCCCTCTGAAACCACATTGACTGGTAATAAAACCAGGTATAATCCAGCCATCAGTTTTTACATTCACTCCCTCTCTCTGGGCAGGACTATACATTTCTGTGGGTATATGCCTTTGATGCTATGATTTCATTTTTCATCACCCTTAGTAGCTTTGACTAATTCAGTTAAGGACCATTGTCCCAGAAAAAAGAAATACTGTTACATAAAATGTTATGGTTTCTCCCTGAGCAAAGCTAATAAATCCACATTGGTGTTCAGTGGAATTCTAGGTCTTCAAATGGGCTAATTCCAAATTCACCCCAAAGATATGTTTTCAGATGAAGAGTTCAGGTTTGAAATTATATTACAGCCACATTGAAATTTAAGGAAAAAGATATTCAGCTGAAGTCAACTAATGCTATTCATTTCTCAGTGCTGTTCAGAAGTTAGCTTGTGAGCTTCTGGCTCTGCCTATATTGTCCACTGACTTTCTTTCTGATAGTGTAAAAAGATGTCAAAAATTGAACAGGCAATGGAAGCTGAATTTATGGAGAGATCTTGTAAACCCCAAGTTGGCATTCTATTCCGTAATCTCAAGGAAGATTGTTTGTCACTTTCACCACTAGTATATTGAAGCTAGGACACTGAATTATAAAAAGTCATTTTATTTTTCCATTTTCTCACAGATAAACATGACCATAGTAGAGAAAACAGAACCTACAGCAAAAAATAACTTTCTCTTTCTTCATATAATTGCTGATGCATAAAGGTTGATAAACAATTAACAGCCATATATATTTGTGGGTAGGAACAAGTGGAGAAGAGCTGGTGCATTTAAATTATGTTCTAATCATCGTCGAATGCTCTAGGATTTTGCGTACTGCAAACATACACAAGTGTTCTTGCACTTGCCATTTAAGGGGGATTTGCTCCTGTCCTGTCCTGTCCTGTCCTGTCCTGTCCTGTCCTGTCCTGTCCTCTCCTCTCCTCTCCTCTCCTCTCCACTCCTCTCCTCTCCTCTCCTCTCAACAAAACCTTCTCAAACAAGTTTTACCTCTTTAGGAAAACTTTCTACTGTCCCTGAGAAGTGGTGACATCACTTCATTTCTGTACAAATGGCATAAGAATTCATAGCATCATGTTTCCAAATACTTTGTCTCAGGAAATTATTTGGGAGCTATTGTGATATTTCCACAAGGCAATCTTTTATCAAATAGACTCCCCTGTTACTGATCTTGACTTTCATCTCAGAGAAGTACATTGTAACTATAAAATATGAATATGTTGTGGGGAGAAATGATGGGTCCCCATCTGGAGATATTAAATTATTGCTGTACAGCTTTTATGTTTAAACCAAACAGTTCACTAGTAGCTTCTTCTTTCTAAACCTCTTGACAGTCCTTCTCAAAGATTGCCCTCTTGTTTCTATCAACCGTGCATGAATTTTTACATATTTTCTTGTTTTAATTCTCTTAACAAATGAGTATGTGATTCAAATTATTTCTTCCCTTCAGTAGCCAAAATATTCAGACCTCTAGATGCTCCAAATATGTGAACTTGCTCAGTGTTTCACCTTGCAACTTTATACTAAATAATGGGGAAAAAGATCCTCTCATTTTTAGAAGTCATGTAGAAAGTCTACAGAAAAAAAAAAAAAAAGAAAGAAATTATAAATCAGCAGCCATCTCCATATTCTAAGGCAGGGGGGAAGCTCATAAAAGTGAAATATCTTTCATGTCCAATTTTAACCAAGGGACAAAATGTAATAAAATGGCATTGGAAGACATCAGTAGTTTACCTTAGATGTAAACCATAAATTAATCTTGAATGTACAAATCAAAAATTAATTCCAACACTCAAAATCATTACCAGATAACCAGGGCTTGATTTCTTCTGGTTGGTGATAGCACCTGATATCAGAATCATCAGAAGAATAGTGTGACTGTGTGTAAAGTTGTTGGAACTGTAGACTTCCTTGGTTCTATGTTTTCTCAGGGTACAAACTCTGGAAGAGGGAAAAGATACATGGCCTGACTGGCTGAATCCAATGCTTTTTATGGGCAGGTTCTGGTGTCTAACTCTGAAGATAAAGCTATTCTTGTCTGTAAGAAATCTCTTCAATTGAATGCTGCTCTTACTGAGTAAATGCCAAGCAAGTAAATGAAACCTATAAATGCAGCCACAGTAGAGCACATTCAGGCTCCCAAACATCAAAGATGACATACAATTCATACATAATATGTCTACTGTAATGACTTCTAATTAGGTACTATATTTTTTTTCACTGTCAGGTTTCATGAATCTCTGCATGTTATCAAGGCAGGAAAAATTCCAATATCCTCTGCAAATTTCTTCTGGATGAACCTATTGCTTCAAATCATCAAGTTTTCATAAGAACACAGTAAAATTCCTTTTCTGCTAATACTTTTTAAAGTCTTGCTGCATCAATATCTTTAATATATAATGTGAAGGGATGATGAATAATTGCGAAAACAACTGACAACAAACTGAAGTCACCTTTGATTTGTAAAATTAATATTAATATTTTGGTCTGAAATACTGGCTGTAAAACATAAAGGATTTCCTACCAGGAATGCTCAATACTATTAGTCTTTTATACTATTTGTCTTTTCCAGAGTTACCCCTTAAAGATAACAAGAGAAATGTTTCTGTTCTCCGCTGCTCCCACTTCTGCCAATTCAAATTTTGACAAGATTCACATGGTGTGCAGTATTATCCAATTTTGCTCAGGAGAAGAGTAAAATTGGAACTGTGGCAGATCTTTGGTGTCAGTTTACAGAAGATAATATCCTGCTTTCTACATTTTTTGACTCTAATTCTATGCTTCTCACTGAGTGTTTTTCCTGGGTATCTGAATGGACATGTTGTTACCTAATTACCATTGATTAGCATGATTGCTACTGCTCTGCTGTCCATAGAAGAGGTTAAACAGAATTTAGTGTCTCAGAGTCCAAAGGCTTGTGGAGTTCAGGATAAATGTACAGCCAATCTTCACCTAAGGAATTAATGGCTCAGTCTTAGGACTCTCATGCACTCAGGGTCAATACGTGCAGAATAATGTTACATTTTTATATTTATTTTTCAGATAAATTAAAGCTGTAGTTTACATGATTAATAGCATTTAAAGTATTTCATTCTGATTGTTTCACATAAAGCTAAAACTCATAAATACTTTAAAAAAATTTTTCTCTATTTCAACAGGAGAAAAATCTCATGTTGATGGTTATTAAAAATAAGAAGTTACTGATTCAATGTTTATGATAAGATGTTGTAGAGCAAATACAAATGAATGAATGTTTTTTATTCTTTCTTTTAATTAATTGATTAGATATTAGCTGCAGGGCATTTTGTTTCTGTGTTTATTTTTCAGGTAAAACAAACCCCAAGTTTTTCACAGAATGACAGTTTTTCCTCCACGCTCACTGTTGGGAAAACGTGTTTAACACCCTTCTAGCCTTCCATCAGAGAACAGAATTCTCTTCATTAGCTCGTGAAATTAAAGAATACTCATTATCTGAAGAAGTGGTTCAATATCAGACATAAGTATATTCCTCCATCTTTCTTCTCCACGAGCTATTAGCAAGACAAATATTCCCCTTCTTCCTCTGTTTCCAGATCTGGGACTTCGAAACTGTTTGAATTTCACATCTTCTTTTGCCACGTTTGCATTTTCACAACCTGCTTTAAGTGAAGCTGTTGGGGAAAGCAGTCTATCAGACAACAGTCACAGCAGAATTGCTGACAGTGGGAACCTCACATCTTCTGCCAGGACGGTTGTATGAACTCACTATTCAGTGCAACAAAACCTATTTGTCTCCATGCCTGTATCTGTATAAAAAAATCAAAAATCAAAAAATCACTGGAAAGGCTTAAATAATGTTTTAGCATATTGTTTTATAATTAGTGTTTCTGTGAAGAGTGCAGTTGCCTTAGTTTTTATTTATCTTTTTATTACAGATGGATAATCTACTGTATTACATGAAAAATATTTTATTTCAAGTATTTAAAAATCAGATATTTCCAGAACTAAGTCCCATTTCATGGCAATTGGTACTCTTGCTTAATATTCTCCTGTGATTTTTGCATGTCTGCCTGAGACTTTTTCTGGGGCTGGGTGTTATTCACTAAGAACTAAGTGTAAAAGAGTAAAAGAGATGGCAATCTTTTCCAGTGTCTGTTAGCCACTCAGGATTCAGTGACACAAGCTTCAGTGGAATGCAACAGCCAAGTTCCAGCTAAACTCTTGAACCAGTTTTCCAGGAAAATTGACTGCCAGCATTGTGTACTGAACAGACAGGTCTTAAACTTCACTCTGCTGTAGAAGTTCATGTGCACTTGCCCTTAAAGTATTAAAATTAAACATTGTGATCCCTGTTCTGTTATTGCTGATGCTTTTCATACAGGTACTGTAGGCTTTAAGCACAAGTGAGTTGTAGCTGAAAGGCTGAACTCTCTTTCTGAACTCCTGTGAGCGTGCCCAGCTCTAGGGATAAGAGGTCAGGGTGGTTTGAGGTGTGATATATTTTTGGTTAAGATGTGACAAATACTGTAAGTAGATGAATGCTAATTCAGGCCGTCACATTTAATTAGGGTATCAAGACTGGAATGAAGTCTTCACTCTGAAAATGAGCTCTCATGATCAAAGTAGAGCTACCTTATTTAAATAATTTAAACGAAGACCAATTTTAATCAAAGTTGATATTGAGTATTGCATATGAAAATTACTACTTTTTTCTTTCGATTTTGATGTTACCATGTAAATGAGCAATTCCCTTGTTTAGAGATATGTGGCATCTGGCTGGTAATATGCAGGGTGGAAAATTTGATTTAATATCTACTTAAGGCTGACTGCGTAGTAACACCCTCCATGTAGGTGGAAGTCAGAAATCTCTCTTTCTGTTTTTCAAGGTATGCATTCTATTCAATTTAAAATATTACCTGATTCCAAATACTTTAATTTTTTTCTGTTACTGAATCTAATAGTAGTATATTTAGAGAAATTAAAGCAAATCAACATGGTCAGATTATTTACTTCAGAGAGGATGGATATTACCGAGTCTTAAGAGATGTGAGCTTGCAGCAGGGAGGCCCAAATGTTGTATTGCTAGGACTGAAACCTGAGAAAATCTGGTGTATCCTTTAGGTTCCTAAAGTTTCACTGCAGGAAAAATAAGTTGTCTTTTTATTTTAGAAAATTATTTTTTCCAGAAAAAGTAGCAGTACAAGCATTTGTTTGTTTGTGTGTATATATATGAGTAATCTATATTGTGAAAACCTCAGACTGCTTGTCATGTCAAGCATATTCATTGTGACCATAACACTGTTTTTATTTTATAGACAGTATTCTTGCTTATGGTGTCTCAACCCTAACAGGGTTACCTAGCAAAAGCCTATTTTAGCAGTTCCTCATTCTAAATCATCTCTTAGTAAAACTATATTTAATAAAGTTGTTTTATATTAATCAGGAGCTCAAAGTCTACTTAGCCAAACAAATCAGCCACATTTATCATATTACTCTCTATTCAGTAGCAAACAAACAACAAAAAAANGGAGGGGGGAGGGAATGACCACAAGGATAAAGCTAAACAGAATATGCCTTTTCTTGTTTCATCTGGTCAGTGTGGATTTTTTCAGGGCTGAGCAGAAGCCCCCATCTAATCTTCCTGTAGAGACTGAAGAGCAAAAATGGAGTCACCAATTTGCTTCCTAACCCCTTACATTTTGAGAGTGATTGAGACGTTTTGTGCTGCTTGTGACAGTCATGAGTCCTCACACAATTTCTCAGTGTATTTAGATGCACAGTAGGAAGGTTCACACATCTGACTAGGTACAAAGAATCAATTTACAGCAAAAGGAAACATCAGATATTGGCATTTAAGCACCACAGCGGTAGATAACTTGGAAATATCTCAAGTAAATTGGAAAGACCTAATGCTTAAAACAGTGGATGAAAAAGAATATAACTTCAGAGGTAATGTGCTTTAGGTTTTCACTGGTACTTGAGTAAATTTTAATCATATATTAGACTGAGACATAAAAATATATTTAGATGGCTCCATTCCATTTGTGTGTTTAAAAAGAGCTGATCAAAAACTACCAGACAGAAAGTTTTCCCAATGGCAGGTTTTTTATAACAGTGTTAACATGAAGGGGTTCTGTTACAGAATTTTGAAAGTCCTGAGGTTTTCCTCTTTTCTCCCTTATGTTCTGTTGTCTGCAACATAAGTAAGTTTCAGGTTTCATATTTCATAAATTTTGCTCTCTTTACCTTCTTAATCTTTCCTCTGACATCATAGAAAAATTAGTAAATTAAAAAAATAAAAAATTTGAAAATAAAAAGACCACTACTACCCATGTAAAGTTGATTTTCATTTTTTGCTCTGATGTTAAAGCTGAATTTCCCTTAAAACACGCTACAATATTGCTACGAAAACATGCTACCCTTATAAAAGAGTAAGTGTAGTTTCTTTAAAGCCCGGAAATGTGTTTTCCCTTCTCTATGAGCACTTCAGGAATATAATGTATAGGGCTGCACTGAGAAGCACGCAGAAAAGGTTTATACAGCAGACTTATCCTTTTATGTGAACCCACTAAAAGCATGGAGCATGGCTCACCAAATATCCCTGAAATTGCCCGGGTATGAGTAAAATATCATTTCACTGCAGGATAAAGTGTTCCATTTAAAGTGCAAGTCTGGGCTCTAGGGTAATATTGACAAAGTAGAGTTATTATGAACTAAAACCTCTTCCTAGAAAACTGGAAAGACACACCAGTAATCCTAAGAGCAGTACCTACTTCCCTCATGGCAGAAATAGTGCATATCAGAGAATTCATTATTTGCACATAAAGGTCTGTAAATGCATTTTATAAAAGCAAACCATAAAATACTGAGAATAACAGTGCAGGACTGAGAAACAAACTGGCTTCCCAGATGTATTTTCTTGTGCCATGGAGAGCAGAAAATGAACATAATTCTTCATTAGGAATATTCTCTTTCCAACAGGGCTCTTCAGCTAAGGAGGGCTGGAGCTACCTGTGCCAGCATTCAGCCTTCAGCCTCCAGATTAAGGGGACTACCTGCATGAAGAGGGGACAGAGAGCTGTGGCTGGAGTGCCCTCAGCTGCAGTCACTTTATTCTTCACAGAGCAGGCAGTTGATGAAGTGTCCTTTTTTTCAGGTAAGAAATCTCAAAGGAAGAAGGGAGCACAATGTCAGGATGAATGTTGAAGTTGTCTTTATTAGAAAGGGAGAATGAGCTGTAGTATTTTGAAAAACGTTGTGTTTAAAAGATAAGGTCTAATGGTAAACGATTACAGGGGTCATCTCACTTCTTGTTAATTTACCTTGAGGGAAAAGAGCTTCCTCATGCAGCCACCAACCATTCTCTGCCCGAAGACCCACTGGTGCATTTAAGCCCATGTGAATGAAGATCAATATGTGTATAACCGTTGAATCCAGCTTGTGACTACAAAAAAAAAAGGG
>VZTZ01047885.1:15825-93101 GCA_013400955.1 Drymodes brunneopygia | reverse complement strand
TAGGATAAAGTGTTCCATTTAAAGTGCAAGTCTGGGCTCTAGGGTAATATTGACAAAGTAGAGTTATTATGAACTAAAACCTCTTCCTAGAAAACTGGAAAGACACACCAGTAATCCTAAGAGCAGTACCTACTTCCCTCATGGCAGAAATAGTGCATATCAGAGAATTCATTATTTGCACATAAAGGTCTGTAAATGCATTTTATAAAAGCAAACCATAAAATACTGAGAATAACAGTGCAGGACTGAGAAACAAACTGGCTTCCCAGATGTATTTTCTTGTGCCATGGAGAGCAGAAAATGAACATAATTCTTCATTAGGAATATTCTCTTTCCAACAGGGCTCTTCAGCTAAGGAGGGCTGGAGCTACCTGTGCCAGCATTCAGCCTTCAGCCTCCAGATTAAGGGGACTACCTGCATGAAGAGGGGACAGAGAGCTGTGGCTGGAGTGCCCTCAGCTGCAGTCACTTTATTCTTCACAGAGCAGGCAGTTGATGAAGTGTCCTTTTTTTCAGGTAAGAAATCTCAAAGGAAGAAGGGAGCACAATGTCAGGATGAATGTTGAAGTTGTCTTTATTAGAAAGGGAGAATGAGCTGTAGTATTTTGAAAAACGTTGTGTTTAAAAGATAAGGTCTAATGGTAAACGATTACAGGGGTCATCTCACTTCTTGTTAATTTACCTTGAGGGAAAAGAGCTTCCTCATGCAGCCACCAACCATTCTCTGCCCGAAGACCCACTGGTGCATTTAAGCCCATGTGAATGAAGATCAATATGTGTATAACCGTTGAATCCAGCNTGACAAAAAAAAAAAAATGGGGGGGGGGGGAACCTTTCAAAAAGAAGAATCAACTGACAACATAAAAGTGAGGGAATATTCCATGCACTGGGTAAATAGCAGATATATCTGGTGAAAAGTGAGCCAGCAGTGATAAGCTGCTTTAAAATACATGGCAAATATATCTATTTAAGCAAAGATGCACATTTTACCTTTCCTTGGATCTCACAATTGCCAAACATGGCTCTGATTTCTTGCTTTGCANGGGGGGGGGGGGAACCTTTCAAAAAGAAGAATCAACTGACAACATAAAAGTGAGGGAATATTCCATGCACTGGGTAAATAGCAGATATATCTGGTGAAAAGTGAGCCAGCAGTGATAAGCTGCTTTAAAATACATGGCAAATATATCTATTTAAGCAAAGATGCACATTTTACCTTTCCTTGGATCTCACAATTGCCAAACATGGCTCTGATTTCTTGCTTTGCATTTCTGATCAAAGAATTTCTGATCCGTGTCTCCTGTATAGAGAAGTGGACTTGTAATAGACCACTGCCTGGGGGCAGGTTTTTAGGGGAACCAGACAGGCTTTTATTTCTCAGTGATTGCCTCTAAGCTCCTATAGTCATCTGCCACTTTTCAGAATTGCTGTGTTTAATTATGTGAACTGGAACTGATATCACCTTTCAAAGCCTTGTCAAAATAGGTGCTGAGGGAGCTCCATGGAGGCCTTAGAGGCTGTACACATGGCTCTGTATCTTTCCTCAATACCACACTGGATCCATCTGCATATGTTGGACGTCTAACAGCTGCTAGACTTTGATTTTCTCCCCTCAATCCATCATGAATATTAAAACCTAATAATTTTAATCTCAATGCAGCATCCAGACAGGCGTTACCATTGGCTTGAGCCTGGCAGCAAGCTCATTTGGGTAGACTTTGTTTCCCCTGAGAGCTGTAATCCACCTTCTGCCTCTTATATGGTGAATGCACATCCAGGTGATACTCGTGAAGTAAGTGATATGCTCAAAATCCAAACACCAGCTTACCGCAAGGCAAGCATGTCATGTGATCCTGGACATGACTTTTGAATTTATTTTTACAGAATTTATTTTATCTCTTGGTGTGCTCTCTGAAATTTATTGATATGAGGCAATTTATTCTATATATTTTTAATGCAAATAAATTACATATTCTGTAATGAAATGTTTTGCAGTGTTGCTAGTTATAATAATAGAAGAACAGAAGAACAGAAAAACTGAAGGATAATGCTTACGTAAATCTACCAATTTTACCATGTCCTTATCTGAACAAATTAACAGGTTTCTCAGACCTGCCTTACCTAGAATGAACATTTTTTATTCTTTAGGCAATTCTCCTGTAAAGCAGACTTTGTTGTTGTTCAGCATTGCTTTTTTACTCGTATTCCTTGCTTAAGTAGTGAATTTTGAAGGATTAATCATGGCAGAAGGTTACATGAAATTATGTATTTTTACCTGTCATTTCACCTCTTTAACATCCCTACTATTAATTTTTTCCATGCTGCCATGTATCATGAAGAGGAAATAGTGATTTTCCTGTGAAATGGGGATGGTCCAAAGGAAGACCCCAGTGGAAACTTTTGTAGCAAAATAATGTACCTGAAATGAGATTGTGGGAGAAGCAGGAGGAGCATAATGCATGAAGGGAACACTGGTGCTGCTGAGAGGGCCTGTCTCTTTCCAGAGCTACTCCCTGTGTATTTGCACCACTTCCACTTCGGTCTCTTCTACCTCACAGGTCAAAGTTTCATCTGAATATCTCATTGTTTCGAATCTGTAAAAAAACTTCTGAAATCTTCTCGTTTCCTTCCATTTACTGACATATAAGCACTTATTGCTCTTTTATAACTACATAAAACACAAATGGCATTCAATATGTCTGGAGAAGCAACCTAAAGTGATTCTGGTAATGTGGTCAGTATTTTAGGATATTAATTGCAGACACCTGGAATAGACAGATATGCTGATATTTTAGAATATTTGGAGATATTGGTGGTTACTTTGCCACTGAAGTTCCTGCACTGTCGCACTGAAACAAGAGTGTGAGAATGCAGTGGCACTACCAAGTGTTAACCACTGTATTTGAAGGCTTCTAATCTTCTTTAAGCCAAGAGGCCAAGAGCCATGTGGCAGCATCCTTCTGAACAAAACCCAGTTAATTTCAAAACAATGCCCTTCTGGATATGTTTAATATTGAATTTTCAATTACAGTTATGAGGAAGAGGTTAGAAAATAAGTCAGGGAGCATAGACAAAGCTGTCTACTAAAACATTAGGTCTCTAACGTTTCCCCTTTTCCTATCTTTCTATAATATACATCATAGAAACATAGAATGCATTAGGTAGGAAGAGACCTTAAAGATCGTCTACCAATGAGCATGGACACCTTCTACAAGATCGGTTAGAAAACAGTACCATAAAGTAAAACATTCTAACATAAATAAAAACACATATAAACAAAAGAATGTATGAAGCATCTGTTGAATTTTATAATCATATATTGGTATTTTGTATCCCATGAAAGTGAAATTTTACTCAGCTCTAAGAAAATGTCTGGGCTTAATTGCTTTTCCCACATTATTTCTATATCAAAAGATGTTTTATTTTAAAATTCCATCAAACAAACTGGTTGTCAGCTTGGTAAAAGTACCAAGCACTGCTGCTCTCGGATCCTTACTGCACTGAAAGTTGCCCTGGTGTTTTCACTGGGGAGGCAACATGACTGGCTGTCCTAAGAGGAATTCCGCCTGCACAAAACCTCAATATCCAGCTGCTGGAGATATCTTCTCCCCTCTTGCAATCACAAAATTAATTTGTCTTCATAGTCATTCACCTCAGAAAAACAGCAAGATATTATTATGGAGGAAAAAAGCAGGTAAGTGCTCCTTCTGACACTCCTGACAACAGTGGCCATGGAACTTGTTCTGATAAACTCTTCAGAGAAAAAGGGAAGGAATTCCCCAGGACTGTCATTTGCATTATGCTTATGAATTGAATATTGGGCATTCAGAATTTGTGACAACCTCACCCTTTTGGATCAAGCTAAGTTGCAGAATCCTATCTTCTTCTCACAAAGCATGAATCAGAAATTCTTGCATTCATGTCAGTGAAATTGCATTCAGTGAACTTGGCACAGGCTCAGGGCCTGTGAAACAGAGCTAGTGAATCTTCAACCACATCATTTACACAGTCTAATAATTTAGAATAGCATTTTGGTCTTACCTTAGTTCTTATCTAACCAATGCAGATAGGAATGGAAGTTCTGAGAGGTTTCTCTTTTAAGCACACTGCACCCCACTCCTTCAGTCCAGATTTCTTCTGGTAAAGGAATTTCACAGGTAAATTTAAAGTGAAACAGGGACTCAAAATGCAACTGAAAATTCAGCCACACTCAATATGTGGTGAAACTGCTAACATGAAGCCAAATTTCTTTTGTGTTAAAATTTATATATAGTAAAAATAAGGACTGTCAAGCTTTTTCATTTCTGATTGTTTTATCTTGAATCTGCATTCTCAAAAGTTTCTGAAGTAGAGGCAGTAGTACTAGAAAGAAATGCTGTGGTACACCATGCCAGCACTGAAAGGCAAGATGAGATGCAGGATGCCAAAAAGCAGAAGCAGGAGGATTTGAGCTGTCTGTGCAGGATTAGGAAGCTGCCTGGCCTCTTCTGCCTGTCAACAATAATGGAATTGAGTTCCACACTGAAGATAATTGCCTGAAGTCATTCTCCAGCCACAGGGAAGGTAAGATTAATAAAGAGCATTTGTTATAATTCTGCAACCAATTTATGTAATGGAACACATAATAAATAACCACATATAGCACAAGCATTTATCACAGCCAATTTATGCATCCATTTGTTCAATGTGTGTTAAACCAACCATTTGTATGAATAAGAGTGGTTCTCTTTGTATCCCTTTTCCTCTGTTAAATTAAAAATTATTGTTATTGAGCCGTTTGTTGTTGTTGTTGTTGTTGTTGAGCTTTTCTCTTTTGGGTTTTTGTTTTGGTTTTTTTAGATACCACGATGACAGTGACACATACAAACTTCCCAGCAACTGAAATACAGCATAAAGTTTTCTGCAGAGCCTGTATTGTTGCCTGTTGCAATTAGAAGATTATTTGAACAGGATATCCACAAGGACTAAAGCCCCACTGCAATTATGTTGTATATATTCCCAAACAACATAGTTAGATTTGAAACAGAACAGCACTGTCACGCTAGAGATTGAAATTACTGCACTGTAAAAATCTGATTGGGAGTTATCTTCTTAGAAAGAGGGTCTAATATGGAGGGACAGAAGTCTTCTAAGTCCTACAGAAAGTAATCAGCAGGATATGGTAAAATACTAAAACAAAGGACTCATTTCTGAATACTGAAAAAGTAAAGATGATAAAATGTAGGTATACCTCTTGAATACCATTTAAAGAAATAAAATTACTATATTAAGTTTATCTTTCTTTCCATGTCCATCTGATACAAAAAAAATACTTTCTTTATTCTTTATGCAAAAATACATTTTTTAACTTATTTATTATATCTGTTTCATTAGGCCTTTCTGTCATGATATGGTCTACAGTATTTGGTTTTCCACACCAGTAGCATTACTATGTGTATTTTGCAGGAGATCCATTCTCTTAAATTATATGCTGCTGCAAATAAAATTATTTAAGCATGCCAGCTAACTGTCTGTGTCTTTTTTATGCCATTCCACCTCTCTTCTGTGAGGTGAAATTTTTCATTACAGTTTATTTTCCAGTGGTTGGTAGCTCAAAGCTCAGATTACAGTCTAAAAATAGTGTAACCAGACTGCATATATTGTCACTTAATAGAAACCTGGAATATCAATCTGAGCTTTCCGTAGGCTATTGCTTCCTCCTCATGCATTTTACACATGATCACTGAATTATACAACCAAATTTTGTTTATTTAGAGCAGCTTTGTTACTACCTCCATATATATAAAAATATGAATGAAGTGATAAAAACTAAATACTGAGTTCTACAAATGAATAAAATCTCTGCTATTATATGTTGAAATGAACTGAAGCCAATCTTTTCCTCTTCTTTTCCACTGACTTCATCTTTATACAGTGGATACTTATACGGTGGCCCAAAGCAGCACTGATAGGTTTTGAACAAAGGACTGTGAAAAGGATTTGTCCCTTTTTATTACATTCCTTATACCAGAAAAACTCTGACCAGCAGTCATTGTAAAGTAGAATAGGAAATAAAAAGAACCTTTTATTGCCCTGTGAAGAGCCATAATCATCTTGTTTTCGTCCTGACTATAAAGTCTTCCTGATTATTATAGTACAAGGAAAACTATTGTAATAAGTAGATGTTGACTTCTGTTGAGATGCATATAATTATTTATTGATGGAATTCATTAATGTGGAACAAGGGGAAGACAAAGTCAATATTTATGATGAGCAAAAATAAACCAATTTTCAATGAAACAAGCCATTTGATCCTCCATCAGGAAGACAATCCCCCTCCGATGCATGTAAAACAGATAAATAAATCTCATAACTTCCTTGCAGTAAAAATATTAAATATACATATAGGGGCTCTATGAAGTTTACATTTGCTGTTAATCTATCCCAAACTGTCTTGGTAGTTCAATATTTTCCTATTTTTAGATATTACACTAAAATCATCAGCTCATAGAATCATAAAATCCTTTATGTTCAAAAGGACCTTAAGACTGTTGAATCCAGCCATAAATCTGACACTCCAAATTCTACCACTAGATCATGTCCCTGAGCATCACATCTACATGTCTTTTAAGTGCCTCAAGGGACAGCAACTCTCCCACTTCCCTTGGCAGCCTGTTTCTGGGCTTGACCACCTCTATGTAGAGAAATTTTGCCTAATACCCACTGTAAACTTCCCCTGGTAAAACTTGAGGCCTTTTGATTTTTTCCTGTCATTTGTTACTTGGAAGAGGAGATCGATCCCACCTCACTCCAACCTCCTTCTCAGGAGGTTGTACAGAGCAATAAGGTCACCTCTGAGGCTCCTTTTCTCCAGGCTGAGCCTTCCCATCTGCCTCAGCTGCTCCTCATCAGACTTGTGCTCCAGACCCTTCCTCAACTCTGTTGCCCTTCTCTGGACATGCTCAGCACCCCAGTCTCTTTTTTTCCACTGAGATACAAATTTTAAGGCTTAAAATATCTTTGAACACTGACTGGTTATTTTATATGTCATTCAAGCAGTCTGGCTTATCTGTAAAGAGAAGAAGGTTTAGGAGAACGTGCACTAGCCTGCACTTTTTTTGCATGATGTTAATGCACAAAAAAATCACAAATGAGTACCATCCTCTACCTTCCTTAATTCCAAGTAATTTCTGGTTTTTGGAGAGATAGAAGAGAAATTTAGGATTCCCTATTTCAAAGACAGAATTTTCTGCTTGGAAAAAATTGTTTAGAATTACTTTTGCTGTGAACATTTAATTTTTATACAGTACTGTTTTTAATGTTTCTTCTATGTTGCACAATAGATGAACACAAAACAAGTCGTGAATCTGGACACCAAATATTAAAGACAATAGCAATTTGTTACACGGTACATCTCTAATGGTGAAAGCTATCTACAGTGAACTGTGACAGATACCTTTGGATCTGAAATCAAATTAGATTTCTGCTATTTCTTTTCCCAAAAAGTCTTCTAGGAATCACCTTTGCAAGAGGCCATATAGTGCAGAAACCCAGTAATTCACACCTATTGACACGAAGCTACTGGTGGACAACACCCTGGGCACAGATTACACCATCGCTGCTGGTTTATGATTTCTATTGATCTGCTGCGGGTGGGTTGAGTGGATGCACACACCACTGCACTGCACTTTGTGTGCTGGGATAAAAAGCCAGTCTAATGTTTTTCTTGCCATTTGGTGTAAATAGAAGCACTATGTTCTGTCTCCAGAGCGCCTGAAACGTACCTCATTAACCTAAACACTGAGGACTTTCATACACTTCTCTGAGACCCACCTTGTACTAAAGCCATGGAGACAGGATTGTGACTGGCGCCATGGTAAAAGGATTGCAGATCAAATGGCAACACAAATATAGTATCTTAAATTGAAACAAGTAAAAATATTTCTTCACTTCAGCTGTATCCCTCTGCAACTCCTTTTGTGCATATGGTATCTCTTTGCGGTGTCCTGTCAGTAAGGATCTCTGCTTCTTCCCTCTGTCCCTGCTTCTTACTGCCCTGATCACTGGGAGAAACTGTATGTTGTTATTCAGTCAGAGATAAAGGACTAAATAATTTAAAAGGATAAATGAGAGTCATGACTTAAAACTGATGTTATGATAAAAATTTTTGGTGCATTTATCCTTTTAGTAATATGAAGAAAAAGTTAATGACAGATTAACTATGAGTTACCACCATGATCATCCTCACAGAGAAAAATGTCTTCTTAAATGTTTGGTTTCCTCTAAAAGTTTCACATTCCATCTATACCTTCTTGCTTCTGTGCCCTTATTTCTTGTCTAATTGCATCATCTTTTTCACTATTAGCATAAGACTGATTATATTTTACAATCCATAGTGCTGATTATCAACAATTTTATCTCAAATACTGCAGTCTAGATTCTGAATAATTACATCAGCTTTGTCGTTTTTGCTTTGAATGTTTAGTCTGTTTAATGAAGCAACTCGTCTGGAAATTTTACCCCTTAAAATTGAAGGATAAACTCTCTGCTGGAATAAGTGAGGTAACTAGCAAACCGGAATAAATAATGCAAACATGTGGTTGCAGGTAGTTTTCTCCAGCTTACTGTGTGTGAATGATATAGGATCTGATGTGCTTGATGGATAATATTTTGCATCTATAAAAACATTTCCTTTGACACTTATAATGCTGTTTTAGTTCTAGTAAGACAGTACAGCAACTCAGTTGCTCAATCTTTTATGAAGTGGGAGAGACTAAATTATTGAATGCTGTCTTAAAAGCTATTTAAAGTTTACACATAAAACAGAAATCTTCTCAAGTTCAGAGACTGATTAGAACTTTTTGAATCTCATGAAAATTACCTTTTATTAGTTTTCTACTCCAGTCAATATACCTTACAGATTTGTACGCCTCACATAAAATCAAGAAATTATTCCTTTGTTTATGACATAACTCTAAGGAGACATTTTTCTTATCAGTGATGAAAGAGAGTAAAACAAGCATGAGCTGTTTCTTAAAAGACTCAATACTGAAAATAGATTCAGAAAATAATTCAGCAGTCTATTTCTTAGCAGAATAATCTGACTTCTCACAAAACTGCTCTGAACTCTCCTGAGATACTTAGCACTTCCAATGTATAAAAGAAGATATACATGTCTGCTCTAATCTTTTGCAATATTATCCAAACACGAATAATTTTTTTTTAAAAATGCAGAATAAAATTCTTCCCTCTTACATCCTGTATAAAGGCAAGTGTTTCTTTCTGGGTTTTTTTTCAACAGTCATTTATTATGCTCAGCTGTTCTTACACTTCACTAGAGTCCATATGAATTTGACAAGTATCAGCCAGTTGTCACTATTACAGAATCCCTCCACTTACTTTTTAACCCAGACATTCTAGTTATTCTTCCCTAGAAGTGGTTTCAAATCATGGGGACAGATCATCAGGGACCGTAAATCCATGTAGCTCCATTGACTGCACTGACATATTTATACCTGCAGATGATTTGTTTCAAAGTATGCTATAAATAAAAGCAAAATACTTCTAATGGTGTGTCATAATGATTGACACTTTTCATTTTAAAGACCTTAAAGCACTAAGCTTTTCAAGTGAATGTTTGTGTTTATGTACAAAGATAGATTAACAGCATTCCCAGAATGAAGGTCCCAACTCTTATTTAATTTGAGTTCTCACTGCGGTGTAGTAAAGGCTTCAAAGCAGATAAAATGCTACCTGTCTAGCATAAAAACTCCACTGAAGAAAACTTGCACTTAAAAAACACATTTGTGTGGTAACTAGTAAGCATATTGGAGACATTGAAATTGATAAACCCCTGGAAAAGGTGAATTACCTGTTTTCAGCAATCTGTAAGCTTCCTCTGTGTGAGATTTCCCTTTCACATTGCTCCACGAGCAACTAATCCACAACTATGCCTCCAGACACAGAAAATCTTTTTCATCGGGATTTAGCAGGCTAACTGGAAATGCCCCATATTTGTGTTTTGATCTCTGCAGATTCATCTGTCACTGAAATGTCAACGTTTATAATGTCAGTGTTGCATCTGGGAGAGAGGAACAATCAGTCACCCAATAGACTTTAAAACTGTACCATGAGACAGTATTTAAAATCTGTGACTTTGTAACACAGCTGCAAACCTTCTTAAGGAGGAGAAAGAATTTATGCTGGAGGAAAGAACTATGATAGGACCTCACAGGGATTTATACAGATATATTAAAAATTAAATTAAATTGAATTTGGTTTTATATTGAGCCTGTCAGACTGAAGACATTCCAAGCACCTAAAAAAACAATGAGTTACTTACCAGTACCAAAATTACAATACGGACAGCCTTTATATGAGGTAAATGTTTTAAAGCACAATTTTAGACAGTCTTAGATCAACTCTTCAACTGTCAACAAAACAATAATGGTATATATATATTATATCTACACATATATATACAAGCACATCTATATAAACATAAGTTTAATCCATAATATATTAAAATTAATGTCTAAGTAGAAATATCTTGTAGATTTGTTACTTTTATTTATATTCATATCATATCTCTTATATTATACATGACATACATTATACATAATATGTATTTAAATAATTCCATGAGCTTTATAGACATCAAATCTACTTTTAAAGATGCAAAATGGATAACTTTATGGTTATACGTGCAAATAGCTAGCTTGAAAGTGTAGGAGATATTTACCTATGATTGAGAAAAAACCTAAATATATACACAATAAATAGACTGGACAATGACCACCAAGCAAAAGCAAGTATCTTTCCCTAAAAACTTATTCTTTTTTTGTCATTAAAAGCTTTTCATGAAACTGAGTGATTTTTCTAAAAACAAAAGGAAAATCAAGTCTTTGTAAACTTGAAAATAAAGAAGTGTTAGTTATTTCATTAAACCTCCAAACTCTTCCTCAAAATAATAACAGGCTTTTTTGTGAACAGCTCTACAAGTAAATGCTGTAATCCTTGAAGGAGGCTTAAGAAAGCTCTATCAAATAAGACAATTTTTACTATATAAAGGGAAAACTTTTGGGGACCATGTTCTTTACTCTGATTCAGGTAAAACCTTTATTTTCCTTAGTGGCAGCTGCAGAAAAACAGCTCGGCTGCAGAGCAAAGAAGACTTAAAGACTTGAAACACTGATGGTAGAACAGAATCTGGCCTAAAATGAGGTTGGAGGCTGATACAAGCCTGTTAAAATTTTGTATAAGTGACTACAGGTTCACCAGATAAAGTATTGAATGATCTATTTCCCAAAATGCAGTATTTCAACAGAGATTCTGAAACCTCTGTAAGAAGATTATTGGGAAAAAAGTATGAGCATGGTGAACTGTCTAGAACAAATTAATGTTTGTGTTTGTGTTAGAGGCCAATAGTTAACAGAGATGGAGTACTGAATGGCACTAAAGCTGGAGAAGCAAGGATAGTAAAAGCAAATGGATTTGAGTCACTATGACTAACAGTGAGTGAAAGAGAAATGCCAAAGAGCACATAAAAGATATGGTGTTTCACAGTAGATAATCTCCAACCTGGCACCACCAGATGACACTGTGCCTTTCTATGGAACAGAAACTCCATAGAAATGGGCAGAAATGCAGAACTTGTCTCTGTGCTCTTGATGTCATTGTTTGAAAGCTTTTGCTTTAGTTTGTTTTACCACAGCAAGCTGTTAATATGCTCCATTTCCAAGAGTATTGCTCCACTCCACTCATTTGGGGCTCTGAGTCTACCAACACATTGCCTTCATCAAGAGCTCTCATATGAAACTGAACTGCAGTGAATGTGTAATTCCTGTTGATTGCTAAATTCATATAATTTCTACAACTAACAGATTACTCTATTGCAGTTGTCTCCAGTATGTCCAGAGTAATTTAGCTAACGAGGCAGGCAGGGAAGCAGTTTTGATCTGTAATGCAGATCTTACTGTGAATACCCAGAAGCTCTCAGTGCTGGAAAGCTTTTCCGGAGTGGATTTTCTCCCACAGTCAAAAAGGTCTCTAGGTCCTCAACTCTTCATTGACAGATTTTAAGAAAAACATTTACTTGAAAACTTTTTTGGATCTGGGACATATTATTTACTCAAAACTGCAAAGACTTCTGAACCTTCAGTATCATGATGGTTAAAGTCAGGTTAAAATGGGGATTAAAGTGGCATGGATTAAAGTTCAACAGTTCCTTGAGGAGTTTTAATGACCTGTTTTCCCCACAAGTGCTGGAACCAAAGGGCAGCGTAGCTGATTTTGGGTCAGTTCATTCTCATTTCAGTCTGAAACAGGAGCAGAGTTGTTGCAGCCATGTTAGAGGTGAGAAAACTGGAGGAAAAGTAGGCCACTGAGAAATATTTGAAAGATAAAAGGCCTGTCTATTTTAACTCTATAGAAATAAAATTTCAGATTTTGTGACTTCTTCATATTGCCGAAGTAGACTTACTGAAAGGATGAGGTCTGCTGGGGTGACTTGCAAGAACAGAAGAACAGTACATCCATAGATATTCCACACAAAGGGAAAGGTCCAGAGCTGTAGATCTATCTGGATATGTAGTCAAGAAAACAAACAGAGCATACTAGCTCCACAGAGTATATTTATCCCTTTGAGAGAGTTAAAATATTTTTGTCTGCTTTTTTTCCCAAATAATGAGATGAAATAAAGAAGCAGTACAGCAGCAAGTAATATGGAAATTTGTCCTTAGCTAGGGGCTTTATAAGTGCTCGTAAATAATACTGAAGCTAAATGATCCTTCAAATCTGATACCTCACTAAGAAAATTGCAGCCTTCTCAGAAGTAAAAGCATCACCAGTGGCATTTGTAAAACTCAATGAATATCTTGAATTTCTAGTAGGGAATTTGACATTTCAAAGTTAGCTTTGATGTTAATAAACAAGATGGCAAAAGTGGATACTCTGCCAGAACTTAAAACCACTAACATTATAATACTGAGTTTTCAAAAGTGCTTTAAACCTCAGGTGCTCAATCTTTGATTTATAGAATCAATCAGAACTGAATCCATAAGAAAAAAAACTCAACACTGAGATTCAAAACCTGGCAAACAAATATTTCCCCTTCATCCCTGAGAGCAGAGATGATAAGGTGTATCAGTGCAGCAGCAGCAGCACCAAGGTGAAGCACTCAGAACCTTGTTAAGTGGCACTCCTGCTATGCATTACAGAAGTGCTGATGGCAGGGAGACTTTTCTAAAGGGTTGATTGTTTTGATGTAATGCTGATTGGTGCTAACAAGGAGAACCCCTATCAGAGAACATGAGTTTTTCTCTAAGGCCAGATCAAATGCCACTGTCCATGTCACTGTGGTGGCACTGGTGGTGTAAAAGTTTCCTTTCTCCCCCACCATGAACAATGCTTTATTTTCATTCTGGTGGCTGAGGCTGTGAGGAAGCAAAATTGCAGGATTGGAAAGGACAAGGTAAATGTGTTAACTGTGTCTCATAGCACTACAAACATACCCTGCTGGGATTTTCACAGAGAGATTGGTGTTATAATAATTGAATCATTCAGCATGAAGTCCTTTGTGCTCATCCTGGCCAAAGAGGATTTTCCCTCTGTGCCTCAAGACAAAGCTCAGGACAGCTGCTAGCCTCAGTGTATGACATGGACTGACTTCTTCCAGAGTCGTGCTGTGCTGCAGAAAACGGAAGCAGATGGTGGCAGGAACACAGGGAATGCTGCAAATTTGCTGCACCTTGCCTGGTTTGTAGTCATTCCTAGGCTTTCCTCACAGCCTTTGAGAGCACCTTAGGTTGCACAGATCTGTGAAAATTATTCTCCAACTGTAGGATATGAATGTCTTCAAGGCACCATGACAGCATTCTATTGAGTCACCTGAAACATGTGTGTTCAGGAAAGTACAAACCACTTTTCATTTATCTCAGAGGCCCCATGCTGGAAGAACAGATCATCAAGTAATGAAAGAGTGTGATCACATACAAAATTTGCAGTGGCATTCAGCTCCAGAAAATGATGCCACTTGCTGTCAATGAGAAACTGAACAGTTTTGAAGAACTTTACATCTCTAGCTCACTATAAAAAGGAGCTAAGAGTATCAACCTTTCAAGAACTGCTAATGTTTGAATTAATTTCAAAAGTATTTGACAGATATTATAGCCAGCTTCATTCTTAGATTTCCTGTGATAAAGACAGGAATTAACTGATATTTCTGCTCTTTGTATGAGATATGTCTTAAATGCTTCTTATAAAAGATTTACAGCTAATTAATATTTAATTGTTTAATAATGAATAACAACTAATTCTATTTGTGAATGATGAAATTAAATACGCTGTGTGATCATAAGTCAAAAGTTAACTGAAAGAAACACTAACTATAGGGCAGGAAAACAGGGAAAAATGCACTCTAGCAGGATCCCTTGTTGAGGTACCTACATTGACTCTTCTTCTGAAAAAAAGTAGTAAGAAAAGGTGGTGATTACATCAATATTTTTTGTGGTTAGATAATAACTGACGCTGTAGACTTCTATAATGAACTCTTGCCAAGCTTAGCTTAGAATCCAAATGAGGCCTAGGTACACAAACCTTAACAAGCCCAAAAAAACCATGGAAGACACATGGATTGTTTTAGTTCGTGGTCCTGAGAGCAGATGAGGAAAATCCTACCAATTTCTGTGTTGTTAGACCAAAAGGCAGGTGATGGATGGAGGCTTTTATTTCACATTTGAGGATGCTGGAATTGGAAGTGTCAAGTTTTACAAGAACTAAGAACTGTCTTCCTGCACATGTCGAGACAAAGTGAACAAGAACTTTACAGCCAAGATCTAGGGCACAACTGAGGGGTGATTTACACTTTCCACACAGCCATGACAGAAGTTCCTCAGGATTTGCAGAGGAAGATAATATAAATCTCTGCATTATTTCACAGCTGTCGGGGATGCCCATAACTTTTAGAGTTGTTTTGGAGTGTGGGTTTCTGGAGGGCACTATAAACACATTCCTTCATGCCAAAAGGATCTGTGTTTTGGACTACGAAAGCAAATGGCTGGCACCTGTATTGCCAGCTCAGCAACACCTGCTGGTGCTCCAGCCCTTGAACAAAAGGCCTCCTCAAGGCCAGTAGTCTACACTACAAGTCTCTTGCTAAAGGCTTACACAGAAAGCACAACCAGGTGCTGGTGAGGTTTGCTGTTTTTCACAAACACCGAAAATATCAGAATCAAATTGAACATCGGCATTAGCATGACAATTTATGCTAGTTATCAAAATATAATGGTTGGCTTCTCTTGATTTGTGGGATCCTCACCTTTATTTTTGAAAGGCAACTAACAGAGTTTGGTTTTCTTACATAATTTTTTTCCTCATCTTTCCATAATTTCTCTGAAGTGCTCTTCCTCCCTTCTTCTAGAAGTTGGTCCACTTCATTATGTCCAACCTAAAACTCTTCCTGCACTGTTTAGAAAATAACTTGATTCTAAATTCTATATACAAAATAACGCAGAAATTATACAGAAGTAGATCCATCAACTCAGCACAAACAAGTTTCTTTTCAGATAACTTATTCTGGCATTTGCAATGTTTAGACATAATAATTTAGCAGGTTGATAGAAAGCTGATGAATTGGCAGTCAGAGGTTTCTTTTATGCTGCTGACATAGAAAAGAAACACATGAATCTGGAAGACAGCAAGTAAAGCTGTTGTAGAGCACCCTTCAGTTCCTGCTGAGGTCTAAATTAGACATCATACTGTTTGTGTGCTGACAAACCAACAAAACCTCTTTGGAATGTATTTACTTTCTCAGTCTTTACAGGAAATGTTAAATTAAAGTTATCGGGATGAAAAACTTAAAATGCTGAAATGAAGAAGCAGAATTTTTTACTCTCCTATTTTCTTTCAGTAGTGTTTTTTCTGTTATATTGAAAGTACTGCAAGTAGAGATTAAGGCACACAGAAAAATCCAGGCCTGAGTAGCATAGGAATAGATACACCATTTCATTTGGATATAATACAGGTGCTTTTCTTTTTCACCATCAAAGTTTTCTTTATAAAGTCAACAATAATAAGGTCACCAAATTGTTGTTTCCGAACAACTTATGGAAAAACTTTTAAAAATTTATTACAGTAAGGTGAATGCAGAAAGGATTGTAGGGCTAGCAAGTCAAAATAAACAAAAATACCTTGGCTGGCACTTGAAAGAAGAGTTATTTTTTAATTATTTTTCTTTGAGAGAACTGGAGGTAGAATCTTGACCTAGAAATTCAAAATACAGGTAAACATCACATAGTGTAAAGCTTTATGTGACTGAATCAAGAGTTCATCCCTAGCAGAACTTGTTGTCTTTAGAAATGTAAATGAGCAACTTGAAAGTTTGAAGGGATCTTAGGAGGTCATTCATTCTATCCCCCTGACAGATTCTTATTGAATTTCTCTCTAAACCTCCCTAAGCAGTCAGTTACAGTCCTTCACCACCCTTCTTCCTAAAACTGTTTCATAATGTCTGATGTGAATCCACCTTTTTGTGATTTAAACTTATTATGTTTGTCTTATACAGCACTGACAGGAAGAAATAGGGGAAAAAAAAATCCCTTTTTGCAATGACCTCTTATGAATCTGAATATTGTTGCCATTCTTTTCCTAGAAGATACCTGACACTATTTCCAAAGGCCTGGAAGGTCAAACACACTGACAATAGGAGGCTGTACTTGAAGAGTAGAAAGACAACCTAAAAAACCTTGAGGAGTAATGCCTCAGCTTAGAAGGAATTGGATATTGTTCTTGTTTCTCTTTGTTAATATTGTTAGACAGATATACAATCAGGTGAGCCTCACATGGTTTTCATATTCTATTATATTTCTTCCCAAAGAGCTGTCTTGAATGATCAAAAACACCAAACACCACCTGTAATTGGGCAGCAAAACTTTTGCTTCTGATTTATTTTATGTAAACAGTTTGCAAGGCCAAGCTCAGTGTCATTAGAGCAGGTGGATGTTCCTGGCCAGAGAGATGATTCCTCATTCCCATTATTACCTGAATATGCCTGAGGGGAAGAGAAGCTTCCAGAGGGCAAGGCGGTGCCAACGGGCAGAGAAATATGGATATATTTTGGACAACCTGATGCCGCATGACTGATCTGGAGCAATACATGGCCAAGGTAAATGCTAACAATTTTCACTGGAGAACAGGCAAATTGCACAATAGATTTCCAGGCACCCAGAGGAGTGGGGGTGGGGGTAAGGAGAAATGAGTGATGATTGTAGCGTGCAGGTTTGTGCTAAATTTCTTTCCAACTCAAGGAAGCGAAGGAGGCTGAAGTGCTGGCAGTTTATGGAAGAGTTATGGGAGAGATTGACTTGGGGAATACAGACCCTACAGCTGAGCTGTAGATGCTGTGATATCCATATTGGATGAAGGATAGAAGTAATGTACATGGTGTCAAATATTTAGAGAAAGAGTTGACATTTGTAAGAAGTGCTATCATGTGAATGTATGGAAAGGTTTCGGTTAGTTTGGCTCTTTTTCTTTTGGAGCTCTATTATGAAATGAAGAAAGGATATCTGGTTAATGAAGTCAACCTGAGTATATGAAAGGTTATGCTAAGTTAGTTCAACAAGACTGTTAAGGCCTGTCAGCAGCCCTGGACTTCTCTGCGCTGTTTACTTCAGTCACAAGTGACCTAGAAAAGCAAAAGAATGACAAACTGATTTGTAATTGTATGTGGAGACAAACTTATAAGAATCATGTGGATTTTAGAAGACAACAAAACAATAAATTTAGCGTAAGTAATTGGGAACTGATGCATGCAGATAAAACCAGCCTGAATTTCATTTATAACATTATCTGAGCAAACCATTACTACTCGTGTGAGACCTTGATATTTTCAAGCAACTATTATAAACTCAACTTAGTGCTTAATCAGCAGGGAAAAAAACAAAAATAATGTAAGGAATTACTTAAGAAAAGGAAGAAACTAGAATGGAATGTAAGTTAGAGTGAAAATCTATAGTTCCCTTTGTCTTGTATGATGTGCCCTTAGAAACTGCGTAAAAGAACTGGAAAAGAGCAGCAAAGATCAGCAAGAATAAGCAAAGGTTTGGAATAATGTCTTTATGAGGAGCAACAAATTATGCTATAACTATTAATTTTGAAAGGGGAAAGTGAGGAAGGATAGGCCAAAACCAAGTTTTCTCTTTCTTTTCCAGTATTCTATTCTCATAGACGATACTAAATAGAGCTTTCAGCTTGTGGGAAACAAAACAAAGGACACAGATCTTCACAGTTATGGTTAACCTGAGGAATTATTTTCTTGAAGGAAGCTGTAAATGCTGGCAGTTTACAATGAGGTTCAAGAGTTCAAATACATAGCAAAAAAAACCATTTGAGAGTTGCTGAATACAGAGAAGATCTTTCTAGAAGCCCCAGTATTATGTGTGACTGGAGCTTGAGGTTCATATGGGGTAAATACCACCACATGCTTCCCCTATTCTTGTATATTTTTTCTAAGCCTATCTGCTTTACACAAGTAAAAAAAGACATGCTTTGGGCATGACCCTGTATGAATGTTCTGTAATGATAAAAGAGATGCTTTCTCAGCACCTGAAGAAACCGTAAGGTTGGCAGTAACCTGAGTTACAATTTACAGTCAACAAGCAGGGACTGAGAAAAAGAAATCTTGAAAAATGTAGGTGCCTTACAAAGACATAGAGGTAGGAGTAAGATAATTCTAAATCCTTTTTTTATATTTAAAGTATTTTCTGTAGTCTAAAAAAGTTACTATTGTAATATCTGTTGAAATAAAATATGATCTATTACTATTAAAGCTCTTCTGGTTTTGGAGTAGTGAATTCTGAGGAAAAGACCCACTCTTCCCCTATCAAAGGTTTAACTGACTTAGTCCTGTCATACCACTATATCTTCTGGGTAAGCCTTACAGTTTCACACTAAAACCGTTCTTTGCCTGCTGTTCTGATTTGAAAATATAGAGAAAAAGGTGAGACTGCAATAAATTCAAGTGACAAAGTTTTCAAAACAGAATCACAGCTACTTCTTAAAGACAAAATAACCTTAGCTATGGAAGTCATATAAGCAATGCCTACTGATCAAAGTTTGCAAAATTATGATGATTTAATGGGTTCCCTAGACTTGGAGGATGCCTATTCCAGATTGCAGACCCTATCAAGTGACCTGGAAGAAGAATGATTTTAACTGGGGACTTGAACAACAACAAGGTTTTGAACAAATTAAAGAGGAGGTTGTTCATGCTGTTTTGCTTGGGCCAGTCAGGAGCACATCACAAGATGTGAAAAATATGCTTTGTGCTGCAGCCAGAAAGAAAGGTCCTTCCTGGACCCCCTGAAAAAATGTGCCTCGAGGATGACTCCTGGAGTTGGCATTACAGAGGCCCTGAGGTCAGCTACACCCTGAAAAAGCCTGACTGGCAGCTTGTGAAGGGGCTCAAGCTGCCTCAGAAGAGACTGGCACTGAAGCACAGCTCCTCCTGGCACCCCAATTACCAGTGCTGGGGTGAATGTTCAGAGGGAAGTACCCTCTACACATCATACCACTGATGGGATGTGAAGTAAGTGGAACGCTCTGATCACACAGCAAACCTGGATGGGAAATCCTGATCATGCAGGAATCTTGGAAGACACCAAAAACTGGCCTGAAGGTAAAGATTTTGGACTATCATCATGATCAGAGCAGAAAAAGGTGACATGTGCTGAGGAACCCCACCAGATAACCAGCTACCAGGAAATGAAAAGTGACACCCTCTCTTCACTGTCATTTTCTGCCAAATTGTATGGAGAGATGCTGTATGGAGTCCTACATGACGAGTCACAGAGGCTACCAAAGGAAAAGGTTGATAGAGCCAGGTTGAAGAGCTGAAAGCTGGATTTGGATACGGCTGAACAAGAGAAATGCCTGCACTTTACCTCTACACTGACTCATGCATGATGGGAAGATGCTCTGTGGGGCTGGCTGGAATGATGGAAGCCAATTGGCAGTGCAACCTGGGCTGCTGGTTTGTGGCAAGACAGTGCTGCCCATGTAGAGAATCTGGCTGTAGAAGTACATCATATAGATGCACATGTATACTAGAACTGGGCTTCTGAAGAACATTGCAGCACTGGACAGGTAGATTGGCCTGCCAAGACTAACATGTCTCAGGTGGATCTGTCCTGGCAACATAGTGGTGAATTATTTCCCACAAAGTGAGCCCATGAGGCCTCAGACCTTCAGGGAAGAGATACAACATTCAATGGGCTTGTGATCAAGGGGTGGGCTTAACCACGGACATCAGGTTATCCATAACTGTGAAAAATGTGCTGCAATCAAGCAGGCCAAGTGTGTAAAGCCTCTGTGGTATGGGGCATGATGCCTGAAATAGAAGTATGGGGAGTCATGGCAGATTGATCATGTCACACTGCAGATCTGCCAAGGAAAGGGTTATGTGTTGACAGTGGGGAAAACAACCACTGGATGTCAGGAGATGCACCCTGTGTCTCACACCACTGCCTGGAACACCATGCTGGGCCTTGAAAAGCAAGTCCTCTGGATACATGACTCCCTCAAAAGAGTTGATTCTGACAATGGGACTTATTTAAACAACAGCCTCATAGACACCTGGGCCAGAGAGCACAGGATTAAATATGATACAGGGTGTATCTTGCTCCCTATTGTGCACCAGCCTCTGGGAAAATTGAATGGACTGTTGAAATACAATGGACTGCTGAAAATCACCTTGAAAGCAATGGGTGGTGGGACCTTCAAACATTGGGATCTACATTTAGCAAAGGCTACACTGCTGGTTAACATCAGCTAAGTTGACCATTCCCAGTCAAAACCTCCATGTACTAGAGACAAGGATAAAGTCTCTGTGGTGCTTCTGAGAAATGTGTTAGGGAAGAAAGTTTGGATTAGTCCGGCCTCAAGCGAAGACAAATCCAGGGAGCTCTAGCTCACTTTCAAAGGAGAAGAGTGTTCCTTCTGGTTGGGAAAAAGTATAGTGTGCAAAACCATGTAGTATCTTTTTATTTTCAGGGGCTTTCTCTGCGAATAGTTTCTACATCTTGCAGCTTTTGTTATTAATATTGTTCCTGTTACTGTTATCTTATCTCACTGCTGTTTCCAGTAAATTGCTCTTATCTCAACTTTGTCTGTGACTATAGTGCTTCCAGTTGCAGAGGGAGGAAGTAAGCAAGCAGTGTGGTTTTAGAGGGAGTACTAAATTCAGGAATACCATTCCTAAACCCTGGCACAGTCCCTTGTGTTTCTGCCAAGGCAAATGTACAGTTGCAATAGCATTTGAAGGTATATAGTGTGATTATACGCAGATGAACAAATATGAGAGGCTGATCATAGGAATAAAGAAGCATAAAAAGGTCAGAAGGAGAAGGAAGGTGGCAAGTATGAATACTGACCCTACTATTTCTACTCTTTCAACATTTCCTATGTCAATAAAAGTGCTTTTTTCTCTTTCTCTCACAGTCTAAATGCCCTTATTTTTTATTGTATCTGTCAAGGAAGTTTGACATTTAATAGGTATTTTTCTATAATTATGCCAATGTTGCTTTGTACTTTGGAAGCCTGCAGTAAATAATGAACACTGAACCTAGAAAGAGAGGTGGCGCTTAAGCATCTGTATGGTGTATTGCTTGACTGCCAGAGGGAGCAAAAGTATAAGAATAATAACTCATAATGATGTAAACACAAAGAAGATAGTCATGAGGAGTTCTGGCAAACCTTCTGTATAAATTACCCTCAAGAGTTTGCAGACTCTCACAGGAAGTCTCATCCGGGCAGTCAATGCTGGTAGATCAGCTATTAACATAGTCTTTGCTTTAAGACAGCTGAAAGAAAAATGTCTGAAATAAAGAAAGGTTTTTTCTTGGCTTTCAAAGTTGTCATAAAACTTCAATCTAGATGGTCAAAAATTTCCAGACAATGATAGAGCTTTTTATTCTTGAATCCTCTTTTTTGCCCAGATCTTCTCAAAGTCATGTGAGTTAAATGTGATGGTGAACTAGTCACGGCTCAGTGAGGCTAAACATGAACTGTTCCAGCAATTCCTCTTTCCCACAGGATTTCCTCTGTTTTTGAACTCTATTTCCTCTCTGTTCCTCAATAGGTACCTTTCCACACAAAAATGTGATAGAGAATTGATTGCCTGCTGACTGGTAAAAATGTTTTATACTGACATCATCACACTGGGTGCATAGAAAGATCATGGGTGTTAAAGCCTTGGCATGCCTTTCTATTAACTTGCAATTTGTTTGAACTAACTGTCAATCCAAGGCAAAAACCTTGACTCTATGCAAGCACTATCAGTTGATCTAAAAGCAGATGCACAACAGAGGTAACACATGTTTTGCCTTTTCTTTTGATCAGATGCAGTTAAATTATATACAGATATGAATTTTCCCACCAAAAGGTAGCTGCAAATAGCCAGGCTAGCAATTAGCTGTCCGAGGGAAAGCAGCCCATGAAGGGTGAATACCATGATCCATGTGATGAGATGTGCGTTGTGCTATAGAAAAGTGGACATGAAAAATTTGTAGTAAGAATGAACTATGACTGACCACCTTCACTATGGGGAAATTGTACTCTTTCCTGCATCCTGAGTGTCCATGAGAGTAGTGCTTAAAGGGTGTGAGAAATCCAAGCTATATAGCTATATAGCCTTTTAAGAATTTTTTAATTAAAGATAAATCCTTTACTTTACTTGTTTCTTTGAGAAGAGGCTTCTTTCCAAAACTTCAAAGTATTAAAAAATCTCTAAGAATGTATTGACTGCCTCTGTCATGTCAATGATGATTGATCTACATATTTTAGTGCTCAGTGGGCTATCTCCAAAACATGTCTTTGTAAATTAAACAGAATCACCTGTCTGAGAAGAATCAAAGTGTAATAATAAACCGTTCCTTAACTTGCTGGCAAAAAACAACATATTCTTTGTTATTTATTTAAATAGTGCCATTTTAGTGTCTTTCATGCAGAAAGATATTTTTTTCTCCCTTTCCTAGCGTTCTTGACCTCTAAATAATTGCCAACTTGAAAAAGCTAAGAATTTTCACTGCACTCTAGAAAAACTACCAATATGACCAAAGATTGGTATAGACTAAGATTCTATTATCTAGATGAGAAAAGTTAAAATTTTAAATGAGAAAAAATACAATTGTCTTCACTGTGGAAGATCAATTCTATTTTTAGTATATTGGTCATATTGCCATGAATCATTAAAGGGAAGCAAGAAGTCTACATTGTTTTTGGGGTTTGGTGGGGGTCTTGGTGGATTTTGGGTGTTTTTTTAGTTGAACTAGATTTTTAGTTGGTTGTTGGTTGGTTGAGGGGGGTTATAGGTTTTTTGGTTGTTTTGGGTCAAGGGGTTTGTATTTTGTTGTTTGGGGATATTTTGCTGTCTGTTCTTTATTAAAAGTTTTTTCTAACTTTGTCAGTCTAGCCCTTTTACTGCAGATAAAAGGGCTGCAATTTTTGGAAGGAACACCTAATTAAATCTAGCACCCAATTGACTGAGACATATATTTAGCATTGCTGCAAGTTGGCAACATCTATGACCAGATGATTGATTACACTTCCCTCTCCTTAATTCTTTATCACCTTCTCCTGAATTTCATTCTAGGAAACATAGCACAACCTAACTTAAAGAAACAAACCAAATTCCTTGTATTCTCCTGGGGTTTTGTAGCACCTCAAACAGAAGTGGCACTTAGCTCAGTTGCTCACTAGGTACCCCAAAATCAGGCAAGGTGGACATGGCCTCAGTAGGTGAATTTAGGGCATAGCGACCCATCATTAAAAAGGGTAACATAAATTCTGGCTTAAAAGAAATTACAGTGAAAGTAGATGTTGATTTATGTATTCTTTCCTGTTTCCATGGGACGGATAACATAACCTGAATTCAATCATTCTGAAACCTTTTCTTGGGGGTTTTGAAAGTTAAGAGGGAAAAACAATTCTGTTTACACACCAAGGGATGGCTCTCATGAAAACAACACTTCCACCAGTTTACCACCTTCTGACAGTCACCAGCCCTCTAACACTGAGAAGCTGCAGCAATGATGGATCTGAGCAATACTGAAGAGTTGACAATGGCAAATTGGACTTTTGCTTTATTTTGGGGTTACACATTCTCATACTTTGAATAGGGGAAGTGAAATTACTGCCTCAGGAGGGTTTGAGACAGTACCTGAGTGCACTGGTGCAACTGTAGTGTTTTGAATCAACTGGCATGGTGAATCCTCCAGCGGCCCACCAGGAGTCTGTGGTATGGACCATCTCTACAAGCAACAAGTTGTGGTTTAATAGTTCAGTTCTCTAATGTCAAACTGCTCTAACTTTGCACAGGAAGTCAAAGCAACAATCTGAGTGAATTTAATGTTCACTCAGTGAACGAGCTTAAACTGCCTCACTGAAATCATGTTGATTTATTGCCAAAATCAAAGTACTCCCATCATAGTGAACAATATTTAATATTTAAGTATAGGTAAACTGAAACATCCTAACTGTTCTGACATTGTTAATGCATCCTATATGGTTGTTACATTTGAAATAATAAAATCTTTAAAACTTCTATAAAAAGCAAATGTTCCCAGCATGTCTTGTTAATTTTGCTTAAAAAACTTTGTTCTGATTTCCTAGGTTACCAACTCAGCTAATGAATTGTGATAATTAACATCTAGCTTCTTAATCAGACTCTTGTACTGTTGGTGGAGGAATTCTTCTAAACACCTCCATACTAATGGTTCACAGCATTTTGAAAACAGAGCTTCACTTCTGGTTTTAGAAACATTCGTTGGGTGAGCAGAGCAAAATCATGAAGGCATGCTGAAAAGTATCATGTAAGAATATATATCTTTCATCTGAATATTGTTTTCCACCTCTGTTTGTGGCTCTGTAACCTTTTTCTGATTCCAAACTATTCAGCAGCCCTCAAACACACCCAGCTGGTTGAAGAAGATTGATTTTTAGAGTGGGACTCAGTGCGTAAAAAGATTTGAATCAGACTTCATGCTTTGTCCAGGAGGAAAGTATTGTGGCAATGTCCTTCCTGTAGCTCTAGGGAATCCATAGTGTTATAGCAGTACTTTGTAATATCCCTTCATGAATTATTATGTGCTTTTTCCACATATAGACAGGTATGCAATTTATTCTGTTCCTATGATAAAGCATTGTTACTAAGATTTTTTTTTTCTTTTTTTTTTCCTCTGATTTCTGTTTGTAATTCCAGCCAAAGGCATTCATTTGAAATACCCATATATTTTTAATCTGAAAATGTGGGGTAAAGCTTTCATGTTCTTGGGAAACTAGAAGAGTATGTTCACTCACTTGCAGCAGTAAGAGAGGGCCGTTTTTGGAGCTGATGGTCCAAGACTGTCTCTTGCATCAAGATACTTCACATTCCTTCCTTCACAAGTTACATCTCATTAACTGAGTGACAAGAAGACCTTAGAATGCCTCAATACCATTGCAGATATTGCTTCTATTTCAGGGTATTTCTAGAAGTTAATTTTGTGGCCACTTTTAGCCACTTGGGTACGGTAAAGGAGACGCAAGGGAGAATCTGGCCTGGTTTTTGAGTCTTTGGGAGGTAAAATACTCCACTCACATATAGTTAGTGTCTTAATCACTATCTCATAATTTTTGATCAAGTAATTGGGAAGAATTTTTATACTGTGGTATATATAATATAATTCTTGAATTCCCAGCTGGCTGTTCCATTTTTTTCCTTACACCTTAGTAATTTTTCTTAGAGCATTTGTTTTGTTTTTCTTCCAATGTTATGTCTAAAAAAGAATTATGTACACTCTCTGTGAATCTGTATTTTCACTGTTTATGTATGGTTATTTTGGATGTTTCCTGTTTTTCTCTAGATTCCCTTATAAATATTGTTTCCTCAGTCTTCTTATAGCTGAGTTATTATAGCTGGATCTCACCATAAAAACTTTTCATTTTAAACTATTAATGAGTTGAGCTGTTACTTCTTGATTTCAGAAATAACTTCTGCTGACTTTACTGTTTTGGTAACTGCCATAATTTTATTCAAGTTGAAAATGCCTATATGAACAACAGCCCTGTCATCTTCCCGTGAAGCCTGACCTCACTTTCTGAGATCATACAATTTCTTTTTCCTCAGGTTCCACAAGGAGTTCACTGTTCAGCCAAACTGGCCTTCTACCCTCTTTGCTTACCCTCTCTTTGACTTAAATTAAATTAATGTAAGAACACCATTTTTCAAGACATACACCATTAAAAATTGGTTCCCATAACTGAGGAAATCAAATGGTCTTTTGTCACAAAATCAAATCAAGTGTTTTGACATGGTAATAATCTGGTAGAAATTTATTTACTTTCTTTGCAAATTTAGCTATATTTTATCATAAAATTGCATCTTTATTTTGTGCTTTAGTCAGGTTATCTCTTCTTGAAAATGCAAGAGTCAAACCCCACAATTATATAGATAGTTGAAAACATTCATTATCAGGGAAATGAGTTGGGAGTTAACAATTTGTACTGGTTTTAGCTGGTGTAGATTTAATTTAATTCAGAGTGGCAGGTACAGGGCTGTGTCACAGATTTGTGCTGAACACAGAGTTCATATTACCAAGATGTTTTTGTTGTTGTTTTTGAGCAGGGATTGCACAGAGCCAAGGCCTTTTCACACCACCACACTGGTGGTGCCTGAGGTGCCTGGGAGGTTAGGAGGGGACAGAGCTGAGACAGGTGACCCCAGCTGACCAAAGGGATATTCCAGACCTTGTGACATCAGGCTCAGTGTATGAAGTGGGGGAAGAAGGAGGAAGGAGGGGATATTTGGACTGATGGTGTTTGTCCTCCCAAGTCACCATTAGTGTGATTGGGGCTCTGCTCTGCTGGGGATGGCTGACCACCTGCCCAACCATGGGAAGCGGGGAATTCGTTCCTTGTTTTGCTTTGCCTGAGTGTATGACTTTTGCTTCCCCTGTTAAACTGTCAGCATCTCAAGCCATGAGCTTTGTAGCTCTTCCTCTTCTCATTTCTCCCTGATCCTGGTGGTGGGGGAGCAAGGGGATGAGTGGGGCTTTCCTGCTGGGGTTAAACCACAATGGCACAACTTCATTTATTTTGAGAAGTTCAGAATAATCTTTCTGAGTGTTGTGGAGTCCCGAAATATCAAGGATTGATATTTTGTATCATGGATGGGAATCTTGCTTGTGAGTTATTGTCAAAGTAGCCAGGTCTGCCTACAGCTTGAGGCAGAGGGTCAGACCCCCCTGATCAATAATTTGGAATTTCAGTGCCTCAAACACTGGCCCCACTGCCACTGTTTCAAATGCCTACAAGGGACCTTATATTCCTCATTTCTCCTATCTAAATGAAGGCGCAAACATATACATGTTGCTTTGCTGCTACAAATTTCCTCTACTTCTGCCATGATTCAGAGACAAAAAATCCAGTTAGCCAATCAGAAAGTAATTACTTTACATCAGTTGTCTAACAACAAACAAATCACCCTCTTATGTCTAGCAATAAAAAGGAGCCCTATTCTTTGAGAAAGAAATGTGAATTGACATCTAAAGGAACACTAACCCAAAAAGGTTCCGTACACCACAAATAGTACTGAAGCTAAAAGTCAAAGTCAATATCACATGCTCATGAATAAATGGTTTCAGGTAAGTAGAATTTAAAAATCAAACCTTTGAAGGTAGCTTTTAACTCTCTACAAATGCTTTAACAAATTGTCATTAACTTCATTTTTAAATAGTGTTTGCATTAATGGAGCATCATGTGCTATGCAAATGAGTTCCTCATTTCCAGCTTTTTGTTGGATTTAATAAGTAACTGCTCAAGTTACAATGATTTGACAGTCAAAATGTAGTGCTTTGTGCTTTGCAGAAAGGTCAGTAGGAAACAATTCATGTTTCTGCACACAATGCCCTTGTGCCTTAGGAAGGACTGGCAGTCTGACCTCTGTAGTGCCAGGATCTGAACTGAGCTGCTCGCTGTGTGAGCTTGAATCAGAGGGGTAAAATGTTTTCACAGGGCAGTTGCAAAGCTATTTGTGGAAGCAATATTATCTCAGTCACATGTTACTTATCCATTTCCCCTCAGTGAGAAGAAAGACCTCATAGGATGGATCCATAGGATGGATCCAACACATAAAATGAGTTTCTGCCTTGCAAAGACAAGCAATGTTTCTGTGCTGGAATGTCAGCTTCAGCCCCCTACCCCTGTCCTAGAGATTACAAACAAGGCAATTACAGTGCAGCACTTTGCTTGTCAGTGCTTTCTTCCTACCAAGTCACCTGTCCCAGTCAGTGGCTTGGTCATCCTTCTCTGTTGATGGGGAATGAAGATATTGCCAGGGGTCATGCCAGCCTCAAACACCCTCAAATAGGTGTCATAAAAAGAGGTTTCTCTTTATGTAAGCGAACTAAATGTTTCATAAAAGCAATCAACTAGGTGATTATTTTTCTCTGCTGTTTGAAAAATGAAAATGTCCCTGTCTTTCTGTTGAGTTGTTGTGGAATTTTTTTATTTTTGTTTTTATCCCACAAAGACTTTTTGGGTTTTATCTCACACTATTTTTTTTTTTCTTTCCTTCTTTTCCTGTTTTTTCTTCAGTAGCTATGACTGTCCTCAGTGCTGCGTATCTGAAAATACAGAATCTGTCCCCTACTATAGGAAGTGAGATGCAACAGATGGAAAAAGACAGACTGATGGAATGAGGAACACTTTGACAACGCCAGTCAGCCTGACAGTTGGTAGTCTCAGATCATCAGCGTCCTAACAACTGTTGTCAAGCCTCTTGTAAGGCACTGCAACAAAGGAAGATTTTAAAGCACATTCTGAAGGAGGAAGATAAGTTTACTTTGCAGTTATTTATTGAAAAATATTATCTTACAGAGGACAGACACACTATTTAACAGTATAGGCAATCAAAGTCAGCACCACAAATATTCACTTCTATCTGACTGTCATACACAAGTTATGCAGTCATGAAGCTTGTTTTACATTAGCCAAGTGAAATTCACAATCTGTATTTAAGAAAAGTCTACCTGAATGTAAGATCCCTTCTTTCACTCTTCAAGGAAAATTCCCTTACTGGCATATTTTTAAAAGTCTTCGTAGCAAAAGAAAATGTTAAATTTTCCATTCCCTTTTCATCATGGTAAGAATGCATTAGTTCAAGAGCAGTCAAAAATTTACATATCCTCCCATTTTACAGGTGATGATGTGAGATAAAGAGGTCATGCACCATATTCAGTGTGGAGAAAAATTAACAACTTACAGTGTGTGAGTTCAACACACCTCTGGGATGGTGGAATTTCAACAGTGCAGTTGGTGGGAGGCTTAGGTATTTAGGTTTTTGGATAAGGAGGGAAGGTTTTTCCTCCTCAGTAAAACTGTTCTTCAAAAACTGATGGATGCATGCATGTAATCTCCTAAACCAAGGAACCAAGAGGAGAGAAATTGGAATCTATGCTGTATATGCCTGTATTTCCATTTTTGTCATGAACAATATTCTCTTTGAATTACCACTGAAATTTCCTGAAAAAAAAAATCTGCTAAAGCACAGGTTCTATGGCAAATTGGCCAGGTAGTGCTCATGATGGACTAAAAAGATCTGTGTATTCAGCAATAAGTAGGGAATTTCACTGTAACCACTCCAGTCTGAAAAATCACTGTTTTGTGGATGGTTTAACTTCCCAAACATGCACCAAGTAAACTTGATTTTGAAATTTGCGGGCAGTGTTGCTTATGTAAATAACTGCATGGTTAAGGATTTAGTTTGATACTTGTGATTACACACACACATGCATATGGAGAGAGGGGGAGAGAGAGAAAGAGATACATACCTACAGTGACAGAATGTAACTTCAGAGTCTTTATGGGTTTGTAGTGAAGGAAGGAAAAGATAAGAAAAAAAGAAATACACAGTTCTTTTTATGGTGGCCTATGGAAAATAGAAAATGATAACATTTCTTTAACCAATTTGCTTTCTCCACAAATGCCCAATCTTTGTCAATTCTAACATATTTTATACTTGACTATTCTCATATGGTTTCTTTTTAGACAGTTCTTTAATATGCCCTTGAACTCCGTTATCTTGGAATTACTAATGCCTTATTATTTCATGAAGCAGTTGTTTTCATTCTGCATATCAGATGCTACAGGCAGGACTTTAATACATATCCTCAGCTCCTAGATCTCACAGTCACCTCCACCTAAATGTGTCAAATTGGCTTGAAAATTCTGTATTCATGGGTTTTCTTTCTTCTAAAACTCCAATCTGCATTACCAGGAGAAGGACTTTTGGCAGGGCAGGTAGAAGCACTATGCCTAGCGACAAGTGTTCAGGGTGGGGTTATTTATTATTAAATTTAACACCTGGTGTGTTAATAAGCATCACACTTGTACGAGTAGGTGTGTTGCAAGGAGAGAGATTTCATCATTCCTTTTCATTACTCGCCTCTTCAGGGCATGACAGGAAGAACTTCATCTGTCCTATTTTTCCTCTTCCTTTTGTACTTTAATCCTGAAACTCACACAAAGGCAGAGAGTCCGCCCCAGGTCTTACAGCTGTAATTTAGCTCAAATCTTGCCTGTCTTCCTGTCACAGCCATTGGCCTGTGTCTCCAGGCCCTGTGCCTATTGACTGCACCAGCAGGAATTCCACCCTGCAAGAGCACTCAGACAAGATCTTGTTGTATCCTGTGTAGCAGAAATGGAAAATATTCTATTTTCCATCTCTTTCCCAGCTAATGCAGCTTTCCTGTGTGACTCACATTTCACTGCAAAGCATTGGGAGTCATGGATTTGCATTATTTTGCTCACTTCTGAGGGGACGGCTGTTTGCCTAATTCCCCTAAAACATTTTCATTATATATTCTCATATACTCATCTCTAATATTTTGTAAAACCATGCTGCTTTGAATAAGACAGGCAGAAAGGGGAGTAACAGGTTACTTGTTAAGTTCTGAATCAGTCTGGTGGGAAAATACTGGGGAAGTCTCAGTGACTTTATCTTTTTTCTGAGTTCTCATATGCCTCAAGGAATACTGCAGAAATGCAAGGCAAATAACTTTTAAAGTTCTTTAAAACCTATCCATCTATTTAAAGTAAGCTAAAATATATGTACATTTTTCACTGGAAATTTGACTCTAAAATATCTTATGCCTGACATGATTTCTTATCTTGAAAAAATATATAGTGGCTCATGATCAATGGATATTGCATATCAAAATTAGAGTAGCATTCAGATAGATAAAATATGTGATTATACTGCTGTCAACAGAGGCCTGGAGATAACTGAGTTCTGCTCTCTGATCTGTTATCAGCTTGACTCTATATACTTTCTCATTTACAAAATGTTTACTTAGAACTATTATAAAATGAACTCATTTTGCTGAGTAAATTTCTTGCAAGGAATAACTAGTTTGAATAAACAAGGGCTTTCTTTTCTATTCTGTTTCCTGCTCTCTCTATTCAGGAGAATGATTTGTCAATATATATGGGAGGTTGTTCCAAATTATTTTGCCTAATTTGTCATTATGCTTGTTGTGAGCATGCTGTACAGTAGCAGAATTTAAAATATTTCCTAGTTTTAAATTCTGTAATTTAGTTCTTACTGCATAAAACTGCCTGTAAAGATGGAAAGACTTCTGATTTTCTTCCTTTACTGAGTACAGCTCCTACCGTCTAACATCATACTGAAAATATTCATAGCTATTGCAGGATCCTTATTGGTCACTTATGATTTGTTTCTCAATGTTTGTATACAGTTGATAATTTCTCTGCATAATTCTATGGTCTGATTATTTGTAAATATATGCTTCAGTGGTCACAAAGTATACAATCACAGGCATAATAAATGTTGCAAGTTTTCATTTAATATTCATGAGTGTATTCACCCTCTCTTAATTACTGAATGTCCAGTTCCAAGAATTGTTCCTGGTGTGTCACTGTTTCAGTTATAGTTATATTTGTAGGTCTGAAGCAAAAACACCTGCAGCTGCTCTCAAATGTACAATTCTGAGAACAATCTGAATTCATTTGCTATTAGACATTCAACTGCCTGCTTCCCTCCATGAACCACTCATTTGAACTACAATAATCACATAGTAATCAAAATCTCCTATTGAGATAAAGACAAATGTAAATACTGAAATAGTGTATGACACCTTAGCTCCATTTCGCTATTGAAATGGATCAGGTATTAGAGTTTCCAGTGGATATAATTATTTAAAATCTTTTATGGAAATTACAGTAAGTCTAAATTAGTGAAAAACTGCACACTGGCAAAATGTCAGATTTTTTGCATTATTAGGAGAATTGCATTAGTTTTGAATCACATAAAACAATAAATACTAAGCTTTTAGATAGGAAACTGCAAATGTTCACTGGAGAATTCAAGTCACACTCATTTTGTGACATATCTCCCTGGATATTTCAATTATGGGTATTATTTCAGCTTTAAAAAATAGATGTTTAGCCATATTAGTATTTTTTTTAGTTTTTCTTTCTTAAATCATTTATTTGTATTCAGACAGTGCTGAGAGTATTTTGTCTTTTGAAGTAATTCAACTGCTTTGTTGAGGACCTCAGAAATAGCTGTAGTTTTTACTCTTTTATCCAAGTCAAAATATATGTAATCGTTTTCAAGTGTTGGCATGATTACTTAAAAAACCATGATGGGTTCAGATTCACAGCATGGATTTAACAGAAGTATTTTGAAGGCATTTCCAAGCAGACACCATGCACAACGTCATTTTTATAGAGGATTGCTTTAGGTGGCCATCTAGTGGTGCAAATTCGGTTGCTGGAAGGAAAGAGGAAACATGTTCATGTTCCTTCAGGTAAGGTTGAAAGGGTGTGAAATCACCTCAAGATATGCATACTTCAGCCAAAAGGAAATAATCTTTAGATAAATATTCAAAATCATATTATTAATAATCATAATAATTACATAAATACCCAATATTGTCATGAGTTTTCTAGATTAAATTACTTTTACTGTTTATCTAATATAAATTAAACATTATTTTTGTCATGACTGTTTTCCAATTTTTCATAATGTCTAGCATCAATATTAAAAACCAGATGGAATTTCATGTTCAAATTTGGCACGCTTGCCTTTTGGTGTGTATTCATGGAGGCCTAAAATTTCAAAAATTACGTCCTACATGTTCTGGACAGTAGAAAGAAAGTCTATTCTTAGACTCATATGGTCTCTTACATCTGCCAGTAGATTTGTGTTGTCTTATAAGTTAATTTAATACCACACAAAAATTTTATTTGCAACTGCTTTAACAGCAGCCACTTTTGAGAGTGGCACAAGCCAGTCCCACACATCTGTTCACACTCAGCCAGTTTTGCTTATATATAAATAATAAAAGGCCCAAGAATAGCAAGATTGACTCTGTAAAGTGAAAACACTGTTTCGCAGTAACCAAGGAGGCTGTAGGCACTGCTTCCCCAATAAACCCATAAAATCTTGGAAGTGTTTTACAGTATTGATTTTTTTCCTTAAAATGGTGTGATGAAGAGACAAGAGGGCTAGACTCCATGTGTGTAAATCATGCGATCCTAAAAATCAACAAATATATTCTTCCTGTAGAATTTTTTTATTAAGAGAGATATGTGTGATTGTTCACCTGGGACTTCAAAACTGCTGCTGATTTTATTAGACAGGTTGCTCTCACAGCTCAGAAATAAGTGAATCTGCCAGCCTTTAAGATAAGTAACTATGTTATAGTGTTATGTGTGTTAGGTCTGTCCTAAGTGGAGGGAAAAGCTGCCCAGAGGAAGGGTCTAGCTTTGACCTTCATGGTCCTTGAGAAACAACTCACTGCAGCAACAACGTCAGGCCTTTGTGAAAATGAACAAGTTGAGAGTGAGCTCGGTGAGCCTGGAGGGGAGGAGGACTGTGGTTTTCTCCCAGGTGGAGAATTCTGGTTTTCCGTCTGGGAGCAGAGTTCACAGGGAACAGCCTAAACACACAGATGATGGGAGGCAGGGGTGGGCCTGCAGCATGGGGTGAGTTCATGGAGGAGCTACGTGTGTGCCACTGCCCATCATTGTGTGAAAGCCTCACATGATAAAAAACAGCTTTATTTTGTATTAAATGTGAAACCATGGGTGCCTGGAAGGAAAGGGAAGAAATAACAGGCATGCCTGGTGATGTCCTTTAAGCAGAAAGGCTACTTGGAAGAAGGTTCAGCTTGATCCTTTTTGGGAGCCCAGAACAGATGCTGGCAGTTGGGTCCTGACAGGTCCAGGGTAGGGAATCATTAAGACAGATGGGGAGAGTCAGGTAGCAGCTGTTGTGTACAGCCTGCTATCCCCCAAGCACTGTCAGGTTTGTGGACAGAAATCCATGTGGTAGCTCACACTGCTGAGGCATGTGGCTTTAGCCTTTCCCTCAGAAGGGAATTAGATGAAATAGTTCTGAGAGTTCGTGACAGTGCAAAGAGATTTGAGACAGTACTGAAGCCTGCAGGTGAATCAGATAGATAGCACTATGGGACTGAGAGTTCCTGGGGTTTCTGGGTTTGGTTTTTGGGACGTTTGTTTCTTTGTGTGGTTTGTTGTTGGATGTTTGATTTTGTGGGGGTTTTGTGGTTTGTTGGGAGGTTTTTTTGGGGTGGGTGAGGGGGAGAGATTCTGTTGTTTTTTGGGGTTCTTTCTGTGGTTGTTTTAGAGAAGTTCGAGATGTTCCAAAGCTTGTAGCAATCAAGAATTTCATGATTTATCATTGGGACTCCTTAATGATTAGTATCACAAATTGTGTTACTTGTCCTGTAGCTTCCATCTCTGGTGCACTTCCTCCTTATGCCTGAGTAATGACAGGACTTTCCTGGTAATCCAAGCAGGACTCTTGCCCCCTTTCCCCGACTTTTTGTTCATCAAGGTGCGTAATTCTTGCCTTGACAGAACTGATCCTTAAATATCACCCAGCTTTCTTAGACCGTTCTTCCACATAGGGCATGTTCCCATGGGATTCTTCCAAGAAGACCCCCATTTAGTTCTCCTGAAATCCATGCTGAAATCTTACTTGCTGTCATTTCCTCCTTGCCTGATACTGAGCTCCACGAGCTCATGGTCACCACAGCCAAGGCTGCCCCCAACCTCCACACCTCCAAGGCCTTACCTTTGTGCTAGAACAAGGTCAAACAGCACACCGTTCCCTGTGGGATGCTCCACTACCAGCGTCAGGAAGTTGTCATCAGTGCTTTCCAGGAAACTTTTGTTTGTGCTTAATTGTGTTGCTTCTCCAGCGGAGGTCACAGTAGCTAAATTCCCCCACAAGGACCAGTATCTGTGACTGTGAGGATGCTTCAAGCTGATCAAGCACCATGGAGCAAACACCCACAACACTGTCACCCTGCCCTGGGTTCTCTGTCTGCCTTCTGGATTATATCAAGACAGTGGGGATGATGACCTGTCTCCTGTGAAATGTGCTACAGGAGTTTAATGTCTCCAGTGAGCCAGAAGCTGTGGAAACATGCCATAGATGAAAATGGTATATTGTCTCCTGGAACTGCTGTGATTCAGTAACAGTTCTTTCAGAAGAGTGATCCTTCCTGACTCAGCAGTGCTACATCTTTTGTCACTTTATTCTCATTGGCTGGAGTCCCAAGGTTGCCTTAACAGAAAACACAGCCCTGTGGCATGCCAAAATATGTCTTTAGCAATGCTTTTGTTTATCCTCTGAATGTTCAACTGTTCTCCTGAGAAGAAAAGCTTTTTTTGGCTTTATACTCTGTAGTATCTTTTTGCCACACAAGAGCAAAGTAAGTAAGTAGAAGGGAAAACATTAAAGAATGTAGCAGATGTGTACCTGGCTGGAAGCAAAAGGAAATGTCTGTTACTAAGCAATTATTGTCATTACTGTGGTACAACCAACTATGTAATAATTATATATGTGCATTCTCCAAAACCAATACAGGAGGTTTAACCTGAACATTTATTGTGATACTTTATTCTGTACTGCAACTATAAAAAACACCAGCAGAAAAATGTGATCTAATTTTGTAAGATCTAGAGCAGGAACCATAAAAGGCTCCTTCCACACACTGAGCTACCGATTATAACTATAAAAATGAGGACAAAGTTTGAACCTTACTTGGCACATTTTGCATTATTTGTTCTTTCTGTGCATGGGCTGGGTTTTTTTTAATCTATATCTCATATTCTGTTGCTCTTTAGTAACTGCTCTTTACATTTATAATGCCATTTCTTTTTACATTATGTGCTTTAAGATAGGTCTCCCTCACTAATTAAAATAACTGCCTCTGTTAAAATATTACTGCTTTAAGTAAAATGAATAGTATGCTGATTAGAATAATTCATTATAATGCCAGACCAAAGGGAAGCATAACCTTTTAGTGTCCGAAGTAAAAGCAGCAATGGCAGTACTTAAACTCTTTCTTGACTAGCTCTGCTCTAGCAAGGCTCCCCCCGACTCACTTCAGCAATGTTGCAGGACAAATGTGACTTTGGTATCTGGCAAACATGTAAAGGTCCCGGCTTTGCAACCTCCTTAAGGCTGAGTAGCTGCTGAGAGGTAACAAATACTGGCTGTACCTGTACAGAAAGACTCATGGTGAAGAACACCATAATCTATTTTCTTGATAACTAAGTTAAAATACTTAGGAAGTGGGAAAGTGCTTTTGTGACTGTGCTTCACTTCCACAGCCAGGGAACTCAGTGTCATCTTACGATGGGAAGGATGTGTGCCAAGGTAAGGTTGCACCTGCATGCTTATAATCAGAAAACTGAATAAGAAACTTCCCTGCCTGAGTGATAGTGTTTTGTTTGTGCCATCCTGAGTTGTGCCTAGCATAGCCATTACCTGCAATACTGTAATTACTGTAATACTTCCACTGACACGTTCTGGATAATGGTTAAATATAAAAAATCCCATGTAATGAATTAAACAATGAAATGGTTTCACAGAAAGACTCCTTATTCATTGTATGTTACTGCAATGACACACTCAACCATGGATCTTGGAATGGCCTTTTATGCTTCTTTTGTCTGATGAGACTCCAACTTTTGCTGGCTGAGTCATTTCAGTGAAGCATCTCTGCTGACCATCATCAGCTGATCAGCAGACAGCTAGGATGGTGAGCTCGGGTGGGTACAGTGTGCACAGCTGCTATTCACTCGAGTGTCATTATAGATCTAGAAAAGATCCACTGGCATGTGAAGAAATGGAAATTGTATTACCCTTTTCTTTCAGCACTTGCAACATTAATGTTGTTTCTCTAGTAGTTTCCACTGTGATTTATCTGGAACAAAGATGGTTTTGAATTGCAAGAGCCAAAGAAAAGACAGAAGAGAGACAAAAGGGAGGATGAGATGCTGGGAAACAATTCAATTCTTCCAGTGACATACTCTGCCCTGCGATATGTCTTTGCTGACTCTGCTTTTGTATCCTGGTTATAAAAATGCCCAATGGACAATTTATTCAGCTGGATGAATGATTCTAGACTGTTACACTTGAAACTGAAGAAAAAGCAATCCAAAACATCAGCTTAGATATTATCAGGATACTGTGTGTGCCAGATGTTCCAGGAAAAGTGAGGCCTCCCCAGGGCAGGCAGGACAGGAGGTAATAGGGCAGGTCCTGGATGTAGAGGACCAGCCCTGCCCCTCCTAGCATGAAAATCAGACTCTAAACAGCTTACTGCTATCCAGGCCACTGAAACCATGTGGAAGAGAAACCTCACTTTCTGTTTGTTTATCTTGGCGTAGTGGCTTTGGCTCTTAATTCAGAAAAAATGACAGTCTGTGGCCACTGTGTTCCTGTTAACAGTTAGGGACAGTTCACTTTGCATGTGATGGATGTTTTACAATTACTAATCTTCAAATTGCAGTAGTGCAGCTGGAGAGGAATGAAGAAGCTACTCAGATGATAAATGAATATGGCAGTTAATTAAAGATCTATAGTTTCCATTTGAAGTAGTTCTATGCTTTTACGGAAGAGTTGTAGGTGAGGGGGAGGTAAGCTTGAAGAAACATAGGGAAAGAACTTTGAAAAAGCAAAAAGTACTATTTCTGAGTGATGTAATGGAGGGGGATTTCAAATTACAGCACAGTTCCACTGAGAAAGGTCTTCACCCGTATCTTAGTGAGATCACAGTTTAGAGGCAGGTACTGTGTCACTTTTCACAGCACAGCTTAATGGGAGCAGGGAAAAAAAGGTAAAAAGTGAGGAAGAAAAGCTGTTAAGTAAAACAGAATGCGAGGAACTCCATGTAAGGGCTACTGTACTGTGTACAGATCCTCTGCCCAGAAGTCAACAGACATTTTATTAATGATTTAGAACACAGCAGGATCAAAGACTCTGTTGTAGTATCTGCCAGGTGGAACTATGAGCATATTATCTCTGTCAAAGAGAAATATTCTGAGCACAGTCATCAAAATTAAAATTACCTATTAGTCACTTCGATGTCAGGAAATTGAGGTAAGCTCACAAAAGCTTTATCATGTAGAAAGACATGCCATCTAAAGAAATGGATCCCAGAACTTCTTCCTTTCCTCTTGCTTGTTCAAATTTTCAGACCCAAAATTAATTGCAGAAAATAAGCTTTTAGTCTATATTTCTAGATTTTTTTTCTGGCCTGGATGCAGGCTTGGGTCACACAGTGAGATGCTCAAAGTCTGGGAAGAAACCACCACTTGTTTCTTTCTGTGTTGGAGACACTACAGGCCAATGGGCCCTATCTGAGGTTTAGCTGTGCTCTGCAGTTACATAGCTCATGGCTGAAAAGGAATTCATGGCAATTTTTACTTCTTTGTGACTTCAGGAAATATCAAGAAAAAGGTCTTGCCTTAGCTGGTTTTCTTTTTCTCATTCTTGCAGAATATCTTAAAGAACAAAACAACATACTGCAGAAGAGAATCAGAATAAGCTAAGCAGATTTTTGTTTGGCTAGGATGAAAAATTATTAACAATAAACGATCTAGATTTTGGGCAAATGACTTAAAAATATCACGACTTCCTTGGCTTGTGTCCCTTTCTTCACATCTTCCAGATTCTCCACACTGCTCTGACAATGCTGGCAATGTGAAATGGATATCTCCATGTGGCTCCCTTTCCAGCTCCAGGTGGTTCTGTCAGAGTATGTCAGGAGAAAGGAATGTACTTTAGCTGCTGATGTGTTAAAGTGATCCTTCAATGCTACAAACACTTCCAGGGGGCTGTGACCGTGGGATTCAGAGAAAATAAGGCTTGAGTTAGGCTGTGATGTCTAGTAGTTCTAGTCAAATTAAATTATTGAGAAATGGGAGAGCAATAAAAGCTATGGCTGGCAGTCCTGATTTCAATTTCCTGTGATTAGACTACGTACAGAATGTTTGTGAACTTGAAATTCACATCTGTTCATTGAATAATGCAAATCTCATCTCTCAGGGTCTGAGAATCTGTCTTCGTGAAAGCACTTGCTTGCCAGGTTAGAAAGCTGCTGAACCTGCATACTCCTCCCAGAACACAGGTTATTCCTGTGGTAAGAGGCCATTAATTTTTGGATCTCAAGTCAGCTCAATACTATTTTTCAGAGAGTATGGAGAGAGTTTCTGGGTTGCATTCTCCCTTATTTATGCAGTAGAATCTAGTCATGCCTCACGTCCAATATGATAATTTGTGAGTTTGATGCACATGAAAGAAAGAAGCAGTCTTATCTATTGCCAAAAGCTTTAATATATTTATATATTGCTACATCTTCACACAGTATTTTACCATCCTGAAAAGAGTTCTGATTTTAGCATTAGTTGCACTGAAGGAGAATTAAGGAAAGAAAATTTCTCTGCTCATACTGTATTATAACCTTTACTATGCTAGTTCAATGAGAAATCACTTGGATAGCTATTATTTCAGGTCAATTATTTGGTATTGAACATCAGAAGATGATATGGAGAAGGAGCAGTGGCCTCTTGGCCTGTGTTTAAGCTAAGAGTAAGAGAACATCTACAAAATGGAAATGTTTTCTTAATTATAAAATTAATTTCTTAGTGTCTTTCATCTTCAAGAGATGAGAAACGTGCATTAACAGTGTACCTTGAGCACTGCAAAATACAATAAAATCATTACAGCACAGGTGAGTGAGTAAAAGATACAAAGTAACTAAACCTCATTACTAAAAATTGCATTGTCACTAGGATCATCATGACTTTTGTGTACAATCTTCTTCCCTTTACATACAAAACAGCCATTCAGCATCGTGTGTTTTAACTGTATTTTCAACCTTCATACATTTTATGCATATATCATCTCAAGTTTGTTTAATCATGGTATTATTCACAGAGGTTCAATAATTAATTACATACTTGGCCAACAAATAGAATGTACACATATTGTATCTAGAAATGTGATTGAGTGTACCTAGAAATGTGATTGAGTTATCATTGTACTGAGAAGGAGAAAGTTTTTTGAATGCAAAATGTTTTTCTAACATTTTTATGGTCAGTTCTAAAAGGTTTTTGCATAACAAAGTAACACCAAGGATTTCAGTCATGCACATGGAATTGTAATTCGCTTGTGTTCACTCTGGGAAAATAATATGACTATTATTTTGGGTACAGAACTTTTTCATTGTGTGGCTGAAATGTCAACATTATTACCAGTCCTCCTGGGATAAAATGTCTGTTTGCTGGTATTGCTGAAATTCTTGAAGTTACCTTTGTGTGTGCAAGGACTACATGCTCAGCCTGTAAAATCTTTATTTAAACATATTTTACAGTACTGAATGATCTCATTTTATTTTAATTGCTGGCTACCCTCCTAGGAACAAAACTTTTAGAGCACCTGATTCAAATTACACTCGGAATGCACTTTAATCTCAAGCAAGACATTTCCTTATTTAAAAGCTTACTCTTAACTAGATAATGCACTGGACTGAGAAAACACAGAGACAAGGCTGTCTAAATGCAAAGCATGGAAGTGTTTTATCAGAAATATTAGATATTTTTCAGACATATTAATTTTTCTCGGAATGCATTTTGCTGAACCTTTTCAGGCATTGAATTCACAGGATCAAGCTGCTCTGCAGCATTATTAAATGTAAGTTCCACCACTGTGAGAAGATCCCTGTGTCTTGGTGGACACAAGGGGATCAAGGTTTATGGATGGGTAGGACCAGCACCTTTTCAGGGAGAATTGTGCAGCTTTTGCCTCTGCATTCTGCTGCATCTTGTGGTGTGTGGTAGTCTGTACAGACGTGCTGGGAGCAGTGGGTGGCAAACAAGCTGCAGGGCACACTCCCAAACCTCCAGCCCATGTAATAGGGATGTGTCTCAAGAGCTGATGAAGCTTTTAAGTTTGAACTGTACCTGGTGAACAAAAAGAAAAAGGAAAAAATAAAACCAACCCTGAAGTCAGACATATTGTAATAAGCTGAAATTGAAATGAGATCATGGCAAAAAAATTCTGGGCAGCAATCCATCTGCAAAGTATTATAAATAAATCGTGTAGGGTTCAATTCTGCTCTCCATAGCTTGCTCCTGTGTCAATGCACATGCTTCTATCAATATGGTTAAAAAACACATTCTCATTTATCAGTAACACCTCGTATAAATGGTACCTCATGGACATAAGGTAATCATCCACATTGCTGTCCTTTTGGATGCTGTCTCATAATTAGAGCACTGCTTCTAAGCCAAGGTACTAAACGTTAACTTTCTTTAATCTTGAAAGGTCCTGGTAAGGTGCTCTAAGTGCTTAGTGTTTAATACGAGTACTTGAGGACTTTAAGGATCATGTGCTGGCTGGTAGTGGTGAGTGTAGGCAGTTTGGCTTCTCCAGAGAGGGGACTACAAAGACAGGAGGTTTTGTGCACAAGTGGATAAAACAGACCTTTTGAGTATATGATTATCCCATTAGCTGATCACAGGCAGAACTGGTAGTGCTGAATTTATACAAGCAAATGACATGTAAAAATTCATAACACATGCAATATAACCTATCTCCAAAGGACCAAAATCGCTCCTCATTTCAGCAGCATGGTGGCTCCATAAAGAAGAAAAATTACAAACTCCCCCTGTATTTCAGAGAGAGAGAGGAAGACAGAGAGAGAAGGATCTTTTCCCCTTTATTTAAGTGTACTTTTTCATAACAAAAATGCAAGCCCTCTAGCGTCATGTTTCCCTTCTTGTTCATCTCAAGTTGGCGAGGATGTCCTTGCCTATTTTTTAATTACATTTCTCCTCTAAGTTAAAGCATCAAGTGAGATGCCCACAAGGCATATTTTTGTTGGCCATAATTTGGATAGAGTAATTGAAGCTGTTAGCTTCAAAATGTCATGCAATGTTATAATCAGTCACTTTTTCTGTACACAGCATAATTGCTCTTTCTTGGAAGTAAATAGGATGTCGTATCCTGTCAATTTTACTTTCAAATAGCAATGACAAACTATTTACTGAATATTATAAATCTTTATGCAGCCCTTTACCAGTCAGTCAGAATTAATTTTATTTACCTATCAATCCTTGAAATGATAAGCAGATGGAAGAAAGCATGCTGCTGTGTTTGTATGCCAATCATTCTTAACCACATTCAGACCTGTTTATTTTTGTGATATGTTTATTAATATTGTTTTGCATGTACATCAACTCAATTAAGTTAATGAGTGTACAACCCATTCCTACAATTTTCTTCAGGCACTCAACATTTTTGTTTCTTTCAGGAAAGAGTTCTAGCATTGTATCATTACACCAGTGTCAGGACTTCTGTCATAAATCCTATTTTTCCAGCATTTATATAAACTGTAGATAATTACTTCTGTGTTGAGAATTTGCATTTAAGTTCTCATCTGTTTTTTCTCATCAGGAGGAGGTAGAGAGTGTGTGTATGTGTGTGTGTTTGTATGTGTATGTACCAATTTTCTTATGCAGTAGAGGTGAGAAATACAGTTAAATGTTTACTTCTCTATTTTTAGTAGAAAATAACTCTCTTCTTGGAGTTCACAAATAACTCTGGATACAAATCAAATACACAGGAGCTTACTCTCTCCAGTTAATGGGAAATGTGTTATTACCATAGCTGCCCTCCCTTTTCTTTACCTTTTGGTTGTTTTGCCTTCACATTTGCAGAGAACATGAGATAGATTTATGAAAGCACTTACACACCTAATGCAGGAATTAGCAATACTGTGGTTACTGATAGAAGATGTGGGATTTGCTGCCTTCTGTTTGAAAAAGGTGAAGAACTTGTTGCTCTGTTATTCCAGCTGGCTGCTACAGGCATGAAGTCATGAAATCAAAGGTGGATGGCACCTCCAGCTTCCATGGCAGACACATAAAGAGGCATCAGCTTATACTCACTGACAAACTCCTCCTCCAGGGAGGTGCAGCCCTGAGTCAAATTTCGAAGATTTAGAGAGAGGTGAGTTTGCACACACATCCTTCACTTTAGACTCAACCAAAGAAAATAACAAAGACTTCCTTTCTAGTATAGAGATGATTTTTTTTTTTTAACTCTATGGATGTGCTCTTTATCCACTGTGTAGGGTTCTGGAAGCCCAGCTATGAATTTTAAATTCTGTTATTGGGGCTGAATGTCTGAAAATAGAAGCTTCAGGCTTTGGCACTGTATCATATAAATTCTCTACTGAAACTAAACGTAGCAGCTAAATGTCATGCTGGCCTCTTTGAGAATAGATACTGCATCTCCACAAAGATGATTTCTATAGACAAAATAATTCATCTTGAAATGTTCTGCATGCTAACAAATTCCCTTGTAGCTGACTTAGGGCTACCGTGCTGAGTTTCTCCTTACCTGAGATTGTGTTTCTTTGTGAAAATTGCCATGACACACTCTTTTTGAGGTGGGGACCTTAGACAAGTCTTCTCAAAGCATATTAATTCAGCATAATATGGTGGTTAAAGGAGAAGTAAATTAGGTTAGAAGGAAATCTGGCAGCAGCCCTACTCTGTTTTGTAGTTTGCTTTTTTTTCTTAATCATTATCTCAGATTTGAACCTTGAAATTCTTACAATAGGACAGCATGAAATTTTGCTTATCCACCAACTTTGATCCCATATTCTGTTAGAAATCTTGGGAACTGCCCAGAACAGAGTTACTTTCCATCATCCTGATTTAAAGGATGAGCCATGGTAAACAGAGGTAGCAAGGACCAGCTGTGGGATCCTTGAATCAAATCCTGGATTCAAGAATCCATTTTAGACCACAAAAGCAGCAAGGCAGGCAGAGGTCAGGAGTGTTTATTTCTAGAGCTTGAAGGGGGGGAGATAGGCCCCTGAGCTGATTGACAAATTCATGCCAGTAAAAAAATATAATTACTGTCCTTGAACTGCACAGTGTGAATGTGAGCACATAAACCAAAGAATTGGTAAGTTGACTCAATCAGAAATCCTTTCATCCTTTAACCACAGGAAACTATAAAGCATATTTTCTACGTATCTGTGTATGGATGTATATTACTGTGTATCAATGCATCCATTTATGTATTTTTCTCTGTAAGAGGTTCACAGTACAGAACTCCACAAAAGCATTAAGAACATAGCATTTAGCTTCATGGGTCAAAAGAGATAAGGCTGAAATCAGAGCTACATACATAAATGCACTGGGGTAAATCAAGAGGAATCTTTCAATATTTCCATTTTCCTAGCAGATGGTAGAAAGTACTTAGACATGATGACTCTTCCTGGATGTGCTAGCATATGCTGTGGAATTGCCCATACAGAAAAGCCCTGCTCATTGCAAATCTCCCAGGAGCTATCACAAACAAAGCACATCAATTAACATTTGCTTATTATGTGAGTGTGCGCATGTGGCAATTTTCTATTTTTCTCTCATGCATTAGGCCCACAATTTAGTCTGGATGAGAGCTACACCAGATGAAAGTCTCGGTGCTTAGAGTACTGCTTTTTTCCTTTTATTTTTAAATAGGAATACTTACCGTTTATCTGTCTCACTCTTCCTCTCTCCCTTCTTTTTAAATTTTTTTATCTTTCATAGCTAGCCAAATGTTTTGAGGCTTTTTGCTAAACCCCCTGTCTGTAGCAGTTATTTTGGCATGATCACAGACTTTGAGGGAGGCGGCACAAGTCATGCAGCAGCTGTCTGGCCCAGCATTATAGCTCAGTGAACTTTGGCACAGGTCAGACTTTCCAGTAGTTTTTGCCATTATATCAACTACTCGCAGGAATGTAAATTATGCTTACCTGAGACTTGCACCTGCAGGAAGGCACATGTTTTAGGACAGGCATAATCCAGATCAAAGGCAATTAATGTATCCCCAAAGACTGGAGATTGCTTGTATACAGTGCAACAGAAACTGCACATAAGGATTTGTAGAACCAGCCTCTCATGAGCACAGGAATAGAAGGGACAACTGAGGTCATGTAATTCCCACAGTCCCGGTCAAATGTGCAAAAGATTGAAATCTATCCACAGGACATATGGTCTATGGACCTTGTGACAGTGTCAGAGCAGACCCCTATGGGCCAGCAAAATGTGCATTGTTAAAACAGCAACATTTCAAGGCACAGAACTCTCTACCTGTTTCTTGAAATACTGAAACTTTGTGGTAAGCATATATAAAAGTCATGCTTTATATCTGCAAAGGGTTGTTACTCCAGCAAGGAAAGGGAGAGGACACTGCCATAGCAACGTTGCTGATTTCATTTCCTTCCTCAAAGCTGAATATTAGTTGTAGCTGTCCCTCTGCATCTCCCATACCTGCAAACAGCACACTGTGCATCCCCTCTGGGACTCCACCTGCACTGCTATCTCTATCTTCCCCTCAGAAAAAAGGCGATGAAAAACAAAAGCAGTAAAATGTTGAATCAAGGCCAGTAGTTCAGCTTAAAAATTGCATCTGGGTGCTGCAGCTGAACAATAAAAAGTGACCGCTACCATTGTGGTTTGGAACTTTCTGCCAGATATTTTTTGCCAATAAAAAGTTTACCTGGTTAGTGAATGCTGGTCATATGTTTACACTTTGCATCTGCCACAAAAAGCAAGTGTGATGCTCAGAAATGGCAATCACTAGGTGGTAATAGATACAAGGACCTTTCTGCTGCCTGGGATCTCTGTGGTCCGTCCCTCCAAGACTCTTCTTGCTTACACCTCAGCAATGCTTTCTGCAAGGAAAACCTGCATGTATCATACAGAGACATCAGTTGTTCAAGGGCAAAAATTGCTTCCAACGTTACTGACTCTGAAAGATCCTCTGAGGTGCTGATGGAGTGTTGATCATGCCACAACTTCTGTGTTGAGCCAATGTGATTAAGAGCTTTGAATAGTTTGATAGAAGTAAACATTGCTTTAAGCCCAGAGAAGGCATATGTAACTTTGTGCATCATTCTTCCTCAAGCTACTCTTTTGAGAACCTATAGATTAACGGGAACTTGCGAATGCAATAAGATTTGCAGAGTCTTACTAGTGAGAAATAATTTTTAAAGGACAATTGATGTAGACAACAGGGAGAAGGATTTTTTTTTGCTTTTCTTTCCTTTATGGATTTCTCTCATGCTTCCCATTTCCTTACCATGGGCATGGGGAGTGGGGAGGACCCTAGTGTCACCACAGTGTTATTTCTGTCAATGGTAAGCTGAAGAGAGACAAACAAGACTGAAGTGGAGATTCTCTATTTACATTAATCAGAAGAAAGAATCCTGTGTTAACAGAACTTGGCAATTGCTTAATTTGATTAATTGATTTAACTCCTTTGCAGTACCTCCTCATTTCCAGCTCTAGAAATACTGTCTTTTAGTCAGGGATTAATTTTGCTGACTATGGAAAAGTAGAATCCACCTTTTTGAGCCGCTTCATGCACAAGCACATTTCCACATACTAAGAGGAAAGTAGCCATTAAAATATCACAAACCCCCATGCTGAGGGCAGGTTTGGGAACTTCAGGGAATGCAGACAGTGCACTAAGTCAAGCACCTGTAATTTGAGCTCTTTCACCTTCCATGAACTCACTAAATTGCTTTGCCTCTCTGACCAACCTCAGTGCTTTGACCACTTGAGCAGAGAAAATATTTCCAGGAAGAGAAAAAAAAACCTAAAGAAAAATTATCCCTATATATGAAGATAACACAAATATGCTTCAGTGTTGGCATGCAATATCACTTGGAATCTCATTAGTGCCAAACATAGGAATCCTTATAGCCTATGGAGAAAGAAATTACACTGTTGAGCATTTTCCTCTTCATAGGAAGAGGTGTGCACAGTAGCCTAAGGGCGATGGTTTTGGGTTGTCAGAGATCCACAGGCCATCAAAGGGGTGGTGCATTTATGGGTCCATTGACTTTCCACAGCAGTCACAACATCCTTCAAAGATAGCCTTGGGAGCCAGTCACACAAAACCCAACATGACTCCAGTGCATTTTATCATCCTTGGGAGTAGCTTCAGTCAAGATCTCTTAATGAACTGAATGCATTCATTCCATTTATACACCTGAATGTTTAAAGACTTGTACATTTCAGAATATGAAAAAGGCTGTCATGCTAAAATTTGAAAATTAGTTTTATAAGCCATAAGAATGTTTTTCTCACCAAAAAAAAAAAAAGTCTTTCTCTATCCTTCAGAAAGCACTAGGATCCTTGTCATATCTTCTGTTAACTGCCTATGAGCTGTATCCAGCTAATCATTTTAATACCTCTGATGAGTTCAGAACTGGTAGGGGAACAGGCAATAATCCAGGGGAAGAAGTATCAAAACTATGTTTTCATATATCAAGAAGTTTCATACTGAATGGACTATGAACCAGATCACAAAAAAATAGCTTTCAATGAAGGTAAAGGCATGTAAAGAATCCAAGACCCCTGCAGGGGCATTAGCCAGCTTTCAGAAAGCTTGCTGCCATGTGAGAAACACCCAGAGGAAAAGAATCATTCAGCACCAGTACAGGTAGGGGAGTGCAGAAATAGAGAGCCTCTCTCCTCTGTACAAGCTCAAATACCTGAATGTCAATGTTCTCATCATTTGTACTCTGGGATTAAATTCTTATATCCTGCCTTTATTCAAATTTCTGCTGAGGTTGGGTAGCTGGCGAACATCACAGGAATCAGCATCTTAATACAACACTTGAAAATGTCAAAAAGCTTCTGCATCACAGTCTACTGACCAAATTAATAATTCAGGACCTGCAGGAGGGACCTCTCCCATGCTTGTTTTCAGGACAGTGTAAGATTCCTCCTGCCTCCAGCTGATGTACTTGCAACAATTCTCTCCCATACAGACAACTTTCTGCAGGTCCAAAAGAAAGGAGAGGCAATGATAAACAAACTCAGGTTTTCCCAGTGTATCTAAAAACCTTGCACAAGAGTTATTGGCTGGGTATTGAAAACTCACCTATTCTGAGATACATTCTCATTGTATTCTCACACAAAGAAAAATAACCCACTTGTTACAGCTGATGTGTATCGTACAGGGAGGGAATCATCTATATTGCTTCTTTCAGAACTGAAGCAAAGTGTTCAGGAAACTTTGGTGTTGTTGCTCTGAATACAGAGCTCTTCTGAATTCCAAATAATTTTACTATATTGGCCACACAATGTGCAGGCTTTGTCCTTTTTTATTTCTGTCGGTGAATTTCTGAGTGTGCGAATCTACCTATATTTTAATGAGAACGGGGTTTGCTAATATTTAAGAATGTGTAGGAAAATATGGAGAGAATAACATATGGAGAGAAAATGGTCCTTTTATACATACACCTGACAGATGAAAAAACCTAGGCACTAATCTGCACCAATAGGTGTGGAGCTCAGCAAGTGCAATACTCACGGTTGGCCTGTAAAAATCTGTGGGCAGGTTGGACAGTCTCTCCTTTCTGGACACAGCCTAATTCTCTCTTTCATGGTAAGTAACAGCCCAAGATGGTCTGTCCACTTGTCCAGCCTTTTTTAAGACATAGTTCTAAGAGTAATATACCTACCATTTTTTATAATATATTAGGGGTCAGAGTTTTCAAGGCAGCAGTCAGTGGCTTCTCTGACTTGATTGTTAAAAATTGCTGCTATATTTGCATTACCTTTTAGGCATAGCAGAGTAACAGGCCCTTCCCAAGATGTCACACTACAAGCAAGAAGAGCTGGGACTACAAATCATTCCCATGTAATGGTTTAGAAATCTAGCCAAAGGCAGCATGTAATTTTGGGAGCCAGATATTCCCATCTTGTCCTACAGGCTAATCTCCCTGTCTGGGCCCTGTCTCCCAATTCATTAAGCAATACCACAAATCAAGGTAATTAAATACAGCCCATCCTGTGTTATAGGAGATAAAGTCATGATTTAGAAGAACTAAAAAAAGAAAGATAGTCTGAACTACATCTTCCATGAGGAAATGTGGCATGGGAAATACTGTGTTTTGCTTTGCTGAACTAAAAAATACCACTTTTTTTTCTAAAAACTCATTCTAATTATATTTTAATAAAGATAATAATTTTTTACTTTCATTTTCTATTAAAAAAATCACTTTCTGCATGTTCAAAACATTCCTACGTATTATTTAGATTTTTACAGAAAATGCATTTTAGTTAAAAAACTGTTGATAGGATACTCTGAGAGTATGTGAGTTGTGGAAAAATTAGAAATTCAAAAAATGTTGGAGACCTCTAGAAACAGAGTAAAAAGTTGCTATTGTATATCTAGAGGTTTTTGTCTATAATACACATTGATTCACTATTTTCTTCATCTTTCCCCTCTTTTTGGATCTCTGTTTTCCATTGGGATGAGTCCAATCTACTGAATGCAGATACATTTTGGTGAAAGAAGCAGTTGCTTGTTCCAAGTCTGAAAGTCTGAATTAAATACGTAAGAACATTTGTTATTCATCTTTAGGAAGCAGGTGAAGCCATGTCTGTAGCTCTGACCTAACATGTAACTGAAACCAGTGACTGGTTTATGGTCTAAGAAGTTACAGGAAGAGTAAAAAGAGACCTTCAGCTTTTGTTCCTCCTCCCAGCATTGTGGGCATAAACCCAAATTTAGAGGACAGCAGAGGGACCCTGTGGTGGTGTCTGCAGGGGTTTGGGGGGTAGAGAGTGGTGCAGAGGCTTCACAGTGCTCCTTACTGCCTTTGGTGCTACTCTGCATCCTCAGGTACAATCTGTTGGGTGCTGAAATGCATATGAAATAGTTCTTGATTATGCCTCAAACCCAGCCATTAGATTCCTTGTCGTTCTGGGCTGCTTGTAATCATGAAAGACTATCACTTACCAGCGTTAGAATATCCCTAGGCTCAGCATTTTTAGCCTTCTTGCTCCTCCAAAATTAGCTTTTGCCATCCTGGAAAGGCATTTTCTGTCTCTAGGGACATTTCTCTTGAAATGTTCGGCTCATTGCCAAGCAGCAGTCAAGAATCAAAGTAGGAATTATCAAGAAAACAACAGAGAAGAAAGCAAAAAGCATCACTATGGACAGTATGAAGGAATGGCCCCTGGGAATCTCATGATGTTTAACAAGGCCAAGTGCTGGTGCTGCACCTGGGTCAGGGCAACCTCTGGTGCCAGCCCCGGCTGGGGATGAACAGATTGAGAGCAGCCCTGCCCAGAAGGACCTGGGGGTGCTGTGGGTGAGAGCTGGACATGAGCCAGCCATGGGCACTCCCAGCCCATCGTAGTAGAGATGGACGCACGACACACTAGTAATTTAAGGACAGAAAAAGAGTGTTTTATTAGTTTGTGTTAGTACTTTTATGCCTTTTTTATAGCTACTGTAGTTTGTTATGATTGGCTGAGTGACAAACAACAACAGGGTTAAAACAAGGACTATTCATNTTTTTCTTTTCTTCTTATTTAATTTCATGGAAAGAGGCAGAAAGCTATCTGTCCATAGCCTTTAGTTATTACTATAAATGCTTTTTGTCTTCAATTACTATATTGTTGAGATAGCTATACAAATACATCTCCATTAAGTTAAATGCAGTGTTGTCATAGAGGCTTTTATGGAACGTTTAGCCACCTCTACACATAATTAGATTCCAGATTTGCACACCAAATTGAATCAAAACCATTAATTCAAGTAGATAAACAATAACTTATGTAATACTCTTTGTACCCCTGTGCTGGTTTCAGCTGGGATAGAGTTAATTTTCTTCCCAGTGGCAGGTATGGGACTGTGTTTTGGATTTGTGCTGAACACATGATTGATAATTCAGAGATGTTTCTGTTGTTGCTGAGCAGGGATTGCACAGAGCCAGGGCCTTTCCTGCTTTACACACCACCACACTGAGGGAAAGGGCTGGGGGTGCCTGGGAGGTTGGGAGGGGACACAGCCAGGACAGGTGATCCCAAACTGACCAAAGGGATATTCCAGACCTTGTGACATCAGGCTCAGTGTATGAAGTGGGGGAAGAAGGAGGAAGGGGAGGGGACATTTAGACTGATGGTGTTTGTCCTCCCAAAACACCCACTAGTGTGATGGGGCCCTGCTCTGCTGGACATGGCTGAACACCTGCCCAACCACGGGAAGCAGTGAACTAATTTCTTGCTTTGTTTTTCTTGCGTGCACAGTTTCTGCTTCCCCAGCTAAACTGCCTGTATCTCAGCCCACGAGTTTTGTAGTTTTCACTCTCCTCATTCTCTCCCTGGTCCTGCTGGTGGGGGAGTGAGCAAGGAGCTGCAGGGGCTGGGCTGGGGTTGAGCCACAACAGCCCTACATGCAAGAAAAAGCTTCTTTGACTGAGAATGTTGGTGATACAGAAATTTTGAATGTTGTTTCATTTCATGTATTTTGCTGAGTCAAACCTTCTCTAACACAGAAGGATGTTTGAAATTCTCTCATTAGGGTCATGCAAGCACTGTGTCCAGCTCTTGGCTTCCCAGCACAAGCGAGACAAGTACATAACAAAGAGCCCAATGAAGGTCCCCAAAAGTGATTAAGGCCTTGGAACTTCCTTGAAAACAGACTGAGGGAGCTGGGATTGTTCAGTCTGGAGAGGAGAAGGTTCACAAGGGATCTCATCAATATGTGCAAATACCTGAAGGGAGAGTGTAGAGGAGATGGCTCCAGGCCCTTTTCAGTGTTGCCCAGTGACAAGACACCACAGACATGAACTGTATAAACAGAGGAGACACCATCTGAGCACCACCAAACTATTTTTCACTGTGAGTGTGGCCAAGTAGTGGCACAGGTTGCCCAGGTAGGTCGTGAAAGAAAATACAATGAAAGGGAGGACCATAAAATGAAATCTGTTGCACCCAGATACCCAGCACTACCAAATTTCTATAACTTCTCTGTAAAGTGATGCAGAGACCAGTACAGAAAATGCAAATGAGTGATAGAGTGCTTATCTCCACATAAAGGTTAGATACTTGGACTTTTTATCCTTTACTTATTCTCAGAATGATCCACATAACTCCATGGATACTATCCATTCAGAATCCTTCTCCTTTCACATATGGTTGTAGTTCCTGTTCAAAATTTTAGCTGATTATGACATAAATTTTGGTGATATATGCTGTTTCCTTATAATGAAAAAGAGAAGTTCATGTTAAAAGTTTTTTGAGACTATTTTATTACTGGGCTATGACATGGTAGACCTGAGGTCAAATCCTTGCTCTGCATAATTTCAGAGTAAAAAACCTAGAGGCAGAGAGTTAAGCCTGGCATCTGAGGTCAGTACACTAACCATGAAACTGTAAAGTGTGATAGAGTTATAGCGTTCCCTTGTAGAATTTGATTTTCATTAAGAATCTCAGAAAGTAATTTTTTTAATCCACTGAAGAATAAATCCAAGCTGTGGATTGACAAATGCTACTACAGAATGGGACTCATCTTCCAGTCAACTCAATTTTAATACCAAGAATTTGATTTTTCAACATTTACTTTTATATTTTTAGCTTTCATTTACTGCCTAATCTTTGAGAAAATGAATGGTCTATGATTTAAGCATTTAACTGTAACTTAAGAGCCAGCATTATCTTCCTGACTTTGACAAAACTTTTCTTTGTGCCTTTCCCAGGCCATGTCCCTGATCTCTGTGGGCCTCTGCTCCTCACTCGTAAAATAAGGTATGAGGCCTCTTTCTGTCTTGTCTTCTGTTGTAAAAAGGAATGAAATTATTCTTTTCCTTTACTCAGTGCTCAGGTGAAGCCTATTCAGACTGTTGTATCCAAATTTGGGCAACTACAATTCAAGAAAAATGGACTGAAATGGAAAACATTTCATGGAAAGTGGAAGGAGGTACTGAAGAAAAAGACTTGATGAGAAATTCTTGCATAAACTGCAGTTTCTTAACCTAAGAAGAAGCATGGAAGAAATTGTTCTCCCTACCCAATGGTGGACATGATAAGAAATAATGATTTTAGGTTTCAAACAGATTTAGATTAGTTGTTAAGGAATATGTTATGTGTTAGGTGCTGATGACATAAGTACAGTGAAGGCCTGGGGAAATTTCCCAAAGAAGTCTGGGGCTCAGGATTTTTAAAAGCTTACTAGGTTAGCATCTGTTTGTAGTTATGAACAGTCACATGCTTCCCATAATCTTACTAATACATACCAGGTAGTGTTATTAGTTAATACAGGTTACTGAAAATGCATCTCCATCACTGACTCCTACATTAGTATCCCCAAATTTGCAGTCTGAGTAAGGACATGTCCGCAAATATCCCCAAGGGTACTGAAAAAAGGATGGACATCTTGTGAAAGGAAGTTCTGCAGTTTTTGGTAGTCCTCAAGATGATATTAGCTTTAAATACCCAGACAATTTGTTCATAACGTTCCTAAAATCTCTGAGTGCAAAGGGAAATTATCTGATTTGGTTGACTCTGAGTTGCTTTTACCTCATATGAAACTGGAAGGTGTTTCAGAGAATCTTAGCTGGTTTTCCCCAAGACTTAAAATGATGGGCTGTACTTGCAGAAGGCAGACCAGGACATGAGAATGTGTAATTTCATGTAATACAGACCAATCTTTGGCATCATTTAGATGAAAAATTGTCCCTGAGCATACTTATTATTCATTTATTCTAGAAGAAAAGAACTTAGCCCTTCTTCTCAGAAAAATGAGCCACTTAAAAGATGTTAATAACTCCTGGGTTTGACCTGAATGCTTCCCACTACCTCAATATGTTGTTAATAACTTATCTTGAACTTAGCTAAATCTTAAGAATTTAATTTACTATGAAACACAACAGCTCTTTCCAATGAACTGGTCCTGGAACTCTGTAGGAAGATTTTAATATATAAATCTGATGTCCACATATGTATGCATGCTTTTCTTCCTCTGGGCTTGTACTCTTTCCAGCACATAAACACTCTGAATGGAATGTACACTCCAAATTACACTGCAAGGAAGGGAATATTCAACCCCATAGCCTTGTGGTCAGCAGAGGTTCAATGTTGATTTCCAGGAGAGTTAGGAAGGATGGAAGGATCTTGGGAAATGTGTGTGAACACTCTTGCTGAGCAGCAATTTGTGTAACAGTGGTCCTCTCTATCCACCCATCATTATGACCAGCAGAACATAAAGATATCAAGAGTTAATTGCTTGAGAGCAAGAAGGTAAGACAAACTTCATTAAATCATGGTTATTTTTTAGTAATATATCATGTTCCTCTATTAAAAATGCAACTGAATTCTCTGGGGATTTAAAATTCAGAGCAGCGTCTCCTTCAAAGAAAATCTAAAATAGGGCACCTGAGCTGTAACTATTTTACAGCAATCACATAAAATGGTGATGTTTGAACCAGAATCAAACTAGCCAGTGGCATGTATGTCACTAACCAGTGTCCTTGCTCATCGTGACTCAGAATCAATTCCTTCCATTGAAACTACCTCTGTTTTTCATTTAAAGCAAATTCCATCCATCAGATGAACTGCAGTCAGCATTCCAAAGGGGTGTGATCTCAGCCATGAGCACACCTTGGCCAGTGTTGATAACCCAGAGAACTCTGTTATCTTTTTGTCCATGGTTCTCTTCCTATACTGCATGTCATCATCCTTATCAACTCATATCCTCTCTGAGTTCATAAAAAATCATAGTTAAACTCTAAACTGTCCATAGTCAATAACTCAGAATACCTCCTCACCTGAAAATAATTACGATTTTCTGCATGAAACATGCAATAATTTTGCTATCAGCTGAATACATTTCAGAGAATAAGAAAGAAATAGAAACCTTTCATTAAATTCAAGATTTTTTTGCAATACCAGAGAAGTGTGTTTTCAGATCTTTGTGGGCAGAGTTGAAAAAAATTTGGCTTAGTGATTTGAGACTTCCTAAAGGAGATATTTAATTTTGAAACAGAAGAATCAAATCTTGCAGCTCATGAATTTTGTTGTCATAAACTATTGAAAATTAGTTTGTCCAAGAAAACCATGTTATGCATGTGTGGAAAAGAGAATGAAAGGCTCAGAGGGAGATTAGATTATGCTTATGCCTGTTGATAATGGGAATCAGTCTCTATTCTACTTTCTAAGCTCACAAAAATATTTCTTTTTAAATTATCTCAGTTAACTGTTGTTACAGGAAAAAAATTTGTTCTATTTGAAACACAGAGGGAAATCAGATGAATTGTAAGACCACTGCTATATCAAAAGCATTAAAAAATTAAAATAGAACAGTCATCCTTAAACATCTTTTCATGTTTCCTTACAAAACAGAAACTAGTGGAGTTTTTAAGATTCCGTTCAAATAGCGAAAGAGAATTTTGCATATGAACATACAGATATTAGTCTTCTACCAGTTTGAGCCTACACCATGCAAAAATGCTTTCCAAAAGATGCTCAGCATTAACTGCTATTGAAAGCATTCTGGCTACAGCTGACATGATGACTCGTAAGAGGGAACACAGAACTCTCCTGGATGACTGGATTAGACAACTAGTAGTGGAGGTCACTGTATAATCATGTTTGATTTAAAAAACAAAGGGCCTAGAGGATTTTGTGGTGTTTGCATATTCAGAATTAGAGATATAAATTTAGAAAGCTATCGGTGCTTGCTCAAATTTAGAGGAACTTGAAACTTACACACCCTATTTAAATATAAAACATGCATAGCTTAAAGCTAGTGGAAATAAAATTTCCATATGCAATCTTTTGCATATCAGCAAAATAATCTATCCATGTTAAAGAAAAATTACATCATAAGAAAAAACCCTTACATATGTAAACGATATTACTGAATCATTCTGACTAGCTCCAGCAAATACTATTTCTGGTTTTCTGAACTTAATAATTTGGAGTTTGAACAGTATTGTGTATGTATTTCTGTTCAGAGTGCTCTAAATAAAGCAAGAGTACTTTGTTCCAACTAAAATCAATTTCCAAAGCTTACAATTTTCAAGAAAGAGCTCGATTATCCAACTATTGGTGATAATGTATGGCTTGCAGGAAAGCCTGAGAAAATTGAGAGTTACTGTGCAGAAGAATGAGTATAATTACTCAGATTTTTATAGTGTTACATGTTTTCTGTGTCCACTAGTAGAGTCTGGCCTAGAACGTTTTAAGAAAAATATGTAACAAGTTGAAGATGATTAATCTACTTTGAAAAACCATAAAAGGCATTATTGAGACTAGTAAGATCCTAATTAGGTTTTACTGCAGACCTTTGAAACTAGACTCACCACTAAAAATACTGAAAATGTTTAGCAGAAGTATACACAGTTGCAGTTGGTTAATTTGTTCCTTCAGTCAAAAAATGCACAGGTAACAGAGAGGCAAAGAGAAGAAATAGAGGAAAAAAGATTCAGAGTGATGGATAATAAGCGAGGTTTACAAAATAATCACAGGAAGATTAATTAGTTGAGAACAAGATGTCACACAAAGCATAAGAATGAGCAATGAACATGACAGGCACACCATCCATTTCTCTTTCAAGAGAACTATATATAGAATATACACTGCAAGGTATTGTCTAGCTTTAAATAAAACATTATCACATCAAAAGTACTAGAAAAAAAAAAGATGCTAAGAAAAACAAACACATTTTGGCAACAGAGAGAACAATAAATATATTTATAAAATGGTGTTTGGGTTTTTTTTTCCTAAGTGGAGATACCTCTGATGAAGTGCAGCAAAGAGGCACAAGAAGCTCTCCCCATATGGCAGGAACTACAAAGAAGGCTGTCCACCCACGGTGTCATCCTTGAGGAGGGAGCGGACAGGAGATGGAGCACAGAATCTGAGGAGGGAGTTGAGCAAAGATTGGGAGATACACGGTCTATTAAGAGTCTGAATGACTCTGTGAATGTTTCAGATTCCACGGGGAAACTTTACACTCATTCTCAATGGAAATTGACAGCCCCACTTCACAATTCTCTTGCAGTGTGAAGTGGTGAGAGTGGTTTCAGGCAAACACAACAGACTGGACAAAATACATCTTTCAAAGTTTCTTCTGTGAGATGGGACAGGAAGTGGGGGCCATCAGAAGAGGAAGAATAGCACAGAGGTTGTCTTACTGAAGCAAGAAACATTAGAAGTGTGATAATTGTATTGAATGTCTGTGCATTTCTTTTGCTCTTTTACTAGTTGCAAATTGTTTATATCCTCTTATGAATACAGAATGGGTTTTCTTTCTTGGCTCAGAAAAAATGGTGCTACTTTGACAGAAGAGTAAATACAGCCAACTAGAAATATGACTAGAAAGAGAGGTATGTAAAATTGAACATCACTGTACTTACGAACACAATATAATTAAATGGTTTACAAAGTTTAATATCTTAGCAAAGATCATCAGTATACTCCTTTTCATAAAATAGAAACAAGTTAGTTTCACATAAACTTTCTCTTTGCATACCCTAAATCTTATATAAAGAAATAACAATATATTAGAACCATGATAGAAAATCCATAAATCCGATATGACCTGATTGAAAATCTACTAGAGTGATGGCAAATAATAAAAATGTTCAGTCAAGTATGTACCAGCAAGTCACAAATCCTTTAAAAGCCATTGGTGATTCAATAAGAGAGCCATATGGCTCTTCTCTAGTTGATCTAAACTCAGCTACAGGCTTCTTGAAGAGTATTTGTGAAGAGAATCTATCACGCTCAAATGTCACACAGCTAATTCATCCCCCCCAATCTGTTTATAAAGACAGATGGCAACATGTTGGTTTATCATTAAAAAAAAAAAAAGTGGACAGCATGTAATAACCATATCTAGACATTTGCTTGGAAACCTGACTGTTGCAGGACTGCTCATCCAGGTGCCCTACAGAATCACAAAACACTCTTCTGAGGGTGACCTAGTAGCAGCTATCAAAAATGGTGTTCTAAATATGTTGAAAGGAAATGTGCCCCGGACATCTCAGCAAGTGATATTGTGGCAAAGATATAAAAAGCTGAGCATTAGTAGTCCTTAACTGGGGGTAGTGGAGGAGGGAAGGGAAGGAAAGGAAGTAAGACAGGAAAATCTTTAGATATTCAAGGGACTTGAAACTACATCTTGAGTTTTCCATTTACTTTACTGAGGTGGTTGAATAACCTTGAATTTAATATGCTCCAAATCCAGGAATTTAGCCATTAATTTCAGCTTAATTAATTTCAGAGAGACAAACATTTCCTAATTAAAGTCAGTTTTAAAAGAGAAACATTCTTCTGTCTTGACTGTGGTGCTGCAAATTCTGAGTTCCTCTTATATACAGGGATAAAAATGGTAGTCAACTCTCTGTCTTCATCAACAGTCTCCAAAACTCATTTCAGATGGAATTAACTTTAATGCATGTGTACCTCCACTCAAAGTATTGTAGTTACCTTTTTACTTAAACTGTATAGGAACTGAATAACTTCCTATCAATTTTTGCCTCTCCTAAGAAAGTAATTTACTGCATTGCCATATGTAAATTCCTCAGGATGAAATGCATGACAGAAAAGCTCCCAGCCCAACACTTCTGTACTGTTGAGGCCCTTAAAATAACTTGTCACAAAAGAAAGTGTAATTTTATATATTCAGATTTGAAGAATGTAACTATTTTGCATAACCAAAAGTCCTGTAATCTACATTCTACCACAGAAATTTTCAATAAACAATTAAATTAACCCAACATGTTCTGTATTTCTTTAGTTAAATACCCTGCTTTGTTACCCTTTCGTTCTTTTACAGTATAAGCTGCTGGTGAAACTACTTTGATTTTCCATATTCTGTAGAGCATATTACATTGTATTCTCCATGCCAGCTTCTATAGTCCAGATCACGAAATGTGAGTGCAGAAAACAGAAATAGTTACAGAGAAAATTGCACTACTGAATTGTGTTTTTCTATACTGCAAGCTCATTTTCACTGAGACTTGTTTCAATTAGAAATAGGATCTAGGTATATGCTTGTTTCGCTTTAGATTTTTAAAACTGCCCAGAATTGCTCTCATGTTCTGTTTTCTTTCAGGTATTCCTCAAATTATAGTATAAATAGGTCCTCTACACCTTCTTGTCTGTAATGTGAGATGGAAAGCAACTATTTTAATTTCTTCCCCCAACCGCACATGTCAGCCTAACTACTGCCAAGGATATTATAACTTGTATATACAAATATTTTATTGAATGTCTTCCCTTGGGCTATAATTCTGGTAGGCAGGAAAGGTATGTACCTCTATTGTTTGATGATGTTTGGTATGCTCCTGAAATGCAGGGGTGGCCACAGTAGTTTTCACTAGTACTCATAAATATCTGATTTTTTTTTTGCCGTTTCTTTATTCTTGCTGCAGTGCAGATTAAATAGAATGCTAAATTAATTTTGGGGGAGGGGGTTTTGTATCACTACCTGTACCCACAGAGCTATTTTCTGTGATAACAGTATAGAGCATCATAATAAAATTAATTCACTAATTAAAATAAAACCTTGTTTTGAGCTCTATTTTGTTTTAAAAATGGAATATCTATGCTGTAAGTCCTAAACCAAAAACTGTTTTAGGACAAATTTCAATCTGTTCTGCAGCAAGATAGGGAAACCAGGCTGAATTTTTGCATGTTATTACAAAGTCACACAGTGTTCAAAGGTTAAAAACAAAAGCATTGCTTTTATCATGATTGTTCCCCTATGTTAGCTCTTCTTGAAGGATTAAAGAATGGAGGAATATGTAATACTGAAAACTGTACTCAAGACTTCTTTTACCCTCCAGAAACTAATATGACATTTTGACAAATGTATTACCAATTTCCTTTGATTGTGAGATTTTATGTTTTGAAAAATTCTTGCATGAAACTTCAGGTGTAAATTCAGCGAACCATTTTTGGGGCTATGGTTTAACAACCGGCCCATTAGAGTTCTGCAATCACTATGTTTAATGAAAAGGTGATGGTGTATCTCAGACCTGTGCTCCTCAGTTATTCTGTTATGAAGCTGATATTTATAAATAAGGTGTCCTAAATTTTGGATTAACCTATGGTAGCTGAAGTTATGCAGATAATTTTGGAAAGAGTTAAAATGAAACCCTACTGTTTTCTCTTTGGAGGAGCATAACTTAGAACCTTGAGTCAATAGTAGAACACTGGTTTTTTTATAGCACCTTTTGAGTTTTTCTTAGTGCGTCAGGCACCACACAAACAACACAGCTTTATCAGATTATGTCAGTTATGGCTGGAACTCTTCTAAGTTTGGTTCTGATCAGTAACCATGAGGCAGTCAAGAAGGTAAAGAAAGAAGACGACCTGTAGGATATAATGAAAGAGTTCACAATTTTTAGCAGAGTAAAAAGGAGAGAAACTGAAAAAACTCCAAAAGACAAGTGGCTGAGTAACAAGAATTACAATATAACATTCAGTGGTGCAGTTGCAATTAGAGCTGATTTACTCCTCAGAGAGTGAGAACGGAGGTGTGTTTCAAGTGAGATCTCATGGACCCTGCCCTGAATCTGGTAGCTACTCAGTATTTCCATTAGTCATATGGCTGATGGGGAAAAGGTGTGCTACCTTTTCAGGTGATACTAAATGTGAGTCTTTTGCAAGACAAGAACATAGAATGATCTTGACAGATAAGAGAAAGAGGAAGCAGATTGTGTGCAGCAGGTAGAAATAATTGGCTGCACTGCCAGGCAGTGAGTTGTGCAGAAATTAACTTGTATTTACTAACAGTCAGCTATTGTGCTTGAGTCATCAACATCACATCGCTGCAAAACAGTCAAATGTCTTATCAACAGACATGTACAAACCAGTGCACATAAAAAATATGGGAACTGATTCATCCAGTCTACACAACTGTTTTAAGTTTACAGAAACTAAAATGATGAGAGATTTAGATTCCTTCTGGGGAAAGACTGAAGGAATTGGGGTTATGAAGTGGGGAGGACAAAAGCTGACTGTTCTCTAAGCACTGGAGATTCAAAATCAACAAATTTAAAAATTTGGTTTACAGTAGAATGGAGATACAGATTCAACACCAGGAAAAGTTCTAAGGGCAGTATGAAACAGGAGTAAGTGCCTAAAATCATGTGTATTATCACCATATTCTATTCTTGAACTACATATATAGAAGTTATACCTCTTTAAAAGGACTTTTCTGGCACCCTGACTGGTTGACCAGCACACATAATCTTTGCATAGTAAACAGGAATTTCTATGTTTGCTTTAGGATTTTGTATGTCTTTAAAGTTAATACAACTAGATTCGTTCTAAGAACAGATGTTTAAAATACAAGATCTTCTAGTAAGAATTATTTCACTTTTCAGAACTTCAGTAATTTTTCAATGCAGATCAGTTAAGACTTGAAGGAAGTTAATATGCACAAAATAAGCTGTGCAGAAAGGAATTTTTATTTTTCTTATTGTCATTCCTTATTCCCTTAATTCTGGCCTGCAATGCATGAGCATATTGCAATTAAAGTGGACTTAAATTATCATTATGGGACAAGTACACTTCCACACCTGTAAATGTCATTATTTATACAAGTAGATTATATACCATATAAATGAGAATAATTCCAGCATTAATAACATTTAGAATAATGGTTTGATAACTATAATTAAAGGTAAGAAGCATGCTAATAGGCTGTAGTAATCAGCTAGGTGATCTTTGTTCTTATTAATTAATAGCTACAGTATCATTTCCGTGCCTTGTAATGAAAATTTTACCCCTGCTTCTCTAGACATTTTTCTCTTTTTCTATCTTGGCTTTGAAGCATTTACTGAGACAAAGCAGGCACTGTAAATCTGATGCATACTGGAGTGATATTAAGTATTTGTGAACCATTTGCTATAAACGAAGGAATTGATGAAATCCTTATTGTGGCTTCATTGGATGTTGAATAAGACCCTTTATGTGTCCATGCTCTTTTCTGAAGGTCCTGTAGACACTGAACTAAGTAGTAAGTAGCACACAGAGTAAGAGCTTTGTTTTCACACAACTCAACTTGTCCTTGAAAACTACACCTACTATTTTTGGAATAAGGTGACTGTTACTTGGGGAGTGGAAAATCAATCTGTATGTAAGTGATCCTATGTTTGCTGCTGGTATATTTCACCTTCTTTAATTGCCATGATGGAATTATACCTTAAAAAAACAGACTGATAATTCCAATCTTAAAAGAGGTAAGTTAAAAACAATCCATATACAGCTAAACTGTTTTTCTTAGCTATATTGAGAACTGTTACTGCTGATGGGTAGCACTCTTGACAATAAGAAAAATAACCAACTTCAAATAATCAGAATTATTCTCTCATTCCAAAAAATAATTATGTGCATTACTTTCATTGCCTCATTGTATGTCAGAGGGTACCTTGTATTACTAGCTGAAAAAGAAAAATCATTCAACCTGTGCCTTGAAAAGTATTCTTACTGAATATTAAATCTGAAAATACAAACTGGGCTATAGAATTTCCATTAAAAAGCAAATGGTATTATCAAAATCTTAGAGTGAATATACTAAACAGACACTTCAACATTTTGGGACTTACACACAAAAATATCTCCAAATGTCCTGGAAAACGAAAGCTAAGCACCAAACACCAAAGTCTATTTTCTGTTGCTGGGATTCTTCTCACTCTTAGACTCTCATAGCATGAGTGGCAGAAGTGAACTTTTGACCTATTAGGCAGTTACAGTCAGTTGGTCTTGCAAAAGCTTACAAAAACTTACTCCTCTTAGGTCTGCAGGATGCTATTGTGATTTTGTGTGATTTTGTGATTTTGTACAACCATAGAATCCAAATAAATTCCATGGGGATTTTTTGTTCATTTCTTTTGGTTCTTTTCTGGGTTTTGTTTTGTTTTGTTTGTAGGATTTTTGTTTGTTTGTTTGGGGTTTTTGGCTTCGTTTGTGTTGAGCTTTTTGTAGCTCAGAGGTAGGAACACTTAAACAAATAGTTTAGAGTACAGATATATGGAAACATCCAATCAGGATTACAGACTTCTAGGGACTCCTCTTCCTATTAAAAGGAATGAGAAGCATCCAGAACATCTGTTGCATCAAAGAACTTTTATGTCAGCTACTTAAAGTGCTTGATTTTATTGTGGACAGAAGTACAGAACAATGGAAGTGTTGTAAAGGTCTTCTGGTGGTTGTCTGGTCCAACATCGTTGATCCAACGGTGTCATGTAGACCCAGTTACATAAGACCATGTCCAGATGTTTTTTAGTACCTCAAAGGATGGAGATACCACCACCTCTCTGGGCACCCTGTGCCAGTGCTCAGTCACCCTCAGAGGGAAAAGGAGTTTCCTGCTGTTCAGAGGGAACCTCCTGTGTTTCAGTGTGTGCCCATCGCCTCTGGTGCTGTCACTGGGTGCCACTGGAAAGAGCCTGGATCCAACCTCCTTGCACCCTCCCTGCAGGTCTTTATGTGCATTGGTGAGGTCCCCTGAGCCTGCTCTTCTCCAGGATGAACACCCCCAAATCTCTCATCCTTTCCTCATATAGAAGATCCTCCAATCCCTTAATATCTTCATGCCTTTTCCTGGAGTCCCCAGTCAGACTCTTTTCCATGTCTGTTCTGTGCTGGGGAGCCCAGATCTGGACTCAGCACTCCAGCTGTAACCTCAGCAGTGCTGAATAGAAGGCTCACCTTCCTTGACCTGTTGGCAACACTTTTCCTAGGGCAGCCCAGGACGCCACCATCCTCCTTTTCATTACATAGTGGAATCAGAATGCTGTACTAAAATCCAATATCATATTTATTCACGTTAACTCCCCAAAGCAACTGAAGGAGCTAACTTAGTGGAGGAAATAACCATTCTGTCATTCCCCTTTTCTGTAATACAGAATTATTTCTCAGATGTTTAATCTATTTTAATAACTAGCCTCTCTTCTATGCTCCATCTCAAAATACTGAAGTCAGGATGACCTTTGATTTTACACAGCACAAAAAATAAATGTTCTGCTTCTGTTCAATTTATAATTTCTAACAAACTCACCTCCTCTTACATCTGAATTTACACTGCTTTTACCTACTTCTGAATACACACTGAGGTAAAAATAAAATGTCTTGTTTGGTCCATTAAAATCTTGAAGAAGTACAAGTTTGATTTGGCCATCCCTCCAAGGACTAACTGAGCGTGCAGAATCCAACCCAGATATATCAGAACAGAATGCAAAAAATGAAAGCAAACTGTAAAGTTAGATAAAATAATAACTGATAAAACCTACTTGTTAATAACAGGCAATTACTCTATTGATTCACAAAAAACTATTAGATTCAGGAAATTATGGTATGTGCTGGAGTCAGTTACTATCAAAATCTGACAAAGCAAATGAAAGTCTTTTAAATTTTTATGAATATTTATTAAAATCAGTGTGAAAGTCTGGCAAAATATATGTCCTGAAAACATCCTAATTTGTCAGAATTCTTTTTAGAGATGTTACAGGAATAGGCAACAAACAACAGTGTGCTAAAAATAGTGTCTGTTAAGTTATATATTATCCACCCTGCTCACTGTGGTTTGCTACAATAATTAATAATTCACTGTTAGAGCTCAGGAATATTACTGTTGGTTATTTTTGTTCTATTGGTAGAGATAGGACCATTATAACAAGAGCCTCTTAACTTACTGGGCTCCACAAGTGTTGTCAGGGGTGGACATGTCTCTGGAATCTGGCAATAATAGTCCAAGTATTCTGGTGGTGATTGTACCCCATTGTGAATTAGTTTGTACATCACACAGTCAGACCAGCTGACAGTCAATGCCACTTTATTCTAATAGGGGAGAGCTGTCCTTATGGCTATTAAACATATGCATCTGCTGAAAGAAAGAAATTAGATATTCTTGGCTCCAGCATACTGGCCTTCCTGTAACATACAAGTAGCTAAGCAGAAAGGAAGAAAAATGATTGGTCATCATTTGTTGACAAGTAAACAAGAAAAACATGAACCATCCATGAATCAAATTGGACACATTTCAAGCCAATCACTTGGAAAAATCAATATTATGTCAGGTTCTAGCCTCCATCTTCATTAATACCTGACAAATGCAGCAAGCATCAGTGAAGACTGACATATAAAGGAGAGGCATTGGGAAGCACCATGTCCTGAAGAGTAACAAAATTATTCACTGTGAAATATGCAGGCTGTTGTACCGAAGCAACTGTAATGTGAAACACAAATAAAATATGTATAAGCAGAAACCTAGAAGGAAAAAATGTTGACAGTAACCAAAAAGTATCAATGTACAGTTGATGGGACAAGTTTCATGTGGCAGAGGAAAAACAACTACAGTTATAACGTATCTTGCATCTTGTTATGGGTGAAAAAAGCGTAATGCAACATGCCAGTGTTCCTGTTACAATTTCATGAAGAGTATTGTATTTAATTGTTAAAAACTGTTAAAAGGGGCCAATCATCCAACAGAATTCACCAATGAGCAACAATAACGATTTAATATTTGGGAACATGCTTCTGACTTAGGTTTCAGGTATAAAAAAAGACCAGAGCAGTGACTGTCTCCCTGTACTGGGCACGGGCGAGGCTGCACCTCAACTTCTGTGTCCAGTTTTGGGCTCTTCACTGCAAGAAGGACATTGAAGGGCTGGAACATGTCCAGAGAAGGGCAACAGAGCTGGAGAAGGGTTTGGAGCACAACCGGTTTGTGCTGGAGAAAGTGAAAAGCCATTGGTCTGCAGTTATTCCTAATGCCCAGAGTCTTTTGAGTTCCTGGCTCAGCCATGGACATGTGCTCCCATTTAGCAGGAAGCTCTTGGTTATTAACTGTACATTTCTCTTCGTTAAATTAGGTGTTCTGAGCTTGAATCTGCACACCAAGTTTGAGCCCTGATATCATACTGTGAGTAAATTATGGCTGAGAGTTTGTGCTGTGTGAGAAAATAATCACACAGCAAGTCCACAAGATTTGGACTGATGTCACCTAAAGTTTTGGGAATAAGATGAAGGTGCTTTTGCATTTTTAATGAAAAGAAAAACTATCTGCATAAATACAAAAGAGATGGAACCACTCATAGTTTTCTGTAGAAGTGGCTGAGGTCTGTAGAGAAAATGCAAGGGTGTTTCTGAGATTCAAACTTAAAATGTGTCTTTATAGAGAAGGCTATATAGATTTCATGTGGAGTGAAATGAAAGGATGTTGAGGTCAACAGAGTCCATAGGAACAATGTTTTGTTAAAAATACTTCAGCAGCATACAATGAACATCATAGAGAATCATTTTAGATTTGACTTTAAAGCATAGACAAGTTTTATTTTCCATTATGTGTTTTAACACTGTTTAAATTTTACAGCATTATAGCATACAGCATTATTATCTAGACAAATTCTAGGCTATTTTAGGATATTTTGACTCAGCAAGCATATCACTAAAGGGTTATGGGGCCATTTGTCACGACAAATTAGATGAATCCTTGAGCAATGAAGAGAACCTGTGTAATTCTGTCAGCCTTAAGAACTGGATTGAGTATAGGAATTTCACAATTTTTCTATTGTCTCAGACTCCAACAGAAATTAATGTGACCTGACTGATGAAAAGAATTAATGACTTAATCCCAGTATGGCTGCACACAAACTTCTATTGTCACAGAACAATGTGTCCAGGATCAATTATATATTGAACTTTCCAGAAAAGAAAGTGCTTTTGTTATATTTATGAAGAAATCATTAAAAAGTGCACAGGAAAATTAGGATTAGCAATGAAAGCAGAAACCCTAAAGGAATAAGTATATGGGAGAAGGAAAAATGATCCTTAGATCATTTAAAGCCCTGCAAATTTCTGCTTCTCAGTGGTGAAATTGTTACAAAGAGTTTCATTAGGAATCCAAGTCTGTGAAAGTCTTGCAGGCTGTGAACCTCTATATCATAAATGTAGAAAATTTTAGGCTGTATTTAGCTGAGGTATTAAATTCCTCTCCTTGGCGTTTCTGGATAGCTAGCTTTCAGAATCTTCTGCCTGCCTGTTGGCTGGACTGATTTGTGTTTAAGCAGATGACCAATACCCTTAGCTGGATCTGGACTGAAACTTACCGGTGAACAGTGGAAGGGTAAGATCTTACACTAAAATATCCATTAAGCAAGGACATGGTTACCATGGGCCAGATTTGCCAGATCTATGTTCTAAAAAAGCATCATTAAAGACTTATTTTGAAGGTTTTAGAGATAATTATTTGTCTTACATGATCTAAAGCAGTGGATAACCAAAGCAGAACATAATGAGCACTTTCTAATCATCTGAACTTCTTTTGTAATTTTTTTTCTTATTATATGTCCAAGCTAAAACAAAAAGAAGAGACATGAGCAGGCTGCCACCAAAGGCTTGTGACAAGAGAAAAAAGAGTAGTCACACAGAAAAGCAAGAACCATTATGACTCAGAATAACGTTCTTAACAGCACCAGCACCAGGAGGAAAAGTCCAACTTGGAAAAGGACAAGGCACAGTCATGGACAAAAGAAGAACAGACAACAGAGGGGAAAAGGAAAAAAAAAAAGGAAAAGCAATTCAGTCTATGTGGTTATTAACTGTACATGGAAAACCCATGTGACTAAAGACATGCTTTGGAAAAGGAAGCACATTTGACTTTAATGCTCCCAGATGCAAATGGAAGTTGATCAGATGCTACTAAGTGGACAGTGATCATGTATAGAGAATAAAAGTACAAGCAGGATTTAATAAAGTGCTCCAGAATTACTGTTTTTGAAAGTGTTCTCTCATAAAGTCAATGAACAAAAATCCATGACATAGTCCTACTTTGTGTTGCTTCAAATTCCAAATTAATTTATTGAAAATTTTAAGACTTTTAAAGGTACAATTAGAACTGGAGATCTTTTCATGTTAAGGATCACACTAAAACCAAATCTTATTCCAGCAGCATGTTCAAGCTAGCTCATTATTTCCACACATGAAAATGCAGCAGCTCAGATACAATTTTCCCTAAGGACTGAATGCATACTAAAGGCAATAACAACAAAAATGAAAAACAGCCCTACTCGGGAATAGAATAATTATATTTCTAAACCATTTTTCACCTGTTTAAACAAAATGCATTACAATGTTCTGCAGCCTCCACAGAACTAGCTGATTCATATACATACACATGTACATATGTATGTTTTAAATTCCCACTGCTTATTAATTTTGCCTTGGCAATTTGTCTCTTTTTTGACTCTGAGCTCCACAGAGTCCAAATACACTCCTCAGAACATCTGTCTTTCAAAGCTGGAACAACAGCTAATATCCAGCTGTCACTAACATATACAAGTAATAAATAACACAAATAATGAATAATATTAATAAGTGGCAGAGAAGATTTGGGAGGATAAATTTACCCTTCAGAGGCTGTGTACAAGACCTGATTAAATATCTAACAGACTCAATTTTAGAAGCAGTGAATATAGCTTATTTTAATTATTAGCTTTACAGGAGTCATCAATTATAGCTTGAGATACAAATTGTCTACTGCTAAAAGCTAATAATGGGGAAGGCACTATACATCCTCAAATATCTCTTTTTAAAAAACAATTCTCTGGCATTTAATGCAGTTCTCTAATCCATTTTATGCATTATGTTTGCCAAACCCAGCAATAAAATATGCAAAAAATTCTACAGAGGCAGCAGATGTTCTTAACAGCAATGAGTTTGTACAGTGAAAGCATGTGGAGGTGGTTACAGCAGTTTTGTCTGCTGATGTGTCAGCTGGGTCACTGCTGGTGTAGGTCAAAGTAGGACAAAATTTCTTCTGAATATGATGTTGCTTAAAGACAACAGTTGTTGGCCCAGGCTAATGGAATAAAAGAAAGAATCTTAGATTGAATCTTGGTCGAGCCTTTGCTTTTTCCCTGAATCTTGCCCTCACTGTCAGTGTCTCTAAAGAAAGAGACACATAGCACACAGAGCTGTACACTCAGGTTACTAAGGCCTAAGTACTACTGAAGGTTGGAGGTAACTTGGAAATGGGAAGATTTTAAATAGTTATTAAATCATAAATTAACTCCATTCCAAAGTAAAACCAAAGCATTACTTTACTTACATTGCAGTGCTTGCCAGATATATGTGTTACTAAAAAGGCATAAAATAACTGTTGTGCAGCAGGAAATATGGTGGTATCAGATGTTGAAGTGCTATTTACACAGGTCTGGAGAAGTTCTGGGCACATCTTCCTACTGACAGTCATGCTCTTCTCTGAATTCTGAGACAGGTAGCCAAATAGAAAAGCAATCCCACTAACACAGACCTGTGTTAAGAACACACAACCTTGTGTTAAGAACTGCACATCAGAGAGCCATGTTCTCACTTTTCCACTTGGCTTCCAGACGGCATCATTTTGGGTTTGATGCCTGGGAGGGTTATTCACTTAAGAGTTCAACTCAATGATCCTTCTGGGTCCCTTCCAACCCAGAATATTCTGTGGTTTCTGATTGTGATTTCATGCCATCACATCTCAGATCACAGAGCACTGACACAGTTGATTCTGTTAGAGGCACATGTCATACGTGCAGCATGGTGTACAGTTTCATGGTACCATTCTCCTCCCTGGTGTAGGGATTTTGGAATCATGGGTGACCCTTCTGTCCCCATCCCTGAGCACGAGAAATTGAGCTGAACTGTTTGCCACTGTTGGAAGAGGATTGTCCCCATTCTCTCTGTCTTCAGGCCTAGAAAATCCACTCTGGAATGGCTTGGGCTAGATTAGAACATATTTTATTCTCAGTGTTTTCAGTCTTAGAAGATATATCCTTAGGATATATCCTTTTCTTACAGGCTGGGTTATTGATGCTAGACAAAATAAAGGAAGCAAAATGAAGTAAAAGCAGCTTCTGAGTCAGGTTTTTTCATTCCAATCCACGATGTGATTTGCTGCAGTTTTCACATTTAAATGGAAGTGTTAGAATTCAACATCTCTGATCACTGGGATGCCTGAGATTAGTTGTGAGGCCAGTATCTTCTATCTTTCTGTAAACAGATTATCTTATAAAGGAATATTTGTACATAATGTTTGTTCTGCGGAGATTTTTAATTGCTTTATAATTGCTGAACAATACAGATTTAAAGCTTGATGTTATATATATTGTGACTAAATTAAAAGTAAGGTACCAGAAAACATTCCAATGAAAAATTAATTTTATTAATTCTAGATTAGTTTTTGTTTTAGTTCACAAGTACAAATACAAAAAAAATTGAAGCTTAATGAATTTTTCAGAAGAATAGTGAGTTTCATTTCTGCTGTCTAAGTAGCCAGGAAATAAGGCAACTTAAAGTGCAGGAACAAAGCTCCTATCAATAACAAATTTAATTTAATAAAAACAAGCTAGAAAGAGATTTTTTGTGCTTCAAGCAAAAGAAAAAAGATAGCAGCAGTTTATTAATATATTGAAGGCATGAAACTACTGAAAATATATCCTTTTTTGTTGCTGGGATTATAAATAATTTCCAGAAAGTAGGTAAGAGTTATTAACTTTTAAACACAAAAGCTGTTTAATAGTTTAAAAGTTGTTTAAGTTAGTTGACATAATAAGAATTATGTCAACTTGGTGTAAGACCCTTAGAGAAGATGCTTCATGGGTTGAGGTTTTTTGCATTTAGTTATGTCAAAGGAAGTGTTCAGTTTCAGACTCTTCTTATTGAAACTGTGATGATACTGATAGGTTATGAATCAAAGGAAACTAAAAAAAAAAAATTAAGCTCATTGGTAAGATTTTGTTTGAATTGCTGTAGTTTTCTGAATGTACATACACTCTTGGTTTTGTAAAAGGTTTTGCAAAGTATTCTTTCATACTGTGTTTCAAAACAGACTGCCCACTCTATTTCTTCAAGATTGTTCTCTTCCTGCTTTGTCTAGCATGGAGTTTTATTTTTCTACAGACACATTTTTGTCACAGAGTATGTGTCAAGTCTATCCACTGTGGGATCATTCTTTACTCAGATATGAGCTTTATGAAAATAAAGTTTTGATTGGAATAGTTAAAAGATGTTATCAATTCCTGACTATTTCCCAATAGCAGTATAAGTGCTGCTGTTGCTCCATGCAAAGGAATAGTACAGTTAAGCATCAGCAGTGATGAAGATGACTCGAGCCTGAGTGGCTGGAGTCAGAGCTCCATTCTCACACCCCTCTGCTCGTGCAAAGGTCTCCTCTATGGTAAACCTATAGCTGTGAGATTGCATTTATGACACCGAAAAACACAGTCTAAAGCACTTTTATTTACAGCTATGTAATTTAAACACCAGTATTATTACTTTGTGTGCCACAATTCTTTTACCAGTTACTCTCTAAGGAATCTGCAGCAGCTCAAGAGCGAAATGGCAACTTCACAGAGTCTGCACTTTAGTAGAAGAGGACAAATAAACTAAATAAACAGCATCAAACAAAACTCATCAATACCTTATCAAACCCAAGCCCCTTCCAAAGAGTTTTGCTCAATCAGTATGGGAAAAAATGCATTTTAAAATTTATTATGTGCATGCCAGTGGTGTTTTAGCCTCACGAATGTAACTGATATCTGTTAGATGATCTCCTACACCAGGCTCAAAAGATCCTGCTAGCCTAATGTATTGCTTCAGACTATATTTTTCATTCAGACCTTGGGGCATGATGGAGCCCTTTGATGCCTGACATGTGGAAATTTTCCAACAGCTTTTGGTCTCATCCTTCTCTCAAAGACCTTAAAATTAGCTCTAACCCTGAAACATGCGACTGAATATTCTTCTGCGGAAAAGTATCATCAATTATTACATCTTCAGAATTTCCAATTCCTCCTAACTGTGAAAATGGCTTTGAACTAAAATAGTTCAGAATGGCTATACAGTTGCAATCACTCTGCATGGCTGACTAGGGTAAATTACTGCCAGTATTTATAAGATCCTCTCCTTACAGAACTCCTTTGCTGCCAGAGAGCCTCTTCACAGGAAAAGTCAACCATATTGAACTTCCCGCTCTAAATAACCCCACAGAAGAACTCTGTAAATGGCAAAACAGCGCCATGAACTCATGGTCCTCGCTTTGCAGGCACATAAGTTCATGCAGCTGACAGGTTGTATTAAGCCTCAGAGGGACTGCATGCATGAATCAGGAACTAAGCAAAATCAGAGGACTGAATTTAGATTGAAATTGGTTTTTAAATTAACCAGGGTAATTCAGAGGTCACTCATTCTTGCATTCCAAAACATCTTACTTCTCATTCTGGTAAACCATGGGGGATAATTTATTACACAGAGTGCCTCTAAACATTTCAAAAATTAAGCTTTAATAATTAATTCACCTCTGTGATATGTTTTATCTGTCTCTCCTGAACTTGTCTAATATTCTAAATTCCACTCAGCTTTGTTACTTTTACTTAGGGATTTGTAACTGTGACAAAGAACAGTAGACCTTGAAATAAGGAAAATAAAAATAGACACAGAAGAAGGTTCTGCAATCTACTGTTGAAAAGTGTAGGTGTGTGTCGTCTATAATTTATCAGCAGCATAGTCTGGAGAAATGGTTACATTCAAAAACCTTATACATATCTGGATTTCAGAGGAGATTTCTTCAAGTGCCGGATGCTGATGTTATTTTAGCTTTTAAAATGGTTTCATGTTTCAATAAAGGTTGGTAATGGACTATCATTGAAATGTGCTCGATATTCCCTGCACTTTGTGCAACTGAGAGGATCTCAAAGCACATCAGGAAGGTCCTGGTATCAGACTACTCATTTCTCCCTTGATTTCTTTCTCTAATGATCCATGTAGTCAAGACATCCTTATTAATGAATAGAAGCCACTGTTATGAGAGCACTTAGTGTCCTTTTGTCTCCATATTCACTGGGAAACTGTTCAGAGTGAATTAGTCTAATTAGGTTCGATTTTATCACTTTTGCTTGCAACCTGTTCATATGTTGGATCTGGTCACCAACAGAGGTGAAAGGTGTCTGCTGTCAGGCTGCTCCTGCTCTTGTACCACAGACTTTATAGTTTTTCCTCTGTAAAAAGTGATCTTTTTTCCTCCTTGTGCCATTTGTTTATGCTGTTCCTCTCTTCCTCACACAAGAGCCTTACATAAACATTTCCCAGAGCCTCCTATCCATGCATCTCAGTTACTCTCATGAAAATATCTCTATTGCTTGACAACTGCTGGAAAAAAGTCAAAATATTTGCCTGAAATATTATGTAATAATGTTCATGTCACTGATACTCTCTCTTCATTGTATTGGAGATTTGAGATTAAGTGGAGGAATAAGTTTAAATTGGTCTGTTTGGCCTTGCAAGCTCTCTGCAGAGAAGAATATTCACAATCTCCATCTACAGCCTTGCCCTGACATAAGGCTTGTAGGATGTGCCACATTCTCCCTCTTCCCATCTGTTTCAATCCCTTGCTTTTCTCAAACAAACAGTCCTGCCTCCTCCTTAGCAATTTAATTCTCTCTTCCTTTTTTTTTTTTTTAATAAATCTTTGGAGAGGAGTGCCAATTTTGTCAACGTGGCAGTTTATTATTTTGTGTATTTACCAATTATCCTCCTTTCCCCGATCACCACAGAATTATTAAATATCTTTCAGAGAAAAAAAAATGAGGCAATGCAGGAAATTCTGCGTAAATTTATTAAATAACTCATTCAAGATCACAGAGAGAGTTCATCCAATTACATTAAGATTTACTGATTATCAGGTACTTCCAGAAAATATTGTTCTTCTGTTTTAAGTAATAAATGTCCAAGAGCCTGCAGTCCTGAGAAGCCGCTTTAGAAACTGAAACAGGAGAACAGATTTAATTGTAGTCTCTCTCATGCTCCTTTGAAAAGCTGCAATGGGTACAGCTTATGTACACAAACTTTAGTCAAAGCTAACATAACCAACTATGTAAAACAGAAGAAAATTGACATTAGCTATGTGTGACCTCTCTTAGGATAGAGAGGACTGCACTTACAAAAGAAACTTGGTAAGCTGTTTCAGGCTACAAGTTTGAAAAAAGTTTTGTCTTTTGGGGCTGTTAATTCCACATGACAGTTTAAGCTCTTAGTTCTGCTTTTCTGTCCATGAAACAGAGAAAAATATACTTATTCTTTCTCAAGTATCTTTGTGAGTACCTAAGGGAAAAATACAAGAACCAGAAATTATTAATTCATTAAATAGCATTTGTATTTAAATTCTGAGAAGAAAGCCAAAATGGCTACTGGTCAGTTCATTCCCAGTGTTATTGCTTCCTCACTAATTACATGTTTACCTGAATGAAAGAAGAGTTGTTTACCCAAAGGACACTACTGAAATTATAATAGCCTGTAAGCTAGGCACATAATTAGGCAGTTTTAAATTACATAAAAGATATGCTATTTGGTGTCAAATAATTATGGTCTTATCATTTCCCCATTTGAGACAGAGCTTGGAAAGTAGAAAGTTTACTCAGAAATAACCTTGACGTGTTGTGATCCAACAACCCTCCAGAAGGAAGGGTAAGTGATGGAGGAAGTGAGGCATGGGCATCCATCTCCCTACCTGCCCAATGTCATGCAGGTCTGCCTTGAGGCAGACAATGAAGAACCAGCTTCTTCATACTTCCTCCCAAACCTATTTCCCCTGGCAGCAAGACTGTTCCAGTCCTGCCTGTCACAGAGTGGCACTGTATTAATTTCCCAGTTTCCTCCACCCACACTCCTTCCATTCTTTGGCTCCGCTTCATTTGGAGTTAGTGAGAGCAAACAGGAATCACAGAGGGGTATTGCTGCACACAAAACATCAGGAATTACATCACTGCATCATGCTGCAACTTCTGTTAAAAATTCTGAATGGTAACTTTAAGAAGTGATCTTGTTTCACAAATTCAGGCTGTAATCTCTGAAAAATAAAAACCTTTCTGTCTATCATTTTGCTGAGCTAGGAGCAATTTGCCCAGTTAAACTCAGCTTTAATACTTCTCACTGAGCTGCCAAACATGCTTATTTGATCATCATAATCCCATCCAATGCATCATACATCATCTGATTGTGTTACCCACCATGCCAAGGAGAGTCTGATCTTGTCCTTCTTCCAAGGTTACATCATATGCTGGTAATGATTCAGAAGGTACCACAGCCTAGCATATGTTTTTCCCTGCCTTCAGCATGAAATGTGTAGGAGAGAGGCCATTTGGATATGGCTCACAGCAGACCACACAGGCTGAGAGTGTTTTAACAGGAAAAAAATATCTTATTGTTGTTTTATAATTTGTTCTGTTTGTCTTTGACTTCGTGGATGAGATTTAACTTCACCTTGTTGCAGATAGAGCCATTATCTGCTTTTCCACTGCACGGATTTATAAATGTGGTGTGACCTCTTGTGGTGCAATAAAATATTACACATATCATCCATGCTTCACACCATTTATACACCCTGCAATCAGCACCCAGCCTATCTGCCTGAATGGTTAGATTTCTATTAACCAAAGAATAACTCTTGCCTTAGAAATTCTCATTAACCGCTATTTTCTCTTCAGTCATTTAATAAGTGCATGTGTTTTGGATAACTCTTAATTACTAGCTAATTCAATTTTCATTAACTCAATCTATCCTTAGTTTATTTTCTTTTAATTTTCGATTATGACTTTCAAATTCCACATTCAGCAGTTATATAAAGAAGCTGGTAGTGAAAATGTCACTCCATACTTGTCATTAATAATGTTTGTCACTGAAGAAATTGATTAATAAGCAACCTGAATCTGATTGTACACATGGGAGATCTAATACACATATACCAATAGCAAATGTGTAAAAGAAATGCAACTATTTGCAAAATTAATCACTGGATATTATATGTCTATGTAGGTACTGGCATTCCTTAAGAAGCACAGCAAGTTACAAATGTACTGTTATCATATGTAGTTGCTTTCTATAACCATGCATAAAATCTGGTTTAAATTAAAAAAAAAAAATCAGGAAAAAAGCGGTATTTAAAAAAAAATTCTGAATCTTTGTGCTTCATATTGTATATTACTTGTGGCCATGACAACCAACAATAGCAGCAAGACTGCAATGCCTCTGCAGTCTTACCACAGCAGCAGCCTACTGATGTGCTGCATGCAGGGCACCCACAGGATGCAAGCCATGGAGTCCCACATGGGCATCTGCCACTGGGCGTCTGCAGCAGAAACACTAATTTAGTAAATACACTGGAGCTGAAACCAGAAACAACTTCATTTCTGTTTCTAACGTAGCCTAAGTTGTTCAGCTCCCTGAATGACACCTTGCAGGATTAGTCTACATACAATTTTAAAGCTGGTAGAAGCTTAAGGATGCTGCAATGTCATTTTTTATTGCTATTTATAACAGTCTCCTCTCATTACTTGAAATACACAGGGATGTCTAAGAACACTTTCAGAAATGGCTTAACAAGTAATTAGCATTAACAACATTGCAAGGAGGATCTGAATTTGATTAAGCTTTAAAAAAAGTCACCTTTCCTACTTGCAGTACAGTATTTTTCAAGCTAATAATTCAGTGATGTCAAGTGGTTTTGATTTTATTTCCCTTTTTTATCTACACTTCCATGTTTTCTTTTTTACTGCACTTAGTTTAACATGTATCAACTGTTTCCTGTGTCAGTTGTGGTTCCTGAATTGGTTAAAATTAGTTTCAGAAGACTTGTCAATTGCACTGTCAATATACAGTCCTTTACCTTTTAATTCTCTGTAAAGGTTTTATTTACCAGAAAGGTGGAAAACAAGAGCTCTTAAAAATCCAGCTTATCAACAGCTATTCAAATTGAAAATGGAAAAAAACCTCAAGCTTTTTGATAATACAGCAAACTATTTGATATGTGTATATAAAGAACAACTTTAAGACAGAAAACATTTTAGAGTAAGAAAATCCAAAATATGACTGAAGTTTATATATATTGTGTAATTCTGAATGAATTAATTATTCTAGTGTGGGTCCTCAGCTTCCATTAAGGATGTATAGTGTTGTTACAGCACTTCTTTGAAACTTTTGGGGGAGACTTTCATAAGGCTAAAGAGAAAAATAAAACTTCCCAAAGTTATTGCATCTTAAGCCACCACAAGTCACTAAGT
>VZTZ01047884.1:0-32520 GCA_013400955.1 Drymodes brunneopygia | reverse complement strand
GAACCAAGATCCAAACTTCGACACCAGGACACAGTGAAGTTTTCAGTTCTCCTAAGTGTGCTTCAAAAATTAACCAGTGGGGAACCCCTAAATTGAATCCAATAAAAAGCATTTGAAATTACATTTTCAGAGTGCTCAGCTACAAATTCTTTTTAGTTGTTTATATTGGTCTTGCTTTTCCAATTAAAAAAAAAACTTCTCTTAATGTTTAATGTTTCCCTGAATAGAAAAGACTTAATTAGGCTTCATTTGCATAATCAGGAATCATGAAGACATTATAATTTTCATCTCAGAACTGTGGAGTATCATTAAGGTTACATTTGGTATGGTCGTTATAAGAAATTGTATTGAATAAATATCTGTAGCCTAAGATCAAACATTATAATGAAAATATAAATCCTTAACTGAAAACATAATTGTGGATTTCTTTCCCTGGATGTTACTCTCCACTGTAGAAAGGTTGCAAAGATAGAAGTAGGTCCATGTATTTGTGGCTGATATTTTATTCTGTTACAATACAGCCATTTTGAGGAAATTCTCATGGCTTATTCTACTGAATTGCTAAAAGTCTTCCCCATCAGTCACTTTTGGTGGGCTTAAGGAAAAGAAAATCATTTATGATGAGTAAAAGCTAACATGATACCCATTTCTCCTTTTGTAGCTGTCACTATTTTTGTTTTACTTTGTTTAGCACTCTCAGACAAAAATCTTTTAAGCAGCATGAAAACATTTTTTGATAAACACTATACACAGAAAATGCTCTCTTTCTAATTATTCTACATACACTTAAAGTAGTCATACTAATTTTTTGTTAATTGGAAACAGAGTTCATATGCAAGCAAATTTTTACTGTATTTCTTTCTTCATCAGCTTTTTAACTCCTGTAGAAGAGTGGGAAGGGCAAAATACGTAGCACTGTCAAATATTCCTTCAAACACAAAAGTTGTACCAACAAAGATAACTGATAAGTGACTTGTCCTGAAAAAGTGCTCACCTTTTTTTCATCTTCAGAACTGAATAGCAGAGGATGTTTTCATGGTAGACAGAATGAAATATCAGCGAAGGACTCATAAAAGAGTACTAAAAAAATGCTGATGCAGGAAGGCAGCTACAACAAGGTATCTTACCTCTTCACACCCTCATATTTACTTTGAAGTAAAAGAAAATAAAAATTAAAATCCTCGTTTCCCATAGATAAAGTCTCTCTCTGGCAATCCATACTGTAAACAGAAATAAAAGGGCCCTTTTTCTTACTTTCTGGATCTGTACCCAAAACAATCACTTTTTTCACTACTGTCAACTTAACACTTAGCAAGTAGAGAAGGGGTCAGAGATTGTAATGAGATTTTGAGGAGTTGGTCTCCAAAATCTTTTGCCCATCTCCTGTCAGTCCTAAGAACTGCAAGTGACAGGAAAGCAAAATTGCTTGAGTAATGATGCCTGACTTTCCATCACTAGTGCAAGCATTTGAGCTCCACTTGGAAAATACCTAAATATATATATTCAACTAGCTCTGTTTTGAGCAGCAAAACAGTGCTTATTCAATATGTGAGTACGCATTCAGCAGAAGCTGAAAAATAAATGACAAATCTTGGTTGCACTTGCACCATGCTGATTTAATGTAAAGTGTGATAGCTTCAGATATGTTGTTTTCAATAATATGAATTCAAATCCATAGAAAAACACTGTATTTATTCATAGCAGAATAGCAGATGTAGCTGTGTTGGGTTAGCTTGAATGGATATGTGTTATCTGGAAATATACATTGGATGGGCAAGTACTTTTGCCTGAAAAATCTGGACTTGAGAAATAAATGTATTGATATAAATGAAAATGTATTGATTCAGCAAAAAGTTACTGGCTTCTATAAATATACTTTTGGAAAGAAAACCTAAAAATAGAATTCTATTATTTGGATACTGTTATTGATTTAAGAAGCAATTGACAATATATCCAATTCAGCAAAATGGCCTTGATTACAGTGTCTATTGCATGTATTTCCCTGAAATTGTACTGTGTTAAAAAATCAAACAAACACAAATCCAGTTGAAGTGTTTCCAGTCTCAAAGGCATTGTAAAAACCCCATGTAGTTCAACCTGTCAGTCTTTACTAAACTGCGAGGATTTATTTTGGATTCTTTAATTTTTAGCTGTCTTTATTTACATTTCTGAGACAGGTATTTCAATAATGGATGAGCTTCCCCTTATTAACAGCTCAATTTCTTATTGATGCGCATCATTCACAGCTATGTCTTTGCTCGAATTAGCTCCATTAACCAATTTTAAAAACATATTCTTCCAAACTTTTGTTCAAAGAAAAATTTAATTCCACCTTTTCTTTTCTGGGGAATGGAATAGCTTTCATGTGGATTGACCTTTTTCATGCTTCATTAGGAATTGAATAAATTTCCTCTTCCTTGGAAATTACCAGAATTCATATAGAAGCATTGCTGTCTCCTGTTTCAAACTTGTTTCCAAATTTTTTTATAAGAAACAGACCTCTCTTTTCCTGTTTCCTAGTGGGAGATTCATCTTTTACTATGGAATTAACTACTAGGAAAATATGACAATCATAACAAATTATATTCTACTCCTTCTTAAACCAGTATTTGTGACTCCATGAGTTTTCTATAAGTTCTAATGCAAAAAAAATCATATCAGAAGATAGTTTATGTCAAGTAAAATTTTTCATAATAATATTTATATTTGTTAAATTTAAAAAACATTTGATAACTTTTTGTTTTTCACATTCTGTCACATTTAGTATCTGTTTCATGCCCCATTGCAAAACCAGTCTTTACGTTCTCCAGTTTTCTAGATTGATAGCTTTTAACCCCAAAAATATGCTCTTTCATATCTTACCTCCTGATTCCTGTGCGTACTCAGTTCATACCTTATTTCATCCCCATATCTCCTTTCTTTCCTCTCTGTTGTTTCTTTGCCTTTCTGCAAGCTTCCTATCAGTCATGTCACAAACACTGTTAAAGCCAGAGAGGCAACTCTTTCCCCTTCCTTGCACTGAATTGACTCAGTTCTTGGACTAGAATCCTGACAAAAATAAATTGGAGCACTCAGCTACACTATATTTTAGCTCTTTATGTTTAGACATTCCTGCCAGTAAGTCAAACTTTCAAATCTAATAGAGTGTAGTATCAGTATAGTCAGCTTTGGTAATGGATTTTATATAATTAACCTACAGAAAAGGTGGATTTTATGTACTTACCTAAGGAACAACAGAAGCAGTTTACAAGCATCCAAAACACTGCACAATAGGCTGAGAAGCTGAATAATAGACCCAGAAAGTAACAACAGTAGTATTTCCTTAGATCATGTCCTAGTGGAACTAGGACAATCATAGGTGATTCCCATGGCTGATGAGAGAGTCCTCAATTTACTGACCACTAACTGGTGTTTATAGTCAGAAATGCAAACTGAGCTAGAAAAATGAATTAAAAAATTAAAATGAAAATATTAATACTTCAGAACCTATTTGTATAATTAAAATATGTTGTATTAGAGACTTTTGAAGAACATTAAGTCCTTCAAAATTCCCTAATACAACATGAATGTTAGACTGTTAAGTTAGAGTGCTAAGTTAGAAACTTAACATTCTAACTTATGAATGTTAAGTTAGAAACTACGATGCATCCCTATTGCAGTTTTGCTTGGACTGTCCTCAAGCACAAATCTCAATAATGGACTAGAGTGGTAATCCAGAGTCGAAAACTGGTGGAATTAGAGCGGTCAGAACTATAATTCCCTATACTGGTGTCTATATTTCAGATTACAGGGAAGCAGTATTTTGATAGCATGATAACTTGGCTGAGGATTTTTTTGCACATAAAAAACCCCAAAAGTATAAAAAAGGGAATACAAAATAATAGCTCATGAATTTGAAATAAAATTCACCTGAGAAATACCATCTGCACATCTATCTGTTACAGGTACAAATGACATGCTGAGCTTGTTTTGATACCTCAATATAAAAACAATGTTTATGAACACATAGAGGAAAATAAATTGTTGAAGACCAGGGACCACTTACATTTATGTGTGTAACTAAATATAATTGAAATAAAGATGAAAGTTACATTAATATAATTACAGCAATGATGAAACAATATTATGAAATACATAATTACATGCACACTGGTACACATATCAAACAGCTGGTCAAAATATCAGCTAGTGTAGATTGTTTGTTCAGTTAGCTGTAAATATTTGAACAAGAAAAAATATGATATTGGCAAGAGAGAGAGAGGTGAAGATGGGAAATTATTTTCCCTCACCATCAAACGGAGCTACAGTATAAATAGTTTCAAACACTTCTGAAACCTTGAAATAGCTGTGTTTTTATTCTTTTAATGAAAGCAAGAAAATGCCTTGGTGATGTTAGTTCAGATGACAGAACCAAGTTCTGATCGTGATAAGAGACTTCAAAGAAAGTCTGTAGAGGCTCCTTTTGTTCCCTTTCTCCCAAAGACTACTTACATGAAGTAGAGCAGTTCTGATGGGAATGACTGAAATTTCATTACTTCCTCCACAAAAAAGAAATAGGTCTCCCTACAAGTAAGATGGCTAAATTCAGGTATCACTTCTGACTGAGGTAGGTACTCAGCTCTGAATTTGACTTAATTTTATTTAACACAGGGCTACTGGTTCTGAAACTGAGATCATTTCACCAATTAAAATTATGTTCGATCTAGTATGTTCCCACAAAAAATGTATTTTGGGGAAGTTACCATTTTCCATCAGGATGTATCTAACAAAATAGTTTCCAAAAAATTCTGATGAAAATGATAAAAATCCTGTAACAATATCCTCTGGGTACTTAATACAAAATCAATTTTGTGAGTGTGCCTTCAATTACTGTCCATCCTACCAGGTCACATGTTTTTCCTTTATTAGAGTTTTATTTCTGTGGATTTGCAAAAACAGAAAAATATGGAGTTTAAATTTTTTGTGTGTGTTTTTAAGAGGGCTTACCAAGTGTAGGGTACAGTGTTTGGAAAACTGAATAGATTTTACTCCAACAAAATGAGAGAAGTTTTGAAGAAAGAAAACTCTGCTCTTTGAATCATAATGTGCTGCATATATGGATTTAAATCTCTGATCTTAAGTTTGCCACCTGAACAGTGTTTTCTTGATTCACAAAGAAAGCTGAAAAAAAAAATCCCAAACACTAGCAAAATAAGAACAACCCCTTGCAAGGACCTATAGATTTTGTTTGATTTCAAAAGGGAGATACATATTCAATGAAAGGAAAAAATGTCGACTATATATGCAAATAGAAAGCATTGCCTTTTTATTTGTCTTCTAAAAGCATAATCTTTGACAAATTCATTTTGCATTAGTCAAGACATAACAGGAAACTTTATATCACTGGCTGTTCATAAGTTTTTAAGAAGGGATTTTTTTGGGGAGGTGGGGGTTTCTTTTGGTGTTACATAGAGTCAAATATCAATGAGAACATAGTTTTACTGGGGTAACAGGTTTTTTGCATTCACAAAAAATCCCCTGTTATATTTTTGGAGAACATGCAAGACAGTTATTTTTTAAAGAGAGAAATGAGGGTCTATATGGCTACATAAGGGTAATAATATTAATAATTAATGGATGAAAATAATAGCAACAGAAACACGAAGGGAACAGTGATGCAACAGCAGCTGAGTATTAAAGTAATAAGTCACAGCACTCCAGTTTTCTGAGCTCTGGAGAGAAATACAAAGGTTTGCCACAGTCCCATAATTAACTCTCGTGTCATACCCGATGAAGATTCAAAATTGCACTTCTGTGAGAAATAAGCCAATGGCAACAGTCTTGAACATCCACACAGGGCCCTAAATGTTATTCAAAAGACCAGGTGACTGAGCCTGTTCTGAGGGTCTGTTAGCATGGAAATTTTTGTCATTATATAGGCATTTTTTACACTAATTACTCTTGAGATTGTGTTTTACTAAGAAGTCTTGCCCATTCTGAGTCACAATAATGTGTGGCACATTTTCTTCACTGTAATAGATATGTGGTCCAGCAACTAGTGAGCAATCTGTGGAATGCAAGGAAGAAAATATTTCCTATGGAGGAAACTTTTCAATTGTTTTGTGTGAATTTTACAACTCTAAGGGGTAACTGACAATGAATCAGCAAATCTAAAGAGATTGAAATTCACAGTTCTAAATCTATCTTTCAGGAAATGTGTGACTTGTGGTGAGAGGAAGCGTAATAAAAATACAGAAATGGTGCAGGTTTCTGATAAAAAGATCAGTCTTCTGATAAAAAGACCACGTCTCCCAGTATTTGTCTGTATTCCTAAGTGACACTGCTTTGATTGCATCAGCTCTTGCTCTTTCCACAGTGCACATTGCTGGTAAAGCACATTCCTACACACAAAGGGCTTATACTAAGCTGAACTGCAGTATCTTCATGCAGTTAAAACTACATCCCCATAAGAATGCAGTACTGCAGAAAACTTGTCTTAAAGTAATATAATTTCAGGTTTCCAAAGCAGTTTCTCCATAAAACTGATGACAGCCAAAACAACAACAAAAAAAGAAATGCAAATATCTGTAGAAAATAACTCAGGGGAAGAAAATTGGGCAGGCAATGCAGTAAATTTAAAAAAATAATAATAAAAAGGAACAAAAGACCACACTGAAAATAAGCACAATCCATGGTTTTCCTAAAATCAGGGTGATAGTTCACCATCTGCTTTATATTATTTTAATAACCAGGCTTCATTCCATTGTATTTTGGATTGGGTAGGTAATGATCAGTATTTTTACTTCTTCATTTTTTTCTTTCCATATTCCTTCCTCCCTAGGTGCACTACTCCCAGTTATAAAACTGAAAACTAAATGATAGACGATATAGATCCAGATCTAGATCACCATAGATGCATATGTGTATATATATATATATATATATATATGTAAAATCAACATTTTCTGTAATCTAATCTACTGTTCAGTCTGTTCAGTGAGCAGGCTGAAATGTTCTTAATGCAGCTGCCCTGGAAGCTTGTTCCTGCTGCATTCTTTGCCTGGAAGACACCTGTTCAGCAATTATATGGCCAGCAGTACATTAGCAACATTGCCTGCTGGATTGCAGGTGTTTGAATCTATAGGGAGAAGGTCATTACATTACCATTTCTCTCCATCTGGCCCTAAGAAAGCTAAGTGTATATGGGACACTGAGATTGCTCACTTCAGAGGATATTTCTCTGTCCATTTATCATCAAACAGCACATATCACACATCCTGAGTTTCTAAGATGCTAGCCATTATTAATTTCTAGTTGTGAGGCTTATTAGAAGTACTGCTCCAAGTGGATTTACCCCTTAATCTGCATACACACTAACAAAATACCTCGAAATTCCTGCATGTGGACTCCCTTTGTTTGCCTGATTTTATTGTAACTTGGAGAAAAATTGTTCTCTACAGAAAGATGGTTTGGACACAGATTTTTACATTGCCTGCTGATGTCAGACCACCAGCAGACAGCTTGGTAGCAAATATTTCAGTGTAGAGACACTGACACTGACCTAGTAAATGTGAAAGAGTAGAGGTATTTCTGCATACTTTTTTTGAAAAAACTTTGTTTGAGTTTTATTGTTTTTTTGGGGTTTTTTTCAATCCTGGTTTGGTTTTGGTTGAACTTTTTTGTTTGGCTTTGGGCTTTATTTTTTTCTCTTTTTTATTTTGTCATTTAGTGTTGTTTTAGTGCTAGAATAGTATTAAATTGCTCTGCAGAAAAATTCAGGTTTTTCAAAATCAGTTGTGCTAAATGAAATGTAAGATCATTGTCACTAGATGTAACAATGAATTATTGTCTCTTTTATGGTCTGGGCAGGTAATTACCTCATTTAGTTTTTAAAGTAAGCTCAATAAATCAAGATGATTTTTGTTTTCAACAGTTTTCTGATATGTTTTTGGGACATATTTAAGATCATATGCTATTCTCATCATGTTTTGCTTATGTGAAAGATGCAACTTGTAACATTAGATTTGTTTTTATATTTTTAGAAAAAGTTTTTTTTTTCTTTGAAGAAATTCAGAATTATAATAGATGTCAACAGGGCTGCAAAAATTTGTAGAAGACAAATGCTTAATTCCAGGAGGAACCACTTTACAAGAAACTAGTAGTTTTGAAAAATGAATGAGAAACACCGAAGTGAGGAGAACAGAAATTCAGTGCTGTATCTGCCCAGGTGCTTATCTTCTCTCAACAAAATAAAATCGCCCTCTTCAGGGTGACCCTAAAGAACAAATCTTAAAAATGTAATGGAACTAAATAATGAGTAAAAAGGTTGTCCTTTTATTATGCTGTGAACAAGTCTTTTTTTGATGTACTTTTCCCTATCTGCCTATTAGCTTTGTGCTGACCTGCCTGTGCTGCTGGAAACTCTGGCTCCATCTTGGCAAGATGCAGGCAGGCATGAAACAGGGTATGGCTCAGTCAAAGAAAAAAGAAATACAAGGAAGAATGGTAAATAGAAGACATCTGATGTGATGAGAATTATTGTGAGATCACTTTGGTATTTGCGTAGCATGATTTAATGCAGTCAATACAAAAGCCACTTTGGGAAGTAGTGGAACAGTGACCAATAAGAAAATATGAATAAAATTTCCTTAGCACAGCAAAACAACCTGGTCTCGAAAGACACAGACTTAGGTTTTTACAGGCTTTTAACACTATACAAGACATGTTAGTGAAGGTGAACAAAACTGCCACTTTTTCTACTGTGCGTTCATCTTTTTTCTCTTGATTTGTGGTTGAATTTAAAGGACATAAATAAGAGAATCTTTAGCTAAACCATTTGCCTGACTGATGAGGTTCAATTATTGAAAGCTGGGATTAGGCTTTGATAGTACTTAGCTGTCAGCATTTTGACACATGAACTGATGAAATTTACGGTGCCTAGTTCTTGCAATATTTTCAATTTCATAGTATGCAATGGATTAAAAACTGCATATTACATAACAGGAAAGTAATTTATTAATAATATTTTGAATTATTTAAAGTTATTACTTAAACGTTTTTTTTAATTTCAGTATCTTTTTTGTGTTGCTTTTTATAACATAATCCAAATGTTGAAGTATCAAGAGAATTTACCAAAGTTTCATTTCGCAAAAAATTCATAGTTAAGAACATTTCTATTTTAAACTAGCAGCGGCATTTAAGACTGTTAACTTGAGAGTGCTCAAGTCTTATTATAAAAAGATATGTATGAGATTATAATTTAACGTAGCAATGACTTCTTCTTTTTTGCAAATTAAAAATTATCATGTAAATCCACCATAGCTTTCCTATTTGTAAGTGCAGTGATTGCAGAAAATCTCAGTAAATATAGAGTATATGGGAATTTTGAAATTGCTGGGAAAAAAAGGTAAAAAGAAGCTTTTCAAAAGAAGGAGAACAGAAGACTGTTTTTCTCAAAAACATAATTTTTTTTAGAAGTTTTTAAAAATATCAATGAGGAGTATTTAAAGTAGAATCAATTGACGGATCTTGTTTATGTTTTGAACATGTTTCACGCAAGATGCAACTAATAGAGACAAAGGGTCAGAAGCAAAGCATTTTCATAGATTAAGAACACTCAGAAAAACAATAATGGAGAATCAGTCTGGAGACTGTAAAAGAAACAAGCACATTTTTTGTGTTTCGAAAAAGCTACTGCTTTAGAGATTTTTGTTTGATTAACCCTTTTCCAGAGGTATGTCATGAATGTATATTACATATTTTATGGGTGCCTAGTAATCATCTAATGTTCAGGCAAAATGCTACAGGAATGAAAAAATCATCTATGTGTTATGCCTCAATTTTCCTTTTATAACTTTTATATCGAATTGTAGTGTTTGAACTCTGTGTAGATGGAATTCTGTATGAAGAGATTCCAATTTCAGTATATTTTTTTATGAAGTTGCAGGTTCTACTTGTTCAGATGGAAGAAGTAATTCAGACATGAGAAAGCTCTGAGCTGAATTTACACTTCAGTTCCTACTCCAGTCTCATTTGTTTGCCTGCACAACCAGGGCAGACAGAAGGGCAGGAGGGTGACAGAGTCGGAGTGGGGAGAAGTGGTGACACAGAAGAAACAAGGGGAACTGGATTTGTCTCTTATCAGAGAGGTCTTTAGAAGGCTTAAAACATAGAAAGTAATATCTCTTGCTCATCTGAAACAATATTAGAGGGTCTGTGCTTATTTTAACAAATAACATAAAGACATGATTGTTATTAGTACCTTCAAATATGGTCTGCGATACATCAGTACTTGTCATGCCTTCACTTCTAAAAGTATAAAACCCTACAAATTCCTTAGCCTCTATATGTAAACCCAAATCCTATTTCTTTCAATACCTTTCAGTTCTACTAAGTTCAGTAAACAATTCTGTAAATGAAACATAAGATTGGAAAAGTGATCAATTTACAACTGATTAAGGAATTGAGAGAATGCTTGTCTAAGGCATGGTAGAAGGCAGCTCCACCAGAGATTGTCTTCTTCAGAACCTCTAATACTTCTTTGTTTTTCTACTTCATCTCTCAGCTCTGCCACAAGGCTGAGCAGATCATCGACCTCCTTGCCCCTCATACAGCTCTTTTCTCAGCTGCCCTCTGCCACTACATAGGTAAGGAATCACAGAAAATTATGCTTGCAAATTGCATTGACAAAAGGATGCCCATTCATCTGAAAATTTGCTGGGAGAGTTTTATCCTACTATTCTAGCCTCCTCAGTCCTTCATGGTCATTTGTCACAGGAAATGGCATAGTATTGTATGTATGACAGCCACAATATTAAAGTTACTTAATGCCTGCCAATACAGAGAAATATGAAACCACTCCATTGTTCTTTTTCTTCTCAACGAGTATTGACATCAAAAATGGCACCAAGATTTCAAATTGGAATTTTTTAAGGGATAAATTACTTCTATTTCATTTAAAGTTTCCATTTAAGTTCTGTGGAATTGCAAACTGTCAGATACACTAATTTTGTGCCTGTAGTTTGTACAATATGACTTGTTTGGTTTTAAGTTTGGTGGTAAGACTTAACTCTGGCCACCGCTCTCAGGCAGTGCCCATGACTTCTCAAATGAACCTTTTTGATGGGTCAAACTCTGGACAAAAACACATCTCCTCATGAAAGAGTGGAAGAATTGTCACCTATGGATAGAGCTCTGGCCCAAGTTCCTTGACGTTTCCAGGCAGCCATGGCTTTCTTACTGCATACACTTTAAATTAATAATTTTTAATCCCAGAATCTACAGCTGTAATGGGGCACCATTGATATCATTTCCATGTCCTGCATTTTGTGGTCATCTTTCCATCAGTTAATAGAAAGCTCTGTGTAAATATTATTATTTAAAGTTCCTTTGAATAGAAAGAAAGCTGCCCAGAAGAGCAATCAATCAACTTTGACTTTTTCCACCGACAAGAATTTCAAAGACTCAAATTCCAACTGCAAAAATAGGGATCAAAAAAGAATTTCAAAGAAGAAAACTAGCAACCTGGTCAGTGCTGGTTGAATTTGGTGTAAGATCTTTCTCAGAAAGATCTGCTATGCCCTCACCTTTGCCATGTTTGGCTGCACAAAGATGCTTCTCAGGTTCAAAATACGAATGTTTTAGTGTGCAATCCAGGATATTCTAAGGTCAGATCCACTGGGGGCAAACAATAAAAAACTTCCTTACAGGTTCAGGGAATGAGCTCGTGAACTAAAGTTTTTAGCATAAATAATAATTGTATTACATGCTTTTAATGAAACCTCAGAAGAGTTTTTGACCAAATAAGTATATAAGGCAAGAGTTACCTAATTTTTTATCGGCCCATCAGAAACAGAGCACTGTTAGTGCTTTGACCATGTGTGCTACTAGGCAGGCAAAACTACACGATCATTTGACCTATTCACATGCTCCCCAGCTCATCTAGTGCATAGCATGAAGTGTATTAAATGAGTTAGTTTAATTTTTTAAATAAATGAAACTTCCACTTACTGAAGATGTGCACCATATCACCGGAAGCTGTGAAGTGTGAAGCCAAAGTTGAGAAATGGACAGAAGAAAAAGAATGGATAGCTTAATGGAGTAAATATTTGTCTTTTGCCTGTATTTATCTTGACATTTGATAGAAGGCTCCTTTTTATTGCAAGTCACTTAAATACAGATAACTGCAGAAGACAATCAGCTAGGTTTTGCTTCAAACTCACTGATTAGAATTAAGTAAAAAATAAGTATGTCTCAGAAGAGACTTCAAGACACTCAATTCTTTTCATGCAAATTAGGAATGAAACTTAAATACATCAATTTACCCAAAGAAATGTTGAAGATTGTTTGAGCTGAAGCAAAATGTGTGGCTTTCTCTTTTTTTTTTCTAAGTATATTGAGGCTGAAAAGCATTATACAAAGGTTGCTGTAACAAACAGCTTTCAGGAACTTTCAGAATAATTGCTGAAGCGTGGGGCAATTGTCGTATCCAAATGTTTGGTAAAAAAATGCAATGAAGTATAGAAAAATAAGTAGAAAAGAGTAAAAATGTATGCACACTAGATTGATTTCATCTGCTAAATTAAATAATTAAAAATAAAGAAAAAAAATGAAGGGGGAATGGGGAGTGGTTGTTTGAAAAGAAATATATTTATCAACTCACTTGGGATCATGGGAGCAATTGAAAAGGAAATTACTCTGTTTTCTGTTTCAGTTGTCTGAATTGAAAAATAAAGGAATAATCTCTTCTCATGTATTCATGTTGCAAAGATAAAAATCTGATGTCCGTTTGGGAAGAATAAGACTTTTTAAATTAATTTCTTATTTTTTGTTACATCGTACAGTGTCTTGACAGCATGCTATGATTTAGGATGACTTGCTTTGAAATACTAATATATTTGATCATGAAGATATGTATTTTTAAATATAATTCCTTTTAAACCTTTTCAAATCTTATTTATTTTCCTAATTTCTGTCTGTTCTACAAGTTCCATTAAATTACCCTTATTCATTATGCTTGTTCTGTGCATGTACAGGTTTTATATGTGAAGTTATATATACCAACTAATACTGAGAATTAAAGGTCTTGTGTATTATGCAAAGTTTTGACTCCAAACCTTTGCAAGAATGCATGTCTTTCAATAAAGTATTGTAATATGTGAGTGTACTATTCTGCTACACCACAGCAGACACTTGGTTAATGTGTTTCATTTATTTAAGTACAAATCTTTTCTGTTAATGTTTAATAACATAATTTATTAATGAAATTTGAGACATGATTAAACAAAAGACCTAAACTTTAGCCTTTTTTGCATGAAAAATTCACAAAATTCAATTAGACTTTATTTCTGAAGAATACTGTACAGAAGTTTTGATGCCTATACTAATCCATTCTTCTTACTTTTTTTCTTCAGCTGTATATTGCATAAATTGTAGATATCTAATCTAGTGCTCCTCTGTGATGGAGTGACTGCATCAGTGAACAGCCACATCTGTGCTCTACCTGGATATCTGTAAGGGTTTGATATGGTCCCCCACTATGTTCTTGCTGCTAAATTTAAGAGATAGGGGTGGGGTTTGATGGATGGATTGTTAGATGGGTAAGGAAATGGCTGGATGGTCACATCCAAAGAATTCTAGTCAACAGTTCAGTGTCCAAGTGAAAATCAGTAATGAGTGCTTACCTAAGGTAATGTCTATAATGGGTCCAAGACTATTGAATATTTTTATCAGTGGTATAGGCATTAGAATTGAGCTCACCCTCAGCAAATTTGCAGATTACACCATGCTGAGTGGTGCAGTAGATTTGTTAGAGGGAATGGATGGCATTCAGAAGGAGCTTGAAAAGCTTCAGGGGTGGAGCCAAGTGCAAAGTTTTGAGCCTGAGTTTGGTTCAACTCCGAGTACTGAGACAGACTAAGGAATGGATGAATTTAGAGTGGCCCAGCAGAGAAAGATGAGGATATTAGTGGGTGAAAAATTAGACAGGAGCCAGCAGTGTGTGTTTGCCTCTCAGAAAGCCAATTGTATCCTGGGCTTCTTCAAAGGAAGGATGACCAGCAAGTCCAGGGAGGTGATTCCCTTGCTCTGCTCTGCTGTCACAACATCCCACCTGGACTACTGCATCCAGGGCATGAACGACATGGATCTTTTCAGACAGGTCCAGAGGAGGGCCTTGAAAATAGTCAGAGGACTGAAACACATGTCCAGTGAAGAAAGAGAGAGAATTAGGGTTGCTCAGTCTGGAGAAGGGAATGTTCTGAGAAGACCTTCTTTCAGCCTTTCAGTACTCAAAGGGACTTATAAGACAGGATAGGACCAGTTAACTAGGGCCTGTAGTAGCAGGGCAAGGGGAAATGGTTTTAAACTGAGATTGTTAGATTTAGATTGGAAAAAAGGAAGACATTTTCATGATGAGGATGGTGAGATAGGAGTAGGTTGAAGGTGTGGATGCCATCTTTGCAATTGTTCAAGGTCAGGATGGACGGGGCTTTGAGCAGCTTGATCTTGAGAAAGGCATCTTGGCCCATGGTGGGGTCTTGGCCTAGCTGGTATTTGAAGGTCCCTTCCCACTCAATGCTATGATTCTGTACCCTACTAGCTATTCTACAGTCACTAGCTGAATACCAGACAAGGGAAGCTTGAAATGATACCAAACATTTGTCTCTTTCTCTGCAGTTGTTATTGCTCCACACTGGGTCTTGTCTGTCACTTCAGTTCACTTTTCTTTCTACTTTTTGTGGTAAAAAATACTTCTTTCATTTATTAATGAAAGAAAAATTAAATTTTTCATTTCAGGAAGGGAAAAAAAACATCTGTTAATGTCTTGCTAGTCTGGGTACTGAAATCCCAAACCTTAACACCTTCAGAAAAGATTGGTTCTTTTTCCATTTTTTTGTGGAATCTGATAGAATTTTGAAGTGATATTTGTCAGGAAGCTGTAGCATAGATAGGTTTACATTTTCACCTGCTTTGAGGGTGCAATATTACTTCATCATTTCTCTAATAATTACACATAAAATCTCTCTGTTTACTTTTATATACTACTGAATTTATTGGATACTTGAAATTGCTCGTCTCCTTAGTGAGTCAGGAAATTTAACCCACAATCTTAAATAAAGCTCAGAGGCATTAAGTACCTCCAAACTTCATCTCTGACCTGCACATACCTTAAATATGAACTGTAATAATGAACAAATAAATTTATTTGGAGTCAGACCCAGGGGAATTTAACAAAAATTTTCAAGACTATCATTCAGTTCAGATGTAATTTGTTTCTATTTGGCATGTGGACTAGCTTGTCTTTGGAGGTCTCTTCCAACCCAAACTGTTCTAAGATTCTATGATTCTATGGAGGAAGAAATTCATGACTGTATATTTAATGGCTACTTTAGACTTTAAATTTGTATGGGCGAGAAATTGGCCTTACCTGGGTGTTATAAGCTTTCAGGTACTCAGTAAAGATGAAGTTCCATCAAAACTATGTGTGTTTCTGAGCTGCATATCCACTGAAGCATGCAGACTTTTCTGCCTCAGTCATCTGCAAAAATTTCTCAGAGCAAGGCTGCTAAAATGAAGCAGGTGAATCTTTCACCTGTGCAAATGAATTGCAGACTCCAGGAAATTAAAAAAAAAAAAAAAACCAACCACAAAACCCACCCCACAAAAACTGTTGAAGGCATGAAATCTGTCTTTTACAGATAGATTACACCCGTATTTGGAAATTTAGAGCTTCCATTCAGAAAGGTGAGATAAAATCTCTGCTGGGAATTTGTGTTGGAGAATTTTCTTTGAGAGAAGAAAAGGGATAGATAAGTCCGCACAAAAGCAATCTAAAATATGCATGGTGCACAAGCCAGCAATAGTTTATTTTTAGTATCATTCAGGATAAAACTATTCATACTAGTATATGTACTAGTATCTTTTTGATGCATGAAACAGATCTCATGGACCAGAGCTGGATATCCTTAAACCAAAGAAAAAGATGGATTTCCTTTTTATTTTATTTTTTTAAGTTAATGATGAAGAGATTCTATTGAAAAATAAGATAGTGTACTAGTAACTAAATAAATGGCTGGAAAAAAATGTCATTTTAAATAATATTTCTTACAAACTATGCCTAAAGTGTTCATGTGTTGTTAGTGTAAATACAAGGGATAGGCAAGTTGTCTCTTCCACTCTGTCTGGACACATCATTGATGGATTTCTATTAACACTTTTTTTCCATTTCCTTTCCATGACCCTTGAGCCCTTTTTTCTCCTACATAGTGCAAAACTAATCAAAGGAATGATGCACAGAGACCTTTTTTTTTAAAGAGCAACTTATTTCAACCTTTGTAGTAAGAAAGACATAGAAATTGCTCAGAGATATAAGTTCTGGATTTCTTTTAATATTTGGCTTAAAAAAAAAAAGAAGAGTTTTAAGAAAGATTTTCTAATGATATATTTCAAGGTACACACCCAGATGACAAATATTGCTTTAAGATCATAAAAACATTGTAATGTCCTTTAGCAAACCAATGTAAGATAAGCATATATTTGATCAAAAAGCGAAAATACAAGTAGTGAAAGTCCTTGAAAATTTTCCAGAAAGGCATAGCTGATGGACTGCTAAGGATTCTATCACTGGGCTTGGTAATTGGTATCTCCATGCTGATCTGAGATGATATATGGAACTGAATTGAACAGGAACTGTAACTTTACTGAAAGTAGCTAGAGGTATTACTAAAGTGAAGCACTTTCTAAAAAGTTAGAGCAAAGAGACAATAATTATCCTGTCAGTTTCCTAAGTTGTCTTTTCCAACCTTCAGGAACAGTTTCCACTGAAAAGTAACTTGAGTGTTCGCAGGAAATAAAATAAAAATAATATAGGCTTATTGATAAATTATTCTCTATGCGTATAGATATATATTTACATACAGCCTAGTCATTATTAGGCTGCAGTTACTGTAGTAAGCCTGAATGAGAATTGACATACTGCATCACAAGATATAGTTCTTATATATGTGGTAGATTATAGATGATACTGGATCTGATAGCAAAAATCTCTGGTAAGGTTTGGCACTGATCAGAACTTGGAACAGGTCATGCTACCCATAATGAAAACATAGAAAACAGACTGGAGATTATTAAAGATCACATCTTTCATGTGGGAATTATATGCTCCATAGAATATCTGAATATAGTTGCAAAAGTTTCCTTTTAAAAATAAAACAAATGAGGAATTAATTAAAAGTAACTTTTTAAAGTTGCAGAATTGATTTTTAAACTCAGTGAATTTATCTATGTAAATACCTGAGAGTTTATCTTTCTTTATGAAAACTGTCTTGAGGTGTGATATTGAACTACTCAGAATTTATGTTTACACAAAGCACCACTCATAGATAGGATTATCTGGCATACCATAAGTTCATACTCTAGTTTTCTTCAAGTGTCCATATTTTTAATCTAGACTTTTTTTCCACACTGATGCAGCTGAACACGCAGAAATATGCAGAAATCTGTAATTGTATAATGTTATTACTTATGTGCAGTATTTTATTATATTACAATTCAACCTTTTTAATTATGTCATGAAATAAATATCATTCCACTATGTTATTAAACAAATTACCAAAATCTGCCCACTAACTAAATAAATCAGGCAGTATAATTGAACATAAATAGCTTCTGGTACCAACCTAATATGTTGAGATAGCAAGAATGTTCTTTTTATTTCTCTCGCTAAGTAGAGAGTTCTTGCAAGTCAGGAAAGGATTCAGAGTTTTTTTCTTTTTCTTTGGAAACTGGTACCATGTCGTTCAATTATCTGAACAGGGGAAAAATCATAGATGTTGGCATTCAATTGAAAAATCAAATAAATTCTTAGAAAATTCTGATAAGGTAGAAGTTGCTTTAAATAAAATTTAACCCCTAATTAATTTATATATGTATTGAGTTTAAAAGTGCTATTTAAGTTTAAACAAATTTATCAAAAAAGTTCATGTTTCATGAAAAAGTAACATAAAGTTGTCTTGAAGAACCTCTTAACTGAAAATTTTTGGTAAAGTATGTACCTAAAAATCAGAATTTTGCTATATTTCTAGACAAAAATAAGGTTTGCAAGAGAGGCAGAGATCACACTAAAGCTATTATTCTTCTGGGAAGGGATTCAAAGGAAAATTGAACAAAAAATTTTCCATGATGCTGAGACTCAAGTATAAAGACTTAAAATCTGAAATGCCTAGTATTATGATAGCTTCTGACACACAAATAATATAGAAAAAAGATTTTTCCCAACTCTGATCTCACATATTTTATTGGAAATTTGGTGTGATCTCTCTTATCTCTGTTACAAAGTGATATTGATGAGAACCAGGCATAGGGAGGGAGCTCTGGAAAAACCTCTGGCACACATGGAAAAAAATGTATGTTTTAAAGTTTATTTTCAGTCTTACTCAGTTGCTTTTGTTTCTTCCTTCATCTGTGTCCTCATACAATTATGGTGATATCTGACTGTAAACACAACTGCTCTAATGCAATGCACTGAGAAACAGTCCTAGATGCATGAGATTTAAGTTTTCATTTACTTCTACTTCTCTGAATTTAAAATAATGCTTAAAATACTTGTGCATTTTGAAACCGTGAACTTTTCCATAACTACATATGGCTGAGGTTTCTCCAAACATTGAAATAACATTTCTGTGCAGACTGTCAATATTTCATTAATTTTCCAGGTTTACCATACTAATCTGATATGTTCATGTCATTAAGAATTTTTTCTGTTGCATTTCATATTTCTACCAAAATAGAAGGGTTCTAGACAGAGTCTCAGAAATTGTGATGGAGCATGTTATAATAAAACAAAAAAGTAGTGTAAGACAGGAGGACTTGGGTGGTTTTGCTCTATCATGGGGCAGTCTCTCATCCTTTCCTAGCAAATTCATACTAGGACACTTAAGGGAATCCTGTGTGTCTTTACATCTGTTCTATAGAATGAATAGCAAGGTCATAGTCTTGTTGTGTGCTTCCTCGCTCCACTTAATGTAAAATGATAAGGGAAGGTAGGAAAGGGAAAGGGAAAGGGAAAGGGAAAGGGAAAGGGAAAGGGAAAGGGAAAGGGAAAGGGAAAGGAAAGGAAAGGAAAGGAAAGGAAAGGAAAGGAAAGGAAAGGAAAGGAAAGGAAAGGAGACAGTTTGAAATATGTGACAGTCCTCATGTAAGTTTATATATGGATATATCATTCTGGGGAAGATCAAAGTGGATTGCATCTAAAGTTCCACTTGCCTTCCTTATTTGGTCTACTGTTTATTAATCTCTACAAGATACTGAATTGCAGAGGCCAGAAGCTGCAGATCTAGCCATTATTTTTGTTTCTCCCTGAAGTCCATTGTGCTGGTAGAGAGAAAATTAAGGTCAGAGATTCACAAAGAACAGCTCTGTTTAGTAATTAATATTGTGTGCCATAATTATGGTTCTCTCATCTGCAGATAAGGTCATAAGAGACAGAAGTTGGTGCAAGTGGAATCATTCTGAAAGCTTTACATACAGGTATTTATTTGTTGCAGACAAAATGTTTGTAAGGTACATAGAGTGATGGATGCAAAGAAGATAAATTTCAGTTATGAACTCAAGAGAGAAAAAGTGACAAGAGCTGATTTTCATATAATGCATCAAATGTAATTTTCTCACTAAGAACTACTTTTTTGTCTACTTGCTTGTCTTGATATTTGCTTAGTAATAAATGGATTTCTTTTTTGTATTATGAAACTCATACAGAAACACCCAGGTATTTTAAATACACAGGAAAGATTTGTCCTCTTTTGCTGTGTATTACAAGTTCTCTCTAGACACCATCACCTACTCTCAACACCTTAGTATAGCTGCAGTCCCGCCTTAATACTGCTACAAGCCAATAAAAGTCTTTGCTCTGTTAAACCTGTCACTTCTGGCAGCTGTACTCTTTCTTCTGTCATATTTCTCTTCCTCAACTATCTGCTTGATGCAAAAGGAAAAAAATGCCCCATCATTCAGTATGAGAAAGACATGGACATAATGAAGTGAATCCAATGAAAAGACACAAAGATTAATAAAGGACTGGACCATCTGATGTATGAGGAGAGGCTGACAGAGCTGGGAGTTTTCTACCCTGGGAAATGAAAGATCAGGGGGAATTTATTCATGTGCATAAACACTTGATGGGAAAAGTAAAGAAGCTTTCACATAGACTAGAGCTACCTGCCCCTGCTCTGAGCAGGAGTTTAGACAAAACATTCTCCAGATGGGCCTTCCAGCCTCAAACATTTTCATGATTGTTTACATAAATTAATAATAAAAAGTTTATTGACATTACATATAATCACAATAAAAGGCCTAGCAATTTAAAAACTAGTACAGAGGAAAATTTATTCTAATATTTGCAAAAAAGGCAATATTTTTCTTAGTGCTAAAGTACTTTATGCTAAAATTTTGTATACGTAGGGGATTTTCTTAGAGAACATAAATTGACCCTAATTTGGAAATATTTCCCTTCAGGACTGGACCAGCTAAGTGCATAGTCTCAAAGTGTAGGAAATTTAAGTATTTATTATAAGGAAATAGAGTCTGACTATGTCTCTCTCTTTGGAAAAATACCAGTAAGTATTCTGAAAAAGAGAAATGGTATAAAATCTGTACTCTTATATTGTTTCTTTTAACATGCACCTTGAAGAATATCTTTTTCACAAACATCGAGAGGACGTCTCCCCTTGTCTGTGTCTAGGACACTTCCCCATACATCTACTCTTACTAAAATAAAAATATTTTTCCATATGAAATGTTATCTTGTGGTTTTCAAACAAACAAACAAAATCTTTGTTTCTCTTAAATCCTTTGATTCTACTCTCTCATGTACCTTCCTTCATGGGTTATTCTTGTCTTAATTCAGTGAAAATACCTCTCCTCCACGAATAATGATTCCTACTGTTCCAGCTTCCAGTTATCTGTGAACAATACCTATTTCTTAAACTTTTCAATGTGTCAAATGACTATGCAAGCCCAACCACTACCCTCAGCCAAGATCTCTAGGGAGTCTGAAATGACATGACACCAAGTAAGCAGCTAAGAAGTAGAGATAATGTGCTTTCTCATGTTTGCTTATAAATCAGCAAGGCTAAATAGCTGTCAGCTGCCACACACAACAAGAAGTAATAAGGTAACTGCTAATCTTAGTAATGACTGAATCCTTGAATCCAGATAGAAATCTGTCAACACAGTAATGTCTTGCATAGTGTAGTTGCCAAAAGCGTTTTCTTCCTGACATGAACTTTTATTTGTCACTTGTAAGTGATTAATGATACTAAAATTTTGTCCTCTCAAACAACAAATGAAATTTCTGATGCAGCGTCTGTGGCCCTAATTTGATGGGTCAATGTGGAGCATTTCTGCTCCTCTTCCAGAGCTGTTTTCTCTTTGCCTTTCAATCTGAAACTACATTATGAAAAGTTCTTGTGCTGTGAGGAGAGACCAATTTCAGTTTAAAATCACCTTGATGAGGCTTCTATGTTGTCATCAACTTTGATTTAATCTCTAAAATAAACGTCCTCAGAAAATTTTCTTACAAAGAAAGGTATTTAAAATCTATCTCACTCAGGATAATACCATGTTGAGTAATTAGATTATATTTCTAGGCAACTAGTCTTCTCTTTTAGCAGCCTTTTCCCAGATTCACAAAAACAGTCACATTTCAAAGACTTACTTGGCTTTTTAAAGTTCTCCAGAAAAGTTATGATGTTACTATCTTTGTCTTGAAACTTCTTAGGTCCATCTTGGTCCACACTTATAATTTCACATTTATTAAGGAGAAGAAAATCACCTTTTAACATTTGTAATGATTGATGATGTTAATATATGAGAAAACCCAACCACAATAAAAGCTGAGGTAATTGCTTAAAAAAAACCACACTAAAAATGAGGGAATAAATAGGATAAATAGGCTTTAATACAGTGGTTCACATACAAAATGGAATTAACAGATTAGGAGTGATAAAAGTCAGAGACAAAGCCAATGAGCACGGCAGTCTGTTACTGATTGAGCTTAAGAAAGACATCCCATAATGTGACCCACAAAATATGCAAACTTTACTAACAATCACAAAAACAATAACAACCAAAAGAAAAGAAAAAATTCAGTAAGGATGAGAAAATATGATCTTGCTCATAATACATTATCTACTGGTATTTGCTTCTTTTGAGTTGTGAAAATAAGTGAACCATTGACATACCATGTTGTTTAATAAAATTTGCTCACATGAAATAAAATTTTGTTGTGCAGCCAAGCAAATGTGTCCTAGCAAATCCTGCTAACAGCCAAAATGGTTCTCAATTACATTTAAGTAGAGCAGGTCTGAGGACAAACGAAACAATTGCCTAAATAAGCAGGTGATGCTGCTTACAGGGAAAGGACACTGACAGGTTTCATGTATTACTGCAAGCCAAGCGTTTTTCAGGAAAGAATTGTGTCTTAAAGTCATAATACCTCCTCTGCATGAAAAGCAGGTTAATTTGTCTTCTGCATTGTGGTCTTCTATAAATTAGCTTTAATCTGAATTGTGTGTGATAAATGTAGCATTACTATTGGAGAAGTAGCCTGAGCTCAAAAAGTTGTATATTCTACTGTTTTGTTGGGGTTTTTTTCACATTCCAGTCATGGTTCCCCAAATTTCAACATAATATAACAATTATAATTCTGATAGAATAGATATAAGTCCTAATGAGACCTTTTATTTCAAGTAGTTATAATGTGCATATTTTAATAGTTTCATACTCAACATACACCTTAAAGCACTTAAAAATCACATTTCATGTTCCAATACATGTAGTTTATGTTCATCATACATTATGTATGTATGTATGTATGCATGTATTCCTTTTTCTTCATAATAATTTTCATATTTATTTATATCCTTACAATAAAAGATGAATTATATTGTTTGAAGCATTTTAAATATGTCTGGGACTAACTTCCCTTTTCCTGTTTTCTAATACTTTTTGTTTGCAATGTATATCAGGCTCCTGAAAAGGGTTTGCACTATGTTAAGTGAAGCGGTAAGCCCTATATCAGCTTAAGCAGCTTAAGTTAAATGTGATTTTTCTGTTGGAAATATCTGTGAGATATTATATGAAAATGATCTTGTAAAGAATACTTTGAATCACGGCTCTGCACAGTATTCTGCACATCATTCAGTAAACCCAAAATCTGAAGTTTCATTTTCCATGGTAGTGGAATCTCTTCCCTACAGTGCCAATTTTCCAGTTACTTAAGCACTGGTCTCCCTGTGGTATCAGATGCAACTGACCAATGAGAAATAGTTGGTGTTCATTTTAAGGTTGTATATTTCCACTTATCCTACAATCAAGATGCTCTTGCAAGTAATTATTTTTAAACTGGAAATATGTATGCCAAATGGACAAAGAAAATCGCAGGGTTCAGAGAGATTGAAAAGACTGAAAATCAATTACCTCCTAAACTTGGAAGAAGAAAATAAATATCCAAATATCCCATACATAACCCAGATAACATTTTCCCCTTTGTACTTACCATTTCTTCTTGTTTTATGGCAATGCCCTACACAAGGGTGTATAACACCTCCAGCCATCATGAATTTGTCAACAACAAATTGTGTCAAACTAATCTAATATCCTCCCATGACATAGGAACAGCCTTGTGGCAAGAGACAAAAAAGATGTCATGTCTTGACTCTGGTGCATTTTTTGATGCTGTCTCATCTGACATTATCTTAATGAAGTTCAGAATACATCATCTGCTGGAGAGCGGTTGTAACACGTAAAAATGTTTCCAAAAAGATAATAGCACCACTGTTTCACTGGCACAAGGAAAGGATGACTAAAATGAGAACCTGTCTCTGCAGCCAGAGAATATCATCAGGCTTGACCTGATAATGCAGGTAATAGCTTATTTATTAAACTTTTAGATGTACAAAACTGGGGAAGATTGCTAGGGTGTTGGAGGAATAAGAGTGTTTAGAGGACACCTAATGAACTTGGAAAAAGGTTGGAAAAACAGGATGCAGTTTATAAGCCAAAGAGTAAGTGTAGGAAAGAATTGCATCTCAATTAGAAAAAAAATGTTAAAATTGAGCAATATAAGTGTATAGTAGACCTACAAATAAAATCTGATGAAAATATGCAGAGTATCAGTTAACATTTTTTTAAGTGGGGAAAAAAGGAAGCTGAGAGAAAGGTAAATAGCCCACCTATCCTATCCATTTCAGCTGAATAAAGTGATCAGCCACATTGGGCAGATGAATAAGATTCCATAAGGATAACCTAAAAACCCATTAAAAATTACACTGACTTTTTGTCCATGCACCTCTACATGCTGTACGATGTAATATGGATAGGACAATAAGTAAGGATTAGGGTTATATATTATTATAAAACAATAGAAAAACTCTTCACCTATCTATTTTGAAATTATTTAACATCCATTTTTGAAAGATTTTGGCTTAAAACAAAATAGAAAAAATAAATTGTGTTAGTTATACTTCTTTCACCAGGCTTCAAAGTAAATCTGTGCATTGAGTCAAAACCAGGTTCAATTAGCAAGCTGGGTCACTAGAACACTCACCATCTCTATGGTTAATAATATGGTTAATAAAGTAATCATGGTTATTGATCTTTTGTGGTTCTTTTTTTAGGTTGTCTTAAGTCATCATGGATAAGCTTTGAAAGTGAAGGCACTCTTTACCCTATGTCCTCTTCAGTACCATTTTCTGGACAGTGCTGTGTTCACCTGCTCCCACAGGCCATTCATGTTCTGCCTCTGCACATGCAGTACCTGCAACCACTGTGATGAGATACAACCACAGGGTATCACAAGGAGCATAGGTAAGATATAACATCAATTACTATACAAAATGCATATAAACAGTCTCTGACACCTGACCTTGTGAAAAGAAAATGGTCTTAAAAATAAAAATAAATTCAAGCTGCTTAAAAATAGGCTTCAGAGACCTTAGAAAGGACATGTATGAACACAGAGTGCAGTGCTGATAAAAAAAAAAATATGATAAAACAGTTACGATGTTGGTTAGTTAGCAACAGAAGAAACACGCGGGTCACAGAGTAGCAGTGGTTTCACCAGGCAGGACCGACCAAAAGTCCTGTCCTTCTTTATTTACCTATTTTTATAGGGTTCTAAGGACAGTCAAAGATTGGTGAAAGGGGTCAACACCCCTGAAGGTTTACAGGACAAAGACATGGTCAATCATCTTTCTCCACCCCAGGGAAAGGAATGAAAAATAATTCCACAAGTGTAAAACAATCCCGGCTGGTTAAGGAAAACAAGGACCATGTTTACAGAACAAGCATGGGAAACTACAGCTACAGTGTTACAACTTATGGGGCCCTGTAAAACCAGGGCAACATTACGATTGCAGCCAAATGTGAATAAAGTTCTATGCAGCATTTATTCCCCAGGTTGTAGATTTTCCATGTACAGGCTAAGAGGAAAGGCAATTAAACAAAAAGTCTAAGAAAAAGGGAAGGTTCATGCAGCGAAAAGGAAGTTGTCTTCTGATTTTCATCTGCCTATGAAAATACATTCTGGGAAAAGGGCTATATTGTTATATTACAAGCTGTTCAGGCATTAGTGTCGAAAGTTAGTTACATTAGGCAGTATGAAAGAAAAAAGTCTTGATAAGAACAGCTACAGACCTAGTTTTAAAACCTGATTTATATGTATGTAAATGGATAATTATTTCATTTATGAAAAATTCAAAACAAAAATAACTTCTTTCATTGGTAGCTAATATAATTTAGGTAATTGACTCCCTCTGCATGCAAAATAGCAGACCATTTCTGGAGCATTATTTAAATGGATCAATGAATACAAAAAAGGATGCTGTTATCCTTTCTTCATCATAAAAAACCCAAAAATCAAAATCATAATTCTCAGAAGAAGAAGGAAGACAAAAATAAAACAGTAGGAAATTAAAACCTTAACGTGCTTGTCATTGATAACATCCAGTGTCAGTCTTGCTAAATCTGCAAACATTAGACCTGAGATATAAATATTCTAGTTCCTGGTAAAGCAAAATGAAAAATGTTATTATCAATTATGTACTTGTATATTTTTCTAACATACTGTAGTTTGTAGGTTTTCTAGAGTCCTCACCCAAAACAGCATTTCTTCAATAGGATGCAAAATTACTGAGTCATAAGCTCAAAAAATTAAACCCTTGACATTACTCAAAAAGTGCAGAAATGAGACTTTTTTATCAAAACGCGTCAAGATAATTATGCCAAAACTGATATAGTCTTAAATACTTCCTTAATACATTCATGGACATGTGAATGAAATATCAATCCTTTGGTTAAAAATCCACGTTCTATGATTTAGCACAGTCAACTTGGTATAGAAACTTGCTGTCATGGAAAAACTTTATTCAAGGAAGGCAAAACACCCAGATGAAATAGGGTTAGTCAAATAAACTAAAACTGGTCCAATAATCGTTTTCTGACTTGTTTACAGTCTGCTAAAGAATCATTTCCCTCTTTAGTCTACCAAAGCTTTATGTGAGATATAATGTAAGGAGATGTAATTGTGAGTATTGCAAATTCTGGGGTTATGTATTTTATGTAGGTATTTATTTGACTTTTAAAAAGAGAAGACTAAAGGTTTGGTCCTTCCTTGTACTATGGGCTTGCTGCTCAGAAAGCCGATTCTATCCTGAATCAAAAGAGGCATGGACAGCAAGCCAAGGAGGTGATTGTCTCACTCCACTCCTGTGAGATTCCAGCTGGAGTGCTGTGTTCTCCTCTGGGGCCCCCAAAGTAAGAAGAATGGGGACCTGCTGGAGTGAGCCCAGAGGACAGCCATGAAGATGATCAGAGGGCTGGAACACCTCTTCTGTGAAGTCAGGCTGAGAGAGTCAGAGTTGTTCAGACAGGAGAAGAGAAGGCTCTAGGAAGAAATTACAGCACCTTCCAGTACCTAAAGTGGCCTACAAGAAAGCTGGAGAGGGACTTTTGACAAGGACATGTAGTGATTGTCAAGGGATCTTGGCTTTAAACTGGGAGTAGGTGTGGATATTCAGGAGGGATGTTTTACAGTGAGGGTGACAAGCCACTGGAACAGGTTTCCTAGGGAAGCTGTGGTTGAAACATCACTGGAGGTGCTCATGGTCAGTTTGGATGGGTCTTTAAGCAACCTGATCTCTTAAAAGGTATCCCTGCCCATGGCAGGGGTTTGGACTAGCTGGTGATGGTGCCTTTGAAATCAAACCATTCTATGATTTTAAGTTTCTATGGCTCTTTGAATATATACATTTAGGGCCATTCTTGTCCATTTCCTGTACATTACCAATAAAGTAATTATTTCCTAGAGGTTATCGCCTTCAAGAGTTTCATATTGTTGGACCAAGATTTTAATTTTTTTTTCTGGTAAAGCAACAAAACTAGCCTTACAGCCATGAATTCTGCAAAAAATGAACAAGGCAATTTTAAAAACTGAATTTCAGGAGAGCACCTATGTCTCTTCTCTCTTCTCTTCTCTTCTCTTCTCTTCTCNCTCTCCTCTCCTCTCCTCTCCTCTTTCTATCTGTTCTCTAACATTTGGTCTCTCTAGGATTTGGAAGATTGCCTCATTTGCTCTGTTTTCTCTGAAATGACTGCAGTGCTGCAAAACTTATCATTGCTTCCCAGCTTTGTATTGAGAAATCACAAGGATCACTTAATCCTTGAGATTAAAAAACAATAAACTACTGCTTTCAGGAACTCAAACTCATAATTTCTTTATTCCACTATAGTGGCATAGATACATTCAGTAGTAATATGTGTATGTTAGCTGGTGATTAAAACGTAACTTGCTGACTAGTTAGATTAATGACAAAGTTTGGAAAAGTGTCACTTGCTGTTTCATCCATGGCTAGGACCAGCCTAAATTTGAATAATTTAATAATTTATCTCAAAATGTTATTTAGCCAATCTAATAAAAATAAAGTTGGGAGAAATTTGACAGAAAAATAAGAAAAATAGAAAATAAAAATCAACAATGGAAGTAATCACCACTTTTGAATTTATTTTGTGTCAGCAGGATTGAAGTATTTTGTATGTTAACATTTTTTAAAACAGGATCTTTACACATATTGGAGTGGGAAGAAGGGAAGTATCAGCTTTTATAATTTATCTTTGATTCACCTCAGAGACCAGCTGCAATTGAAAATATGATTATGTGAAACAGTTATTTGTCTCTCTGGGTTCAAAAATCCTTTCCTGTAACCAGACACACACCATGAATTGCCTGAATTTAAATAAAACATTAGAAGAATGGGTCAGCACAGCAGCCACTTCCAAACATTAAGTGCTCTTGATTTGAATCATTCTTTCATGAAAGTTTATTTCTCCTCTCTATTTCTTGGGGTATGATATCACTAATTTACATATCTTTGCTTGTCCTGACATTTACTGTTCTCATATCTCCTTGCAGTCCGTCAGTTCTTGGCAGCTACTTTATGATGTTCATGATCCCAGAGTATCATCAACACTAAACCCAGAATTCAATCAAACAGCAAATTTACAGTCTGGATCAGGCTAAGCAGATTAGGTGCCTGCTCCATAATAACAATACAAAGGGTTGCCACAGACAAACAACACCAAATGCAGTTCCTGCCAGTGAATTTTCATACAGAGTCTGTGGTTCTTAAACAGTAAAAGCTGACTAAACAGCATGTGTCTATTTATATTTTGTAGTGGAATTTTAGGAAAGTATCCAATGTGTACTATGGGCTAAAGTACATTTTGGCTTTGTCTTCAAAATCTAGGGTCAAACTGTTCAATGTAATCAGGATGCAGTATTAATTTAGAAGTGAATTCAGGGGAGACAACTAAAGGATGTAAAATCTTTTATGAGAAGCTTTGATACATTAATTTGGCATCATTACAATCAAAGTATACAGTACATTCTGGGTTTGTGGCAAAAGCAGGATAGTGTGATGGGGACAAGGGCTGGGAGAAAGTTGTTGACATTAGTTAGGCATGTACAATGCTGTAAGCAAAACTGGGGGAGGGGGTTGCATGCCAGGAAAAGAACAGTTTTGTGAGGCAAATTCTGACATGGACATCCTAGAATCATTTACCATCTGTGAAGCTATGGCCGTTGCTCACTCACTGCAGGGTAGGGCCAATGCTGCTGAATTTGTGTGGCTGTTGCACAAGAACGAGGTGGTGGCACAGAGCAAGACAGGGATTGGGTGTTTGATAAAACACGAAACATGATATAACACGAAAACAATATAACATGAAAGATGTATTGCATCTTTCATGAAGGGTAGCATTTTTGGTGATTCAGATCTCTGAAACAGAGTTGTCATTCGCTGCGTGGCTGGTGTTGGCAGCAGAATCCATTATGTGTTGACACAAAGGAATCACTGACTTGCTGAACTGCTGCTCTAGTGAGTTCTTTTAGCCAGTCAGCCCATATCAACTGTGACTACTCCAACTTATGCATGGTCTGTTTATGTTGACTAGCTTAAACTACTTGCAAATCACATCCCAAATAGTTCATACCCTAATTAATATACCTTAAATACTGCCACAGACTGTCCTATATGTCCATTCCTGACTATTAACATATTTAATCTGTGCTCAGTTTACTCAGTTCTGCAGCAGTAACAACTTTCAGAAGTCCCTGGGACAAACATATTCTTCCCCCAGCATTCAAAGAACATCTTTTAATGAGTCTATTCAGAGCAGGGACTGCCTGGAGGGAATCTTCAGGGCTGAATGAAAGTCCCACCTTGAGAACTCTTGTAACAATTACACACTTTTCTCTGGAGATGGTTAGTACTTCAGTAAAGCACATATCTCAAGTCACTTTATTGTCTCAAGAAGTTTTTAGACCACCCAAAAAAATGATGACTAAGTGTATTAGATATGCAAGCAAAGACACCCCTGATCCCTTGCTACCCTATGATTACAATCATGTAGAAAACTTGAATTCTGTGCTGGTATTAGAAATATGACTTAAAATGTGTAGAGATTTGTTAAAAAGGGCATTAGAAATGAGAGAATAGGCTGTCAGGGGAGTCTCTCTTGCCTTTGCCCATAGCCTACTCCATGCAATATTTCCATTGCAAGTTGCCCCCTACTCCACCAGCCAGTCACTGTCTTCTGTGTTATCTCACCTTAGCTGACCAATGCCCTAACACAGCTGAGCATGCATGGCTGCCTCATCTAAAACTCCTTGTTTTTACACACCATGAAATATTGCCTAAAAGACTAGGGGGACATGACTAAGAATAAACTTGTGTTGCTCCACTGTGGACCACACTGGCCCTGGTGGGCAAAGCACTGTTTGTAAATTCACAAGAATATAAAGTCTATTTTGTCTATTTTTGTGCAAACATACCTTCAGCTGGCCACCAAGACTTTAAGTAGATTATTGCAGAGTCATAGTTTTCTATAACCTATAGGAGAGCTAGTCAAGACTTGCCTAAAAATATGATCATTTTCCTGAATATAACTTACTGTCAAATTAGATGTCAATTAATGAAACAAATAGACTCATTACAGCCAATCTGAACAATCTCCAAATTTTGGTCCCATTCCACACATGTCTGGTTTACCCTAGAATAACTTCAATGGTACAGCTTAAACTTATGCAAATCTCTGAAGCTGGCTTTTAAATTGCTTCAAGGGATCTCACTTTAAATTATCTGACTTTAAACTATCTGATCTTGGGGAATAGAATACAGTTCCTTGTTAAATACAAATATTATAGATATTTGTTGATATAGTTTGACATAAATTATCTTGTGTCTCATGAACATCTACTTTTGATCTTAATTAAACTCCCTTTTAACGTACTAGAGAGAAATGTTACTCTACAGAATTCAGAGGTTCAGATTTAGACACAGGTCATGAGATAAAATGAACTAATTTTGAAGTGTCGTTTTACTTCCTTGGCTAAAAAACGAAGTTACAAATTAGGTCTGAGGTAAACACATAAAATATAGATATGTAAAGGTAACTCAAATGTCCCACCTTTGCTGGCAAGAATATATGTAGACTGAAAACAGTATATCATCAGAACCCAATTAATGCAGATTACGGTGGGTATTTCTGTACTTTCGTTTGAAAAACTGCAAACACTTGAAAGTTACTATTCAGCAGCATTTAGAAGAAAAAAAACAAGCCCTAGAAAAACTAATTTTTCAAAATGAATTTACTTTTTTAAGCAATTTTCATACCTAAAGGGCCTACTTTTATTACCTTTATGATATAATATGCTCACAGAAACATTATTCTCTGTAAAAAGGGTATAATGAAGAAGAAGATATTTCATTCTGTGATGTTTACAGTAAAAATAACAATAAAAAGGAAACCACAAAACCCAACAGATATTGTGAGGAAACATAAATCATTCTGTTTTAAGTAATTGGGATTCTATTTCCAAAGTGTGATAAACTAATTTTGCAGGCAACAAATAAAAGGCTACATATCAGTGAGAATTATTCTCAGACCAAATTTCATTTTGCAACCCTGGACCATTTTACACAGAGGGTTATTTAAAGAAAAACGGAGGGAAAGAATTGTATAATGTGAAAAGGATATTATTTCCTTTCCCCTCACCCTACTGAATAAATCAGCTTAAAATAAAAATCTGTCATCTACTCTTGACCAAAAAAATAAAAGAAGTTATTAGAAAAAATTTATCCTACAAGGTGAAAATTTGGACAAAGCTTTAGAAAGGTGGGAAATAGGACCAATTCGTCATGAAACTTGGCATTTAATTCATAAAAAAGGGGAAAAACTATTAAATATAAAACTTTTGGGAACAACCTTAGGCACAGTACTCAAAAACTGTTTTGATTTTTAGGTTTTTGAAAGGCTTTTTACCAGTGTTATGAGCCTAAACAGAATAAAATTTTACAGACTTTTCTGTTTATCTTTCTGCCTGCTTAGGTGTAGTTTTAGAGAAAACTATCTCGAATAAGGTGTGGTAATAAGAACAGTAATTTTTTCATTTTCCCCTCAGCTATTTTCTATGAGCCAGGTTAGGACTGCATACAAACTTGAAAGGAATAGCATAAGCCAGAAGAGCAGAGCTGAGTGCAAGAAGGCAGAAGGTTGGAGAGCGACATGACAAGAAAGGTGCAGGCGTGTGGGTGACTCTGCTGTTCTTCAGTGTACATTTGGGGCCTTAGGTGCTTCAGTCTCCTACTTGGAGGCACCAACCCAGAGACCTACAATAGCCACAATGTCGAGCACTAGGTCAGAAAAACAGCCAAGAGCAAATTCCAAAGAGGATTGTGCCTGACAGTCTTTCTATTTTGTGTATTCACTCTCTGCACTTTTTTCCTCAGAGGTACCACAAGGTACCTTTTCGTCAAAGTAGAAAAAGACCTGGAATGATTTTATTCAGATCTTTTGTGTTGTTGTATTTTGTTTTTCTTTCTTTGAAAGTCAAGCCAACTGAAGCTGGAGATGCTGGTACTGCCTTTTGAATGGCAGTTTGCTGGCAGAAAACTTTTGGAGACGAGAAAGTGTTGCAGTGGTTTGTGT
>VZTZ01047881.1:90064-126157 GCA_013400955.1 Drymodes brunneopygia | reverse complement strand
AGAGGGATGGTGGTGGTCACAGCAGAGCAGAGCAAAGGGATGANGCAGAGGGATGGTGGTGGTCACAGTCAGAGCAGAGGGATGGTGGTGGTCACAGTCAGAGCAGAGGGATGGTGGTGGTCACAGTCAGAGCAGAGGGATGGTGGTGGTCACAGTCAGAGCAGAGGGATGGTGGTGGTCAGAGCAGAGCAGAGGGATTGTGTGGCCCTGGTTTGGACAGTGCCCGAGCCTTGTGCCAGCACAGACCAGCACACCTAATTAAACACACAGCCTTGACTGAAGTCACTGCCAGAGCCAGGCCCCACTTCCCCAAGGTGTCCTTGATTCCTTCCAGCCCAGGTGCTGGGGTTGGAGGAATGCTGCTGCAGTCCAGGATGGAGGAGAGCTGCACAGTTATTTGGGGCTGACAGGATTTCAGATTCCTTCTGATAGGATGCTGATAGCTCGTTCCATGCAAACAGAGTTTCCAAGATGGAGCTCTTACATAACCAGAAATTACTTTCTGAGGGAAGTTTTAGTCTTCCCACTTTCCCAAGCTGTCCTTTCCAAAAGAATTACAAGGTGATTTTGTAGCAGGGATGCTGAAGTCAGAGCTTGTTTTGGTCTGTCAAAAACCAGGGATGTTAACTCTGTCCAAGAATGTCCTTTAAATGTGAATCCCTGCTCGGCTCTTCTCCTGGCTCCCTTTTCCCCAGTGCAAGCAGCAGAAATACAGGAAGCACAGGCAGTGCTGGGGTGGAAGGAGCTCTGATGCTCTGGGACCCAGCCTGGGTTGTGTTACAACAGGACACAAAGCCCTGAATGTTCCTGATGGAAACCAGAGAAGTTGCAGCTTCCACTCACATTCCTGTGCTCGTGCACGGACCAGCTCTTCTGAAATGCTCCTGGCCCTTCTCTCCCTGGTGAGCCCAGGAGGTGCTGGAGGGCACTGCGATGCTCTCCAGTACATCACTGGATCAGAATTCCCTGCCACAGCAGCACCTCTTTGCAGTAGGAGCTTCTCAGAGGAAGGTGTTTGTTCCCAGCCCTCCACAGTCACTCCCGTGTGCTGCACCGGGAGCGATTCCTGGTTTGCTCTTGCATGGCAGTGCAAATGTGTTCCAAGGAGTGGGCAGGAGCTTGGATCTCCTGAGACATTGGGAGCTGGAGCTGTCCCACCTGCAGCTCAGACCGCAGTTCATGATCTTAATTACTCCTGGGAATCCCTGAGCCCTGGTGCATCTCCCTCTCAGGTGCCACAGCCCCAGTTGTGTCCCCCTCAGGGCTCTGTTCCCATCCAGTGGCTCCAGTGTTACAGCTCGGATGCCAAGGTGCAGAGTGGGAGCTGAATCCACCCTCTCCTCTCTCTGCATGCACCAAATAAAGCCTCTCTGCCCTACCCTGACTCGGATTCGATCCCAACCCTCCTCTCAGAAGCTCCATATCTGTCACCTGGTCCCTGAGCCATCCGTGCCCTCGGGCTCCTCACTGTCTGCTTTTCATCTATCAAAGGAAGGAAGGCATTTCCTCAATCTGACAGGGCTTCTCCCAGCCCCTGGCTGGAGTTCCCTGGGTTACAGCAGGGCTGGAGCTCTTTCAAAACACCCGAGGTGTGAGAGGAAAAGTCATTAGCACAGAAAAACCCTGGTGGCATGAAAGATCCTTCTGCAAACTGCTGCTCCGGCTTCATTAAAAGCACAGCCCCGGGCTCTCATTCCAACTGGATGGATTTGCTCTGGGTTATCTAAATGAGAATGATCATTTCTGCAGGGGGAGGAAAAAAGAGGAAACCAGGAGGAATTATTCTGTATGAATGATGTGCTCAGCTCTCATACTGACCCATTGAGTCAGCAGCCAGAGCTGCATTTCCTAGAGCAGCTTTTCATGCTGGATTTTGGAGATATTCTTCTTTTCAGCCCCGAAAGATCACTCGAGTGGCCTTTCTCACACCAGCAGTGTGGGCTCTGGCCTGGATGCAGGGAAATAATGGGGTTAGCAGCAGTTATCCAAATCATTCATCCCTCTGGATTCCAGCATCCTTTGTGCTCCCTCCTGGCGTGGGTTGGCACGTGAGCATCGCTGTGGGCATGTGAGGCTGAGGTGGGGATGGCTGGTGTGGAAAAGGGCATTCAGACTGGACAGCCAGCTCCAACAGCACAGGGATGAGCCAATTCCAGCTGGAAAAATGGGATTCCTTTGCCTGATAATGAAAGTTTTCTGCCATTTTAGCTGTTGAGCTGCTCTGCTGTGGGATGAGAGGCCGATCTCTGGTGTGGGCAAAGGCTGTGGGTGGTGGGAGGAGTGGGATTATCCCTGTTGGTGCAGCCAGGAGCTGTATGAATCTGGCCACACATCACACAGCCTGTCCTCTGTGCCACAAACCTCCCTGACACTCGTGTCCCTTGGAAGGCACCACCCAGGTGAGGCACTTGAACCCCCCTGGATCAGGGGCTGTGTCTCTTCTGACCTGTAAGGAAGTTGTGCTTGCAGCTTTATTTTCCATGTGAGGAACTGGCAGATAAGGAAAACCGCCCTGTGTGCCATGGTTCTCTTTTCCTTGCCCACCTGGGCAGGGGTGTAGCAGCAAGGGACACAAGAAAAGAGATGAATGAGAGCCTCTTCCAGAAACCTCTGCTGAGTTGGAGGCCGTTCCTTGTTGCATTTGATACGTGCAGAGACTGCAGCTGACATCCAGTACAAAGGCAGCTGCCACCGTGGGTCACTGTGGAACACAGATCCAGCAAGAACAGAAATCAAAGAAGGGCATTGCAGCTCAAAGATGGAATGAAGAATTTATTCCTGAGGAGAATTTATTCCAGAAATATTTGCAACCAGCTTATTTTACAGAAGGAGTTATGGAGCTTTTAATGGTAAAATAGAAGGCAAAGTCTCAGGGCAGGAGGGGTGACTGATGATGATTCTGTATTTTGGGTTTTAAGCTGTTTTCCAGCTGGTTCCGCTTGCACACTGTGCCTGAGCTGAGCTGGTGCAGCTTTTCTGTCCCTTCAGCAGTTTCTGCACCCTGACCCTGTGCAATTACACTGGGGGGTTGTCGGGGGGAGCTGCCCTCTAACCTGCTCCTGTGGGCCCCGCAGATCTTCCACATGACCTACGACCTGGCCAGTGCCGTGGTGAGGATCTTCAACCTCATCGGGATGATGCTGCTGCTGTGCCACTGGGACGGCTGCCTCCAGTTCCTGGTGCCCATGCTGCAGGACTTCCCCGACGACTGCTGGGTGTCCCTCAACCGCATGGTGGTGAGTGCCAGCCACAAAACACTCGGACCTGCTTGCGTTTCCTCCTTTCTTCCCTGTTTTATCTTTGCCCCTGGTTTTCACTCTCTCCCCTCTGCCTCCTCCCAAAGAGCGAGGCGGATGAACAGAGCCCTCGTCAGGTGTTGTATTTTTCATCCCCTTGATCAGCTCATAATGAATAATCATAAATAAGCAGCTCAGGGATGGTGGGCGGGGTCTCCCCTCCGGAGCATCCCCATCCCACCCCTCAACCCTAAACCCAGCCCCTGGGTGACACCCCTCCAGCACCCACAGCCATCTGCCGGTTTTCCGTTCCACCTCACATCCCACCGGGCCGGCCCAGCGCTTCCCAGCGCTGTGGGCACCGAGACAGACCCTGCAGGGACACAGTGCCGGGACAGGGAGGCAGATCCTGCAGGGACACGGTCCCGAGGTTTGGGGACAGATCCTGCAGGGACGCGGTCCCGGGGTTTGGGGACAGATCCTGCAGGGACACGGTCCCGGGGTTTGGGGACAGATCCTGCAGGGACACGGTCCCGGGACAGGGAGGCAGATGTGCAGGGACACGGTGCCGGGGCTCGGAGCAGGAGCGGCCCCAGCAGAGCCGCAGAAGGCAGGAGCCAGGCTCCCTCTCCTGGCCCCGAGCAGCAAGGAGCAGGCGTGGGAACGGCTTCCCGCTGGAATCGGAGTCTGTGGAGTCCCAGAGACAGGGCTGGGGCTGATCACAATTCCCATTGCTGGTCCCTTTGCCCCATCCCCCTGGAAGGGGCACACTGGAGTGGCCGCGGTCACGGGATGAGGAGCCAGGCTGCCCAGTGCCATCCCAAGCTGAGCCCTGCTGCCGCCGGGAGGGAGTTTGACACCATATGGCAAAGGCACGGCGAGTTCACGGTACCTTTCAACCATCTTGCTGAGAATTCAGGAGCTTTTATTCAAAGGGACAATGTCCAGTTGATTAAGCAGCAAAAACTGACAAAGCTTAAAAAATTGCCTGTTATTGCAGTTCTTAACCTCCAGATTCCCCCAGCCAATTTCTTCTTGAATAAAAGAAATAATCAGGCACTGGGGCAGAACAGAACAAATGTAAAATATATCAGAGATGTGCCAGCCTGCCATGCCTCCCACATGCAGGGCTGTGGGCACAGGCTGCCCGTGCCTGGAGGAGTGAGCATCCATGGAAAAGTCATCTGTTTGCTGTTTATTTATTCATTCATTTCTCCTCTCTGCAATAATGGTTCACTTCCTGCTGCTGCAAGGTGCCAGACTGCCAGTTCTGGAGCCTGGAACCCTCTGCTTATCTCCAGCAGGACAACAACAACCCGTGCAGCAGCTGCCTGGGCTTCCCCTGCTGCCCTTTTATTTATTATTGATGTGGCAGGAGCAGTCAGAGATCGGGGCCCCACTGTGCTGCTCAGAGCCAAGAGGACACTCAGCTCCTCATGGCAGGGAGCTCAGAGGTGCAGGTGGCCTCATCCCCATCCCAGGGGTGACCTGGCCAGGGTGCCCTTGCAGGATGGCTTCAGAGCAGCAGATTTGGACCACGATTCCCTCCCTCATCCCAGAGTTTGGCTGCTGATGGCAGCAGCAGCTCCTGGCTCTCCCCCTGCATCCCCCGGGGAGGAGCACAAGCTGGGGCTGAGGCTGCCGGCTCTAGTCAAGGGGAAAGGTTGGAAAAAGTGGCAGGACATGGGACAGAGGAAGAAAATATTTAGCCAAGGCAAATCTTAGCAGCGAGGCTGGGGAGAGGCAGGAGGATGCATTCCAGAGGCAGGAAGGCTCAGCAGGCTCCAGGAGGGCAGGGGAGGGAGCTCCTTTCCAGAGCTGAGCTTTCCTCATGCTGCAGCCTTGCCTTCCCAGCCTCGAGAGCCTCTGAAGCTGGGAATTAAACTTGCCTTGGAGGATATTTTTTCTGCTACTTCCCTGCAGCTAAATCACCTTTTTTTTTTTTTTTTTTTTTTTCCCACTTAAAAGAAGTGGAAAAAAAAATCATTATCTCTGAAAATGGAGCCTCAGGAAAGTGGGATGAAGAACTGGAGAGATGCCACACCTACAGTTCAGGGGGCTTCCACTCCAGAAGCTGTGCAGGAACATGCCAGCCCTAAAATAGCCTGGGGTTAGAATATCTAACAAAGAGTGCAGTAGTTCTTCAGGAGCCAGCTAGGTTTTTTTTCTCCCAGTAATGTCGTTTAATCTCCTGAGAAGATTTCCATGTGTGTCACTGGGACCAGTGGTGGATGTGGGTGGCATTATCAGTGAAACAATTTACATCTAATCTGGAGGGGAGCATTGAGAGAGGCCACGGAGTCAGAAAACAAGAAACTGGAGCTCTGGGCTCTTCTCAGGCCTTGTTGCCAGGATGTGGATGGAAGGTTCCAGCCTGGCTCTGTGTGATGGACAGGGCTGGGAGGGGACAGGCCAGGGTGGCCACTGTGCCAGGGAGCTGGGATTTTGGGACATTCTGTACCGGCCTGGTTGGAGCTCTGAGGAGATAGATAAATAAATATCCTTGGTGCATGGCTGCCCTGATTACACACAGGAGCCAGAAATCTGGGAAAAGGGGAATCTTCTGAAGGTGCTACAGCCAAGGGGAGTTGGAAGTGAGGTCCAGATGCTTCAGAGGCTTTGTCCATGAGTGTGCTGATGCTGCTCTTCCTCTGCTCCGGGGTTTCCCACCACTTGGCACTCCATAAAACCAGCCCCGATTTCCATGCAGCAGGGAAGGAAGATTCATCACCTCCCATCTGCTTCCTAAAGGTTTGATCCTCATCCAGGGGATTTGTGAAGGGTCTGATATTGCCAAAATCATCTCAGGGCCTCGATAAATCCCCGAGCCTGGTTCATCTTGGTGTTTTCCACATGCCTCGTGTTCCATCTTCAGCAGCCATGGAAGCGGTGGGTGTGTGGCTGGCTCCTGCAACGGCAGGGCAGGATGTTTGCAGAATTAATTGCTGAGCCCCAATCCCGGGGGCTTCAGCATTAGCTTTCCTGCAGTGCACTTTATTAAAAACTGCAAACACTGGTGAGTCAGCTGCAGAGAGTGTGCTGCACCCCCAGAGCTGGCCTGGCAGCTCCTCTCACAGAGATGTGAGCTCTGCTGAGCCCTGAGAGCTGCTGGGAACACGTGGCCTCCTCCCCTGGGTGCTGTGCTGAACCCATAACCCCTGCAGGGAGGGCAGAGATCCCCGAGGCCAGTGCAGCCACCTGCCCAACAAACTCTGCTCAGCCTCCCCTCTGCCAGAACAAGGGGAGCCCATTCCCACAGAGCTCACCCCTCCCTGCTCACAGCGCTTTGCTGATGGAAAGGGGGAAGAGGAAGGCCTGCAGGCTGTGGGAGAGAGCAAATCTGCACGGATCTGCTGTGATTCCTGGCTCCCCCTGAGCCTCTGGGCCGGCACATCCCTCCTGCCCTCCCTCAGCTGGCACAGGAATCTGCAGGAGATTCCACGTTCTGTAAAGCCTGGCAGAAGCAGCAAGAGCAGGACTGCTCCAAGGGCTGGGAGCCTGGAGCCCAGGGTGAAGGCACAGGCAGTGCCCTCCCCAGCTGGGGCCAAAACCAGTCCAGACCAGGGTGGGCAGGGCAGAACGGCCCCTAACTGGGAATACTGACCTTTCCAGGGAAGGCAGGGTGACAGGCAGCTCCAGGGCTGTCCAGGGAGGCCAGCTGGGAGCAGCAGGAGATGGGGACAGCAGCAGGGCTGGAAAGGAGGCAGAAGCCCTCTGTGCACAGGGCTGGGTACAGGTACAGTGAGCCCAGGCAAGGTGGGGCTGCCCAGACAAGGTGTGGGTTTCCAAGTCTGGATCTCCAGCAGCACAGGGTGCTTGGGAGGGCTCCCAGGAGAGGCTGCCTGGGACAACTGGGACAGGGGGACTCTGAGAAGATCCGTGCTGTCAGGTGAGGGCCATGTGGAGCTTCCCTTGGAAACAAGCCCGGAACAGGCAGGTTCTGTCGGAGGTGAGGTTTGACCTGTCATCTCCCTGTGTTCCCCCACTATTCCCATTCTTTAAACTGCATCTGGAGGTGTGTTTTCCCAGCTCAGCAGTTCCAGGGGTGGGCAGGGATGGTTGGAGACAGCTCCTGAGTTCTCCAGCTGTTAATGGTGTAAGCCAGGCATAACATTGGGCCCTATCCCAAGAAATTCCGGTACTTCTCCGTGTCTTTACTCCTCTCACTCTTCCTCTCCAGTGAGGATTCAACCAGACACACTCATATGTGCATCAGAACCAAACTGCCCTGTCAGACAGCACAGTTTGCCTTCAGGTGCTTCTGTAAGGTACTCCAGAACCCAGCAGTGCCTTTGAGGTGTTCCAGGGAAGTGTCTCCAAGTCGTCAAAGGTGGATCTGAGCAGGCCAGACTCTAATGCCAGAGAAGCCCTTCCAGCACTGCCAGTGTGGATGTTAAAAACAAACCAGTCTGAGAAAGGGTTTCAAAGTAATTTCACTCCCTTTTACAAACTCTTCGTGCCTCTGAGATAACCCCCCTCTTGACTGTGATCAGGCACAGATCTGCAGCTCTGCTTGCTTTGGGATTCACTTAGGGAGGAGTCATTTTCCCATCGCAGTTTAAGGCCTCATTTCCCTCCCCTAATGGGCCATTGCAGCCACTCCAGTGTGTGTGGAGTGCTGCAGCCCTGCTGCCCTGGGGACTGCTGTGGCTGGGTGTCAGACAGGCTATGGCTCTTACTGGAGTGGGAGGCACCTGGTGCTGATAAACCCCTGTCCACACTGCGTTTGGAAACTCTTCTAGTCTGGCCTAAAGTGCTGTGGGCTTGACCTGTCTGCTCATCCTGTGGGAAACGAAAAGCCTGAAAACAAAAGGTGTTCCGAGACCTGTAGGTGAAGAATCATCACAGAGCATCCAGTGCTCTTCACACTCGGTATCCTAAAGGTAATTGCTCTGAAAGGCTTCCCCTTGACAGAAGTGCCTCTCTCTGAGCAGCCCTTGACGTGCTCTCCCAGCAGAGCTCAGTGCTCAGGGTTGGTTTGGAAAGCTCCGTGTTTTCCTGCAGCTCGCAGCCCCCAGTCTGTTATCCCTCACCTGCAGCCTGTCCTCCCAGGGAGCCCTGCTGCTGCTGGGGATTGTGCTGGGGCTGGGAGGTGTGCGGTGCCCAGGGAGCCAGCAGTGTTCGTGCAGGCTGCAGGGGCTCGGCGTGTTGGATGTTAGAGTTTTGGATGACTAATTCCTACAAAACACTGGCAAGCTTCCTCGGAAACAGCACTCCTGAGCAGTAAGTTGCTGGAAGAATGGCTTTTAAACCTCGAGCCTGCCTGGTACCCAGATGTTCACAGCCTCTAAAGACCCTGGCAGCCAGTTTTCTAGCTCAGCTGTTACTGCTGTGTCTGCCCAGATTCCCTTTGGAATTTCAGTTCAGCTTCCTTTGTCCCTGCTCTCAGGTGTGTGGTGGAGATGCCCTGTTGAACTGAACTCAGAGGGCAGCAGCATCCCTGCAGCACCCAGTGAGGAATGGGGAAGGAATTCGTTCACCAGGGGATGGGACAGGACAGCTGCACTGCTCCCTGTGCCCCACGACAGCTGGGAATGTGCTGCCCACCTTTGCAGGGATGCAGCGTTTTGAGCAAAGCATGGCCAGGTGTGACAGCTCCCTGCTGCTGCTCGGGATGAGGGACAATAGATGGGCTAAACCACGGAGGTCACAGCAGCTGCCATGCCCTGAGTGCAGGGCCATGGCTTCAGACTGCCAGCACTGCAGGGCTGAGGGCAGGGGGCTCCTGGAAGAGCAAGGTGCCTGTGGGACCTGTGCGAGGCCTGGAGCCTGGACGGAGCACAAGTGTGTCTGCAAAATGCCACAAAACCGGGGCGTGAAAAATGCACCCGTCCCTTCTTTGGCCAGGCCTCAGAGCCACAGCACAGGCCTGAAGGCAAAGGAGCAGCAGGGCTCACTCCTTTGGCCATACACTTCCAGCAGCTCCTCTGGCTGGACCCTTCCTGTGCCCTGGCCAGGGGACAAAGTCCCTTTGCCCTGTCCTGTGTACGGCTCCTTTGAGCTGCGGCTCCTCACACACAAGCCAAGGGCAGCACTCCCCAATGGCCACTTTGTCTCTTGCCTCTCTCTTGGCTCCAGGGTGGTTTTTCCCAGGTCCTGCTTTGTTGGGAGGTGACCCAGACAGGCTGGCGCCAGCAAGGAGCAGGAGCAGTCTCTCCTGGGCTGTGACTGTGCCACTGCTCCTGTGTCAGCTCTGCTGTCACCTGTGTGGCTTTGCCCTTCTCGTTGCAGTGGGAATCAGGCCTGTCTTGCATAATGAAACTGAATCTGGCCAGGTAATGCTATCACCTGGCTTTGTCCATGTTCTTATCTCCCAACCATGCCTCAGCCCTCGGCAGAGGTTCCAGCCCTGTGCCTCAGCTCCCAGCCAGCTTTGTCACTGCTCGCTGCCTGTAAGATCAGTGAAAAGTTTCCATGGGCATCAGTCAGTGGCACTGGAGAGCTGCTTGCAGAGAGGTCATCCATGGTGAGATACCTCCAGGAGGTGCCCAGTGAGCTCCAGAGCTCCCAGCACTGCTGGACACTGGTGCTCTGGATGGAGGTCACAGGAGAATTCTTTGTTTATTGACAAGCTACCAGCAGGCCTGTGCAGTGATCTTCCATGGTGCCACAGCACACGTGTCTGCAGGGCTCCATCCATAACCTGTGCCCCTTCCCAGGAACAGGGAGCAGCTGAGGAATGCCCAGTGCTGCCATGAGTGTCACCCAGCAGAGGCATTTTCACATCCTTGTAAGAGCCATGTGTGATGACAGAGCAGTTACTCATCAAGGTTTCACAGCAAGGACTTGCTGGCAGATAATACTCACAGGATGGCAAATGCACCCCGAGCTGTTCCATGAGCTCAGGCTAATCAGAATCACCAGGAAACTTGTGCTGGTTCTTGTCCCTGTGCCATGATGTCACTGCTGAGGTGCTGCCTGTGTGAGCTGCAGTGGAGAGCACAAGGTGTCTCAGCACACCTCTCCTGGCAGGACGTTGCTGCTCTCAAATGAGAGCATTTGTAATTCCTCAGCTCCCTGAAAAAGCCCCATTTTGCACTGAGAAGAACTTGCTGTCCAGACATTACCAACTTAATTTTCTGCCCTTCTCATCTCTCCAGGTAATGACCAGAGACTCTGGCCATTTCCTAAATTGCTGGGCAGTGATTTTCCCCACTCTCAGATCTCACTGCTGGCACCTTGCTCAGGCTCTCTGTTACAGCTCTCAGTTAAAGCCCATCTCCCAGGGGAGGAAATTATTTGCTTTAGTTCCCTCTCCCACATGAGGGTCATTGTGAAAATCTCCCAGTGCTCCATCTCAGTTTATCCCAGGTTACCAGCGGGGCAGACTGGCTGCCTTCCCTGCTGGAAAAAGCACATGGAGTCTCTAAAAACCAGGGCCAAAGTGGTGATCTCAGATGACGGAATCTAGGCTTATTTATCCAAATGGAGTGAGCTGGGCTCGTGGGGCAGTGAGGTCTCTGAGGGCAGTGAGGGGCTCAGTGAGGGCTATGGGAGTTATGGGGCAGTGAGGTTTAGGGGCTCTCAGTGAGGGCTATGGGAGTTATGGGGGCTCTGAGGGGTTTGGGGGTTGAGGCTCCATAGCCCTCCTAGCTTTCAAAGACCTCCCCAAAGCCACCAAAGAATGGAATTTCTTGTGTCACATGCCGAGGTGCCTCCACCAGGGATTTTTGGGTGCTCCCCTTCCCCCTGTCCGTGTCTGGAATGCCCGTGGTGAAGCTGTGCCCTGTGTCCCTGCAGAACGACTCGTGGGGGAAGCAGTACTCGTACGCGCTGTTCAAGGCCATGAGCCACATGCTGTGCATCGGCTACGGGCAGCAGGCGCCGGTGGGGATGTCGGACGTGTGGCTCACCATGCTCAGCATGATCGTGGGGGCCACCTGCTACGCCATGTTCATCGGCCACGCCACCGCCCTCATCCAGTCCCTGGACTCCTCGCGCCGCCAGTACCAGGAGAAGGTAAGGACAGCCCTGCTGGGGTGGGCTGCTCTCTGTGCTGTCCAGAGGGAGCCCGGAGTGCTCTCTGTGCTGTCCAGAGGGAGCCTGGGGTGCTCTCTGTGCTGTCCAGAGGGAGCCCAGTGTCCTCTCTGTGCTATCCAGAGGGAGCCCAGGGTGCTCTCTGTGCTGTCCAGAGGGAGCCCAGGGTGCTCTCTGTGCTGTCCAGAGGGAGCCCGGGGTGGTTTCCGTGCTGTCCAGAGGGAGCCTGGGGTGCTCTCTGTGCTATCCAGAGGGAGCCCAGGATGCTCTCTGTCCTGTCCAGAGGGAGCCTGGGTGGTTTCCCTGGTGCTTTCCCTGGTGATTTCCTCTGTGCTGTCCAGAGGGAGCCCGGGGTGGTTTCCGTGCTGTCCAGAGGGAGCCCAGGGTGGTTTCCATGCTGTCCAGAGGGAGCCAGGACTGTCAGTGTGAGAGGCTGACGCTGCTGTTCCTTGGCCATTCACCCCCATCCATCCACTCCAACACCCCTGAGGAAGAAGCAGCAGCAGGATCAGTTACCAGCAGGGCAAGGAGATCGTTGTTGTTATCTCTGCCTGTCTTTGTGCACCAGTGTTATCAATGTCACCGGTACCTAAAACTGTAAGTCACTTCTTCCTTTCCTACATCTTGTTTCAAACCCCAAGTGAACATTCCAGAATGTGCAGCTTTTGTTTAGCAAGTGCTCTCTTTAAAAGTATCCACATTATTCACTCCAGTGCTCCTGAGTGAAGCTGCAGAACAGCCCCCAAAGCCCAGATCCAGGCTCAGGAGCTCAGAGCAGGTTCCCCAGGTAGCTGTGGAGTTAATGGCACCACTGCTGGACTGAGGAATGGAGGACACAACCAGAAGTGTCACAGCTGGTCAGGTTGCCACTGCCACAATCACTGAATTTGGGAGTTGGGCAGGGCATCCAAATAAAAGCAGCTGCCCTCAGCTGGCGGGGCTGAGGAGGTTTTATGGCCAGGCTCTTGTGAGTACAGTTGATCTGGAGATTAAGAAGGGGAACTGTTCCTATTCTGACCCTGCCAGGTGCAGTTTAGGTGAGAGGGGAGCTGTGATTCCAGTGGGGAAACTGTGAGCAGCAGGCACTGGTCAGGCGAGTTTTAAGTTCAGGGAGGAGGTGGGATGAACTTGGAAGAGGCTCAAGAGACAGGGATTACAATGGGAGGAGAGCAGGGCAGAGAGGGAGAGCTAAGACGACCAGAGGCTGACTCATGCTTGGAGCATAGGGGAGATCCCACACCACAGCTAGAGCTACAGGAGGGGGAACGCCCAGGGGAAGAGTGTGGAGGCCTGGGATGCATCCAGAGCATCCAGAGCCTTAACTCTGCCTTACAGCCCAGCTGGGCTGATCCCGATGGAGAGAGAGCAGGGCATGCCAAAGAGAAGGACACTGCAGCACTGGGAATGCAGGCTGATCAAATCTCGGGATGCAGAGTGTTTATTCAAATGTGTTTGAAGTAGCAGAGAAGTCAAGGGCTGCTCTGCACAGCCAGCCACCTGGCCAGCCTGGCATAGCCAAGGCTGCACCTGCAGCCCTGGGCACCCCGGGCTCTGCCTCGAGCCTGCGCTCCGCACAAGGGCACGGCTCGACCCTGGCACTTGGATTCCAGTCAGTGCTGACAGAAATCAGCCCCCAGGAAGCCAGCAGGGACTACAGAGGGGGTTGCAGGGACAGTGGGAGGTGTTAGAGCCTTGTTGGAACGCAGGGATGTGAGTGAGAGGGTGAGGAGACCCAGGAGAAGAGCTGTGACAGAGGCAGTGGGGAGAGGATTGAACCAAGGGTGTATTTCCTGTGGCAGGTTCATTTCCCAAGTTATCCTCCTAGGATCAAAGCCTCAGGGATGGAGTACATTCCTTTTCCTCTTGCAAATGGGACAAGTGATGGCCTAAAAACAAATATGTATTTACTTTCTGCATTCCTTAGCACTTGAATAGCCATGATTAAAATGAGGCTGCTGTGTGATTTGCAGCCCTGCAACTCAATTTAGTTCAGTCTCCTGGGACAAAGTGTCTGGTGAAGCAGATTACAGAGAGAACCTCAACAAGTTTGGAGGTCGATTGATGCAAGCCAGCAGCAATTGAGAGACCTCTGCTGAGCACCCTGTGGGCTCTGCCTGTCCCTCAGCACAGCTCAGCCTGCAGGGGCCTCGGGAGCTGTGCTGGGAGTGGCCAAGGAAAGGGACACAGTGCAGAGGGAGAGGGACAGCACAAACACTGACAGGAGAGAAGGTTACAGCTGGAGCTGCCCTGGGAGGCTCTGCTTTGTGGGACCCTCAGGACAAGGCTCAGGAGTGGGGTTTTGGGGAGGTTTCAGATTGTCCAGACCTCTGCCAACCCACTGGTTCTTCCCTTGGACAAGCAGGGCTTTGGAAAAGAGGAGTAACAGCCAAGCTGTCCTGGCTGTGGCTTGAGGAGCAGGCTTGTCTCACTCTGCCTTGGATTCTCTAAACACTGGAACATTCAATCCCTGTCCTGTGGAAATCTCCCCCCGGAGCCTCTCACTTCGTGCTGGGCTGGCTCTGCAGGGCAGGGAAGCTGGCTGGGATCCACGGGGTGCCAGGAGTGTTCAGAGGGAATGTCCCTCTCCAGTCCAAGCCAGGGAGGTGCTGAGGTTCCTGGGTACCAGGGCAGAGTCCCTTGTGACACAGCCTCGGTGCAGGCCCAGCCCTGGCCTCCCTTCAGATGGGAACAGCTCTTTGGATGTGGCTCTCTGAAGGGACTGTTTGACCTCCAGTCCCAGAGGCCAAGTGAGAAGGGACCTGTCTGTCCCATCAGTTTCCCATGGTCAGAGAGAGCCCGTGGCAGGATCAGGAGCTGATCTTCTCCCTCAAACTCAGTCTGGAGTTTAGCTCCACAGTATCCTTGCACCCAAGACTGGCATCTGTTTCCTGCATGTGAGACAACACCACGGCAGCTCCATCCTGAGGGATCTGACAGGCACATCTCCCAAGGTGGTGTTGTGCAGGGGGCTGCTGTGGCTGAATCCATGTGACAGCTCTGACCAAGAACAAGGATCCTGCCACTGTGCTCAGCTGGGCACGCCTTTCTGCCTTCCCAGACCCTCACTGAGCTCATTGCTTCTCCCACATTCGTTTTCTGCCACATTAGTGGGTTCAAAGAGCTTATTTTTGAGCCCAGTGAGTGCCAGGGCTGGTGCAGGTGCTGGTGGAGGGGGTCAAGGACAGGAGCAGGGGCACAGGACCCTCTGCAGCTGTTCATGGGTCAGAACATGGTCTTCATCTCTGACTGCAGAATTACCCCCCAGCCTGTGTAACTGTGGCTCACATGAGAGGAAGCCTGTTCCGTGCCCAGGAGAGGAATAAACCAGCCAGATATGCCAGTTATTTTCCTGCTTTTTGCAGGTTCTCCTATTAATTTCTTTCCCTAATCCTGCAGCTCAGCTGGATTAGTATTTCTGTCAAGTCACCGTGCACACCCTGTCATCCTCCCCAGGGCTCTGTAACCTTGAGGGCTGGGGAGGGTGATGGTGCTGCTGGCTGCAGCTCCTTGGAGCAGGGCAGGGACACTCTGGGCTCCCTCTGCCATCCCAGCAGGTGCAGGCAGGCTCAGCTCCCCAGGTACACGCAGAGGAGGGGCTGGGGAGAGGCAGGGATTGCTGCTGTCAGCACTGCAGAGCCCAGGAAAGCCCTAATCTCTCCTTGCAGAGCCTCTTCTCCCCTCAGGATCTGTGCTCCACTGGCACTCTCTGCTCTGCACACTCCTTCCTCGCTCCTCCTCCTCCTCCCTGAGCAGTCCACCCTGTGCCTCTTGTTCTTAAAATACCTCTTGACTCTGGGCAGAGGCTTGCACTTTCCCTTGTCATTATCCTGGAGCAGCACGTGCTGCAGGGGGACGAGCATGGAACAGTGAGGAGAGAATCACTTCAGGAACCCTGCAGAGCACTGACATCACCCCTGAGCTCCTCACACATCTGCACAGCCCTGCTGCCCACAGCTTATCCCATGCTCTTCCTGGGATCTTCTTTATCCCAGCACTTCATTGTGCAGCTTTGACATTCCAGCCCTTCTGTCAGCACCCCGAGTTCAGCAAACAGAGACTGGGGAAGGTTTAGTCTTGGGAAAGGCTGGTATAAAACAACTGGAATGTTCTAGCCCTCTTGGGGGTGTTGGATCAGTATTTGTTGGAGGGAAGTTCAGACAAGGTGCCCTTGGCCTGCCCACTGCTCTGAGAGCTGGGGACCTGTCCTGGGGCTCAGGCAGTCCTTGCTCCCTTTTGGAGACCAGCAGCAGAGTTTTATTAGCAACAGGTTTAAGGGGTGATTTGGGCTTCTTTATAGCCCATGAGGAAACTGTGGAACTCACAGCTCCAGGGCACTGCCGAGCTCCAGAGTCTCATTAACCTCAGAATATTTAGACAAATTGACTTGAGGAAAACCTTTCAGGTGTTGCTGAGTGCCCAGATACAGATCCAGCCCCTGGCAGTGGGAATCCCAGATGTGCTTTGCCAGTGGCAGGAGCTGGAGTCCTCCTCCTCCTCCTCCTCCTCCTCCTCCTCCAGGCAGCCCCAGCACGGGGGCAGAGGAGCCCTCAGTGCCCTCTGTGGGTTTGGGCTGCTCTTAGCTCCTCCCCACGAGCTTGTGCAGGGAGCTGGGGGCACAGATCCTACCCGGGCTCCTGGCTAATCCCACCAGCCTGGCACCCCCTGCCAGCAGAGCTCATTAACCCTGGGCTGGAGCTGTGGTGGCTGCTGGGGCTGCAGGGCTGGCTCAGCCACGGCTGCCTGGGGGACAAGGACACACTGCAGTGACCCTGGCAGCTGCTCTGGGAGCCCACAAACTGCCAGAGTTTTCACTGCTGCCCTGCCACACAGCTGGCAGTGGGCAAACCTCACATCCTTCACCAGTTTGGGCAGGATTGCTGACATTCCCGAGAGGACTGGTCACCTGTAAGCTCTGAGGGATCATTCCCACATTTCTTGAGCTCACAGGCACTCTAGAGGAGTCTCCTCCTGAGCCAGCACCCACTGTGGAGGTCAGGGAAGCTGCAGAGCTCCCCCACTCCTTGAGTAACGTGTGTGAAGGAGAGGGCAGGGAGTGCAGCACTCCAGAAATTAAAGGTGTTTGCAGCACTTAATCAAATGCAGAGTGTAATCAAATTTCCTAATTGGAAGAAGTTTGGAGATCCTGTCATGCCTGCGCTGGGTTTTCATTCCCTCTGTGCAGAGATGGCCTGAGCACTGCTGTGTCGCACATTACTGCCAATCAAAGCACCCGGGCTTGGTAACAAGGCTGTAAATGATGTCCTTCAGTGGCTGTGCCAGGGCCTCCGGTGTGCCCTGGGGTGCCAGCACTGCCCCGGGGCAGCTTTGCTCTTCTGCACTCAGGGGCTTCTGGCTGCTTTGCAGAGTCAAAAGAATGTCAGAAACAGGTAATGGGTGTTACAAATAATGGGCAGCTCATCTCAGCCAGAAACTCAGAAAGTGTGTCAGTTGTTTCAGGGTTATTTTAGCCCTTCCCTGAAAGAATCCTGGGTTGGTTGTGAAACAGAAATGTTTGCTTCATGAAAACCCCGTGGCTTCTTGTCAGAATGTCTTGTGGTGCAAAGTGCCTTAACCAGACTGGGGTCGAGTAGTTCCTGCACTTGCAGGAGAATGACTTAAACTTGGTTTAGCCACTCCTGAGAGAAGGCCCTCTGTGAAGCTGTAAAACATGTCAGAAGCAGTGGGGTCGGAGCTCAGGCTCTGCCATCCCCGTGCTGGGCCCGGGAGGCAGACAGGTCCTTCTGCCCTGTGACCACCACGGTGACCCCTGCTGCCAGCTGGGGCTGCCTGCGTTGTCATGGCAAGGGGATGTCCCTGCCTCAGGGAGGGGTTTCAAACTCCTCTGTCAGTCTGGGAATTCACGTTGGCACTCGAGCTGTATGTAAATAAATAAACAAATAAAGGAGGAGCTGATGCTGCAGAGCCTCCCCCGGAGCCGCAGGTGCTACTGCTCCCAGCAGGGCTGGTCCCTCCCTGCACACACTCCCTGCTCCCCTGTCCCCATCTCCAGCCTTTGGGGGCTCATTTCACCTCATCTCCCTCCTTTTGCTCTTCTGGAAAGAGTCCTGCTGGTCCCTTTTCCCTGTCCCACTCCAGATGTGTGAGTCCAGTGACCTGACATCTCCACAATGTCCTGGGATATTTCAAAAGCTGGATTGACCACGGCCAAAAGTGCCCTGTAGTGGCCTCGTGCCTTATGGCAGGATGTGGCCTCCCCAGCCCAGCCAGGCATTCCCTTCAGGGGCCATTCCCAGGGAAAACAGGCTGTTTCCACAGCCATGATGTGCAGGTTCATCCACATTGCATTCCCCATGGGATGCCCAGGATTAGGGCTCAGCACCCACATTTCATGCAGAGGGATTTGTCCCACAGCTCCTGGCCCTGCTTCCCTCAGAGCCCTGAGCAGCAGAGATGGTTGGAGGCAAACAAGGGCTTCTTGAGGCTCATTATTGATCCTGCTCAGTCTGGTGCCACCTCCCAGCCCAGCAATGGGATTGTCCAAAGCATAATCCCTGCCTGAGCAGGAGCTGGTGCACAGCAGTGGGAGGCAACTCAGCCATCCCAGTGCAAGGAATGTTGGGCAGAAAGTGGGAGGAAAGCTCCAGGAATTGTCTGAACCACAGCAAGAGATCAGGAGCCTGACTCTGGGTAAGATCATTCCTAAAGGTACCGTGCAGGAAGGGGAAAAGTGTTCCAGGTTTTCCAGAAGGTGACACTTCAAACTCATTGTCTGGTGGCAAAATGAGAGAGGGCTATGGTACAGGAATCAATCAATCCAGCCTTTGGAAAGGCTCATAACCAGCACATCACACCAGGCTCTTGCAGAATGGAGGCGGCTCCCAGATTTTTGTCACAGAACTTCTGTTCTTCCCTTAAGCCCCTCCTGCAGTCCTGTGACTCCACGAGAAGGATCATGATGTAAGATGTAAGGTGGAGTAAGATGTAGCTCTGGCCATAGGATAGATCCTGAGGGTGGGAATGTGAGTGGCTTAAGAGAGAAAAATCCCAGAAGTCAGCATTTCCTTGAGTTTGGTGGTTCCTGAATCAATGCTGGGGAGCTGCACTCTTTGACTCCTACTCAGATATCAGGGAAAACAAAACAGAGATTCCACTGAGTCCTGTCAGGATCCTCCGTGTGGTGAATGCCATGAGCTGATCTTTCCCCTGTGGATCACTGATCCCCTTGGGAGAGCCCCAGCACTGGCCAGGGCAGCTCTTACCCTCAGCCTCCAGGGATATCCTGCTGGCAGAGCACCACAGTCCTTCCCTGAGCTGAACTGCTCTGCTGGAGCCTCCTTCTCCTTCCACCAGTGACTTCCATGGGGTCCAGATATGGAGACACTTGTGACTGGAATGAAACCTGGTGGCACAGTGATCTCAGCCTAGTCCTGGAAGGATCCAAGCAGAGCCAGAATCACAGAATGTGCTGGGCCAAAAGGGACCCTCAGGGGGATCATGGAGCCCTGCACAGGACACCTCAACAATCCCCCCCCATGCCTGGTGGTTTTTGTGTTCAGAACTGGGGCAAGGACATGGCTGAGCCTCTTCAGTGGTTTATCCCTGCCAGAGAGAGGAGGATTCCTGATGGATGTTGAGGGCATGGAAGGAGTTAAAAATATTCCGTTGGTTTTGGGCTGTGAGTGATGAGAGCTTTGGTAGGAGGGGAGGGAAATGGTGAGGAGGGAAAGTGGCCAGCTATAGAAGCAAAAATACTCAGCTAAATGGTTTCCTTTTGATATATTAATACCTCCTTCAAGGGCTATTGGAGGAAAAACAGACTTAAGAAAATGAGCTGGGATTTAAATGGGCTCGATTGTCTTCAGAGAGATTTAAATAATTCCTAAATGAGTGTTTTCAGTTGAACTCAGAGAGGCCACTAAGCTCTGAGCACAGGTCAGGCTGGGGACAGGGAGACAAGTGGGAGGCTGAGCAGACAAGGAGGAGGAGGAGGAGGGGAAGAGGCTGTCAGGGGAGGCCTGGCCAGGGCTGGAAGGCAGCAAAGGGACACCAAGTGACTTTAGAGTGGGCCAGCTGAGCATGGCATCATCTGCCTGACCCTGCAAGAGCAGGGCCTTCAGCGACTCCAAGGGAAGGGGGAAAACCCCAGTGAATTTCCACTGTCGCAAACATGGGAAGAAGGGGTTGATACTTTCAATTCTGACTCCATCTCTGCACAAGGGAGAGCTGAGGGCCCCAAAACCCTCATGGGTGAGAGGAGGGAGCACCAGCAGAGGCAGGAGAGACAAAATCTCCCTCTCCTTAACCGTGACAGAGAACGATGGTTCCTCATTTCACAGGGCTTTTATAACCCTGATTTTCATTTGTAATCAGAAGCAGCACCTTGATTCGTGGGGAAGTGAATTTGTCCTGTTTTCCCTGGGAGCCTTATCTGGGGACAGAGGTGGCAGGGGACTCTGACAAGCCCTGGGGACACTGCAGAGCAGTAATTTATTGCTCTTTGTTGCAAAGCCATAAATCCACGTTCAGTGGTGAATAAGCAGAGTCCCAGCTGCCCCATCCAGCCCTTGCTGGTGGATTTTTGGAGCGTGGGGATGTTTTTCCCAGGCAGATGAAGATGGACAGCAAGTGTCAGTGGAGGAGAGGAGAGGAGTAGGGGCAGGTGGCTGCAGCAGGTGAGGAGAGACCCCTGGTGACACTGGTCACTGCTCCAGCTCAATCACTGCACTGAAGCTGAGAGTGTGAGGGGATATTTTTGGCAAATCATTTATTCCACAAAAACGCAGCATTAAAGCAAGCGGAGCTCTTCGTGGATTTTAGATGAATTTAATAAACCTGAGTCAGCAGAAGCTTGTGCCTAACAATTGCCCTTTCCACAGTGAGAGTCCCAAATGTCCTGTGCCTGGTGTGCCAGGTCCCATGGCTGTCTCAGGCTGCAGTGCCTCTCCAGTGGCAGGAGACACCTATGGTCAGATGAGCCAAAACCCCTTAAACCTTCTGCTTGGAAAAACATCACCTCTAAAATTCTCTTTGGGTGAGCTGCCCACAAGAGAGCTGTGGTTTCCCACTTCTTTCCCTCCCTCATTTCCTCTGGGCACATCCCAGACAGCACATCCTGCCCTGCCACTGCCAGTCCCCACAGAGCCTGAGTCATGCAGGTGGCCAAGGGCAGGGGTCAGTGCCAGTGGGATGTGCTGACTCCCTTGCCTTTGGTCAGGCTGGAGGGATCAGGCATTATTTCCAGGCAGCTCTTGTGCTTTGGGGATGCCAGGAAGCCCCGAGTGTCCCCTCTGCCACCTTGGCTCCTTGGAGAGATGCCCTCTCTCTCCTGCCTGGTGCAGATGGGGTTGGCAGTGCCAGCACAGGCTGTACCTGGAGCAGGACCCGGGGCTGTAACGAGCACAACTTCACCAATCAGGCTCTCCAGCTCAAACTGCACCAAAGGGACCTTCAGGGACACTTTAATCAGGGACAAGAGGGCAAAGAAGGCTGGGAAAGGAGCAGCACAGTCCTTTTGTCAGCATTTAGTGCAGTACACGCTCAGGATCGTGTCCTGCAGCGCCACCAGTGAAAGGTGTGAGCATTCTCTGCACGCTCCTTATCCTGCAGTGCCTTCAGGGCAGCAGGACCCTGGTACAGCCCTGGCCCTTGGGAAGGTGTCCTTTATTCACAGGAAACACCCAATTCATCCCAAAGCTGCTCTGCCATCAGTCAGAGCGTGCCCTTGTATTCCCCTTGAGCTGGCACCACGGGAATGTGAACCATCAGGTAGAAATGTGCATGGATCAGGGTGAGTGCATGGGGCACAGAAACTGAGAAAAGGGGAACAAAGTCATGGGAAAGCAACGGTGCCATCGTGGCAGGGCAAGCAAGAGCACAGAGGGGAGCTGGGTACCGCAGCTTCAGCCAAATCAGCGGGATTTTGATGGTGGGTGTGCCCCCAGTTTGGCTGTGAGTGCACACCCAGGGCAGGCTCTGTGCTGCCCCTGGCACAGGCCCTGAGGGGCTGCCCTTCTGTGACAGCCCTGGAGCCCAGCTGGCTACTGCCCTGCCATGTGCCATGGAAAAACCTTCCTTGGGCTCTCCTGCTCCCATCCTGCACAGTCCTCACGCAGCACTGTTTGCCGGGAGGACACTCCCAGCCAGGCTCTTCTTCCTCAGCCCTGCTCCCAGCCTTGTGTGCAGGGCAGCACAGGCTGCTCAGCACCCAGGGAACGAGCAGGTGGCTGCACAGGGCACCTGCCTGAGGATGAGTTTACAAGTTAAACCATGGGGCAGCCATTTGGAGCCTGCAAGCTCCCCACGGCTCGGACAGTCGCTCCCTCCTGCTCCAGATCACCCTGCTTGAGGTGAGGGAAGCAGGTCCAGCACGTGGTGCCCATGAGCAGCCCCGTTTGTGGCATGTCCTGGTAACCGTGGCCCTGGTGTCTCCCTGCCCAGTACAAACAGGTGGAGCAGTACATGTCCTTCCACAAGCTGCCTGCGGACATGCGGCAGCGCATCCACGACTACTACGAGCACCGCTACCAGGGCAAGATGTTCGATGAGGAGAGCATCCTGGGAGAGCTGAGCGAGCCCCTGCGCGAGGTAAGAGGGCAGGGAACGGGCAGGGCACATCCCCAGCACCTCGGGCAGCTGTGCAGCTCCTGGGGCAGTGCCTCGGGGAGCTCCCACCTCATGTTTTTGGCGTGGGGTGCTGGTCTCATCCATGCCCCGTGCACCAGCTGTGGGTGGGGGAGTCACGGGAAGAAGAAACCTTCAGAGGAGCCCCCTTTCCTTCCCAGCTGAAGCCTGGCAATGCAGATTATCCCTGGTATGGCACCAATGTGTCACCCACCCGCTCCAGAACGGGCCTGCCTTCTGTCTTTGTCCCCCAGCAGTGTCCCTCCATGGGAGAGAGAAGAGCTGAGCAAGTGCCAGCCAGAATTTAAAATGAGTTTTGCCAAAGTCTCAAAGGGGCACCCCTCTGAAATCCCCCGTGGGGGGAGACAGATGCTTCCCCAGCTCTCTCTCTTCCCGCTCCAGTTACCCCCGTTCCCGTGGAGTGCTGTGCTGGGGTGATGGGCTCAGCACCCCGTCCTGAGCGGGAGCTGCCAGGGCACAGAGCAGCTCCTGAGCTGTCACCCCTGCGAGTGACACGGAGCCCCGGGGGAGGCACAGCCCGGCTGTGGTGACAGCTGAGCAGCTGAGCTGGGCTTTCTTCAGCCGGGGTGTGTGATCCAGCCCCTGCCCGGTGCCTGGGGCACCTCTCCCTCCCCTCCTGACACTGTCCCCATCTGCCCGGGATCATTCTCCTCCTGGGCACATTTGTGCTGTTTAACAGCTCATTGACAAGCCAGGGCAGCAGAGAACGAGGGGCTGCCAAGGTGAGTTATGACACCTGCCCATAGAGGAGCCCTGGAATTTGTCACACAGCATTTCAGCGCGGCTGTGCTCCCTCAGAGGCGAGGTTTCCTGCAGCAGCAGGCGTGCTGTGTGTGTTTGGGAGGTGTGAGCACTGTCCCTGCTCGGGGGAGGCACAGGGGTGAAGGCAGTGAGCACGGTGCTGCCTCTGAACATCCAGAGCCCCGTCCAGCCTGCACCAGGGCAGCCACACCAAGCACAGCCAGTTTATCCCACTTGGTATCGCACAGGTCAGCTGGGGGATCTTCACAGGTCATTAGATGTTGACTAAAGATATGTGTGTCCTCTCTGCTCCCTGTCCCCTCCTCTCCCCCTCTCTCCTTTACACCACACGTGCTCAGGAAATCATCAACTTCAACTGCCGCAAGCTGGTGGCCTCCATGCCCCTGTTTGCCAACGCAGACCCCAACTTTGTGACGTCCATGCTGACCAAGCTGAAGTTCGAGGTGTTCCAGCCCGGGGACTACATCATCCGGGAGGGCACCATCGGCAAGAAGATGTACTTCATCCAGCACGGGGTGGTCAGCATCCTCACCAAGGGCAACAAGGAGACCAAGCTGGCTGACGGCTCCTACTTCGGAGGTGCGTGCTGGTCACTCGCCCTCCCGCAACCACCCCGCTGCTGCGCCCAGGCAGGCCTGGCTCCGTGTGGGCCTGACCCCCAGCACCTCCTCCTCCCTCTCTGGGCAGCCTCACAGCTTCCCAGAGAGGAGATGGTGCAGGGGGAGGTGGTTGGTGGGCACTGCAGAGCCTGGGTCATAAAGAACAGCGAAACACAGCCAGGGAGCTTGGTTCTTGCAGGGTCATTTCTTTCTGGCAGATCGGTAAAGCTGAGAACCTAAAGGTAAAAAATGGCCTGTTCTCAGTTCTGCAGGCACATTCCTACTCCTGCTGTCTGGCATCTACCACATGAGGGGCTGGATAAACAGGGAGGGAAAAACAGTCCCTCCTCTGCCCTGCCTGTGGCTCAGCAAAGTGTCCTGGGGGTCAGCAGGCAGGCAAAATGTATGAGCAGCAGAGCTCTGGAGCAGTGGGGCCAGCAGGAGGCTGAGAAGGATTTAGGGCATTGCTCTCATGAGTAACACAAAGCCCCCTCTCCTGTCAGAGCCCGTGCAGAGCTCAGCCTCAGGCAGGCAGGCTGCAGGACAAGCTGTGACTGCACCACCTTTGATGATCTGCTGAGGAGAAACAGCAAAACCTGCCTTGCCTTCCCTTCTGGGAGGCTTTTCCTCTAAAAAACTCCAATTATGCACTTCCCACACTCCTGTTACTCTTGGCTCGTGTGAAGCAACCTGTCTGCACCTCGCTGCAGTACAAGGGCTTTGCAGGCTGGCATTTAGAGTTGGGGGGTTGGAGTCAGGATCCCCTGACTGACAGATGGGATTGAAGCTGCCCATGACATTCCATCACAGCTCCTCACACACATGGCACTGTCTCCTAAGCATCATTTCCTTGGGAAAGCAGCCTCGGAACACACTCATAACCTTGTGCTGCTGCTGTGCCAGGGCTTTGGAGAGGCTCAGCATGAACCCAAGGAATGGTGCAGGAGGGTTGGCACCCAGCACACACAGGGAGCAGGGAGCTGTCACTCTGCAGCTCACGCCATCTGTCCTGAAGTGCCTGTCCCAGCTGCCCAGGCTCTGTGGAAGCAGTGGAAAAGCAGGATTTGGGAGCGCTCTGTTGAGTGTTCAAGGAGCTGTGGCTGAATGCAGGGCTTTGTGTTGTGTAGGCAGCTGAGCACTGAGGAGTGCCTGACAGCACTGTGAATACACCCAGAGCTGGGAGGTGCCACTGGCGTGCCTTTCCCTGGCACTGCTTGTAGCATGGACATGAAAGTCTTTGAAAACTGTGGAAAGACAAATGCTCCAGGTACAGGGATCAAAATTACAGCCGGGCACCAAAGGCACAGCTCAGCACAGAGCCTCTCTACAAATCAAGAGAGAATTGGCTTCAATGAGAGCACGGCTTGACCTTCTGCTCCCAGTGCCCACGAGGAGCTGGAGAAACACAACTCCTCCAGTGTGAATGCACAGTGCTGCCTTTGATAACCCCCAGAACAAACCTTGTCTGGCTGACTGGACCAGCAGAGCCCCTGAGGGGCTGCTGTGTGTGGCAGCTGCCCCAAGCAAGTCCCCTGGCCTTTGAAACACGCAGAATGTTAACTGTGGCTGTGCTTTCTGTGGGAGGGCAGTGCAGGGAGGCTGTGAGGGCAGTGCAGGGAGGGCTGCAGGGTGCTGCTGGTGGTGTCCATGGCCTGTGCCAGCCTCTCCTGCCCGCAGAGATCTGCCTGCTGACCCGCGGCCGGCGCACGGCCAGCGTGCGAGCCGACACCTACTGCCGCCTCTACTCCCTGTCCGTGGACAACTTCAACGAGGTGCTGGAGGAGTACCCCATGATGAGGAGAGCCTTCGAGACCGTGGCTCTGGACAGGCTGGACAGGATTGGTGAGTACAACGGGGAGAGGCTCCTTCCTGAGCTGCTGCTTTGGCAGCCCTTGGCCAGGCTCAGTGCTCAGTTCTGCGCTGGAGTTGGGAAGGGAAGGAGATCCCAGCCTGCCCCTCCTTGTCCAACTTCAGCTCCCTCAAGGACACCAATCTAAACCTACTGGGGTAAGTTTAGGTTGGATATTAGGGAGAAATCCTTCCCTGTGAGGGTGGTGAGGCCCTGGTACAGGGTGCCCAGAGAAGCTGTGGCTGCCCCTGGATCCCTGGCAGTTTCCCAGGCCAGATTGGACACTGGGGCTGGGACACTGGGATAGTCCCTGGGATAGTAGAAGGTGTCCTTGCCATGGCAGGGGGCCTGGACTAGATCACCTTTAAGGTCCAAAGGATTCTGGGATTCTGTGATTGTTGCAGCTCAGTGACCCATCCCAGGATGCTCCCTGTCCTGGGAGATACAACCTGTGCTGCAAACACCCTTGTCTAGGTGTCTCTTCCCCACCTAGAAAAGACCAGGATAATGTTCCTTGGTCACAAATAGAGGTGTTTAACACAGAGACATGAAGTGGCTTATGCAAGGTCATGCAAGAAGGCTGCAGAGCTGAGGAGCATTCTGGAGTCCCAGTCTAACTCCTTTAGCTCCTTATCCATCCCTTCACAGTGCCTCCATTCCCTCTGCTTTCTGCATGGAAAGGTCAGTGGAGCTCTGAGCACAGTGCAGAGGCCTAGGAGGAGGATGAGGTGAGGGGGGTAGGGACTAAGCTGGCATCCCAGCAAGGGGTGCAGGGCCTCTGGGGCTTCTCCTGCCAGGAACATTGGATTCTGTGCATCTCATTACCTGCTGCAAATCTCAGAGTGTGACCCCTGAGGAAAAGGCTCTGAGCTGAAGGCACGGTTTGGCTGAGCCCAGGCTAATGAGACCCTGCTGGAGGTGGCAGCAGGCCCAACACTTGGGTTGTTTCAATGAGGCTGTACCAACCACAGAGAAAATGTAAAATCAATGCAGCGATGGGCCAGCTTGGCTTTATCTCGAGTCCTGCAGGTCTGGGTGCTCAGTGCTGCTCAGCTTTGCAGCCTGGTGCTCTCTGGGACTGTGGGGTCAGGTGGGCAGAGCATCCTGTGCTTCCTGCCCTGTGCTCTGTGCCCTTGCACTCGTAACTGAGATCCATGGGAAACTCTGAGCCAGCACAATGAGCCGCACATGCTTCATCCCCAGGGAGAACTCCCCTTCCACAGACAGCTGCCAGTGTCAGCATGAGGTCAGAAGGTGACACAGAGCAGGTGGAGGAACAGGCCCTGTGGGGGGGGTTCTGCCACTGCCCCCCCATCCCTCTGCTGTTCTGCTGGCCTGGGACAGTGTCAGTCCCTGAGCCACTGAAAATCCTGCTGTGCCCTGGTTCCCTGGCACTCACCCTCGAGAGCTGCCTGTTCCCTTCACTCTCCATCTGAACTACTGTGAGGTGACTCCTCCATAGCCCTCTGGGGTGCTCCTTGGCTGGAATTGCCCCACAGAGCCCAGGGGAGCTCTGGGCACCCTACTGGAGCTGGCAGATCCCATGGAATTCCCTGTCTTTATAAATGAAGCATTTCTTCCCTTCCTCTGGAGTGTGCACCATCCAGAAGGAGCAGTGCAGGGGCTCTGCACCAGCATGTGACTTCTGAAGGAATTCAAGGTTACTGCATTCTGCTGAGACTCTCTGCAAGTGCAGGGATCATTCTGGAGGAGTGAAGTTCTTGAACAGCAAGAGGAACAGCAGTTCTTGAAGAGCAGGGATGAACAGAAGCAGGACCATGTTTTGGTCCCTCTCCCATCCAGTGCAGGATCTGTGCAGAAGGAAGCAAATTTAAGTCTCTTTCCAAGTCACTGGTGCATTCACTGGCTCCCTTCTGCCCAGGTGACAGCATGTCCTTGGGAAGCCCAGGGTGACAATGTCCTTGGGAAGCTCAGGGTGACGATGTCCTTGGGAAGCCCAGGCTTCAGTGAGTTCAGGAGATGATTCAGAGGGCCCTGTCCCTATTGTGGTACCAGGATAAGATCCATCCAATATTCTCCCTGTGCATTGAGAGAGTGGGGAGGAAAATCTCAGCCCATCCAGTCCCATGGAGAGATGTTTATGGGGTTTCTGGCCACTGGGGGGTTTGGAAAGCATGGTCTGAGCTTTGTGGGTAGTAGAACAAGCAGGCAGGAGCTCAGCCCATGCAGCAACAGGAGCAGGATTGGCTGATTGAGGTGGGATGAGGCCCTCCCACGGCAGGGCTGAGCAGTTTGGAAGGAGTGGGTGGGCAGAGGGGAGGGCAGGAGAGGGGCCAGAGCCCCCCAGCCTGTGCTCCCATGGCTTCCTGCAGGAACATGGGCTGTGCTTGGAGCTGTCAGGCAGACACACCCCTGGGCAAAGAGCGGGGGTGTATCCTTGAACCTCTGCCCTTACTGGGAATTGATCCTGGTAGCCTGCCTGGGTTGGGCAGGAAGGGATTCATCTCCATGAACTGACAGAGGCTGGGATGCTACAAAGATTTGTGGCCCTGCTTAAATCCAAGTAACTCCAGACTCTGAGAACTCCTCAGTCTGCAGAATGTCACACACGTGACACTCCACAGGCTCGGGGCTGGAGGGTTGGCACCCATAGAAATTGGGCTAATGGCTGATTAATGATAGTTTTATCCCTGATTAACTGAGCCCCTGTTCCTTGTTCCTGCCCAGGCTGTAGAGGTGTGTGCAGTGTCTGTGTGCAGCAGTGATGCTGTGCTTTGTGCAGTCAGTAATTCTGGGTCTGGCAGCACTGGTGAAGCCCCAGTTTGCCGTGCCCCGTTACGTAACTCACACCAGCCTGTTCCTGCCTGCCTTTGAAACTGGCTGTCAGCAACCACTGGAGCTTCAAATTGGATTTCCACAAGCATTTGCACTTGTAAAACACCACCACCTAAATGCTCATTGCAAGTAAGCCCAGCACAGGTGGTGAATATTGTCAAAGCCAGGGCCCCGGACGCACTCGGGAATGGCAGGGATGATGCTGTTCCACTGCTCCAGGTGCTGGGATAAATCCCAAAATGCCAGCCACCAGGTCCTTCCTCCCCACCCACAGCAAGGTCACTGGTGAGAGCTGAAAGCCTCCTAGGAGCCAGAGGGAGTTCTTGTTTTCATTTTCCTCAGGAATTTTTTGCCACATGGTTTGAAATGCATATACTTTGAATGCCACTTGCATATGTTTAGATAGAAGGATCCCAGTTAAGTCAGGATTAAAAATGCCTTGAGTTTCCTCCAGGCATTGCAGATGCTAAAAAACCAAAGAAAAGCCAAGACAACACAATTGCAGCCTCTAAATATAACTTCTGATATTATTGCAGTATGAGAGTGTCTGTTCAAGATACTACAGTGGTAGAAATTTTAAAAGCTTTGTCTATAAGCAAGCCACAAAAATAGCTGTTCCCAAACTTTTGGCCTGCCAGCTCGTGACCACACTTGTGCAGCTGAGCTGCTGTTGGGTTTGCAGCCCTGCTTGCCTAGTCCTGACTAATCCCTTGGGCTGTGCTGTCTCCAGGCTGGGCCAGGTGAGCCAGGGAGGAGAGCAGCTGGGAGTGCTGCCAAGCTCTGCCACTGACTCCCTGCCTGTCCTTGTGCTGCCTTTGCTCCCAGCCTCAGTTCCTCAGCCCTTCTGCAGGGACTCACAAACAGCACTCACAAAGGGGGGCTGGGGTGTTTTGGGGCTGCCCCTTGGGAATCATGGGGATAGGATGGCACTGAATGCAAATAACTCCAGCAGTGTGTGCTCAGCACCACTTCTACACCACTACCAAATAAAGTCCCAGGTTTGCTCACCCCCCCAGAGCTGAGCAGGGCACAGGGGCAGGATGATCTGGCCATCAGGAGGTAAATAGAGACAGAGATACAGAACCAGATCTTGCTTGAGGCTGCTGACCCAGTGGTGCAAGGAGAGCAGTGCCTGTGGCAGAGGTGTGCAGTGGTAAAGGGTGTGTGCTTTGGCACAAAGCTTCCTTTCAAATTCCCAGCCCTTGGAGAGGTTATCTGAGTCCTGAGAGGGAGCACAGGTGCTCCTGTGTGGTGTCCCCTCTCATCACTGAACAGCCACAAATGTAACTGTCCATGAGGAATCAAAGTTCAAGTGCCACTTGTGTGTTCCTCTGCTGGAAGCCCTCTCCCTTCACACCCCAGCGTGGGGATCTGCCTTTGCTCAGCAGTGAGGAAAAGGCACTCAGAGTGTGCTTTGTCTCTCCTGAGGAGGGCCAGGTGAATCACTCCTGGAAAAGCTCCCTGGCAGAGGCTGGGAGCTGGGCCTTCAGCAGGAACTGAGAGTCTGAGTTTCCTTCTCTTTGGAAGCCAAGGCCCAGACTGGGAGTGTTTTGTGTTTAGCCTAAGGAAAGATGTCAGTAACTCACCAGCCATGTAAATTACTCCAGCTTAATGAAGGGGAGCTTCATTAAGCTCCTGCTCACCTGAATCTGGAGTGCCATTTCTCCTGTGACTCCAGATGGAAAACACAGCCCCACGCAGCCCAGGAGAAGGAGCAGTGTGGGGTGCTGAGATCTCAGGAGCCCCATCCCTGACCTTGATCTTGGTCTTTGCTGTCCACAAAGCTCCTTGCTGTCTGCATCGAGATGAAACACCTGCTCAGGTAACATTTTACCATTCCAGCTCCTTTATAAATAATTTTCAACCCTCTTTTTAATCACACGAGGAAGGAGCTGCTCACCACTGACACCTCTCCCCTTGGGGGCCTCTCTGTGCCTTGAAGGCACTCCAGGAGCTGTCTGCAGCCAGCCTACACTTCAGAGCAGCAGCTGACAGTGCCAGTGTGCCCAGAGTGTCCCAGAGTGTGTCCTGTCACAGCTGTCAGCTCCAGCAGGGCTCTGGGGAGGGCATGCAGGGACCTTGGCACCGGTGCCACTCAAGGAGAAGGCACCTCTTGGCTTCAGTCTGCGGGGATGAGTGAGAGCCAGGAGCCCTGGGGGTGTCCCAGCCTCGGGAATGTCACAGCTCTTCACCCCCAGCTCTAGATATTTCATTTCTTTTCATTCTGCAGAGCTCTGTGTGAGGAGTGGGAGGGAAGAGTTTCATTTATCTGGAGTGTAGCTGTGCTGAGACTCATCAGGTACCACTGTTCAGTGTGTGCTGGACCTGCAGCAGTGTGGCTGTGCTCTGGCTGTCCACACAGACACCTACACATATTTTGGGGGATAATTCAGTCTGGGGAAGAGGGGAAGCAATCAGAGCTGTACAGGGAGGGGAGGCTTCCCCCAGGGAAGAGAGGGAATTGTCCATTTCCAAGGCACCCCCGAAGCTGAGAGGATCCAGCTGGAGAGAAAGGGAAGGGCAGGAGGCAGAGGGAGCTGCCCTGGCAGCTGTCAGAGCTCACACATCCTCGGGTTTGCACAGCCAGGCTCTCGGGGAAGTCACTCGAGTTTCCAGAGCAGGGTTGGGAAGTGCTCTGAGGATGCTCTGAGCTGATCCAGCTGCCTTTGCTGAGCTCTCAACTCCGAGCAGAAACCTTCCCACAGCAGGGAATGCAGCTCGTGGGGGTTCACCTGCCTTTTTCCAGCAGGGAAAGAACCCACACTCTGGGGGTTAAGAATCACTTTGAATTCCCTGCTGCAGCTCATTTCCCTGTGCACAGGAGCTCTGGGATTCCCGGGGCAGGGCAGCAGCCCCGGCACACTGAGTGTGGGCAGGGTGTGTCACCTGCAGCCGCTGCTGGGCTGCACCTCCGGGGCTGAATCCCCACGGAGACAGCTCAGGACACCGGGAACCCCCGGCAAGGCAGGCACAGCCCCAGGGCACAGCTGGGATGTGCAGCCAGGATCCAAAGCCAGCCTTTGGTGCCAGGAGTAATCAGTGAAGACCTGAGAGAAGCGCCCGTGCGGTGGGAGCAGCCATGCTGACAGCAGGCCAGGGCAGAAGGCAGCCTAATAAAATGAGATTATTTCAAATACATGCAAATTCAAGAAAGCAATTTAGTGACCTGAATTCTTAAAGTGCAGCCAGTGGGCTCAGAGAGAACTGAAAGGAGAAAGGAACAGAAAGTCACAGCTAATTTCCCCTGTGTCTGGGCAGAATTTTAACAACAGAAAGCTAATTTTGATTGTTTGATAGAAGAATTATTGTTGAGTGCTGGCTCCTTTTATGAAATCACATGAGCCTTTCTCCCTGTTCTTTTGTGTGCTATCTCCAGTTGAGGAAAATCTGACTTTGCAGTTCTTAATTAGGGGAGCAACATCTGTTTGCTTCGTTTCCATAATTTTACATACCCCACTCCACTTCAAAGCACCAGGAGCTTTGCTCTGAGCATCTTCAAGGCTCTGAATATCTTCCTTTTTCCCCTATATTTAGCCCATTGTTGCAGTGAAGCAAACAGGGAGTTTTCAGAGGGTTCTAAAGGGAGGGAGGGAGGGGAGCTGGGGCTGGGGTGGCTGCAGAGGGTTCCTCTGCTCTGGGTTGTCTCAGGGAGTTTGTGGGGAGCTTTTAGCAGTGATTTTGGGTGGATTGTTTACCTCAGGAGCTCACTTTGCCCAGCACTGTAATTAACGTCCCAGAAGGGCAAACTCTGCGTCCCTGATTGGATTGCAGGGGCCAGGAGCTCTTTTGCCTTCTCCTGATGAAGCTTCCCCGTGGCTGGGCAGGAACACAGCACCAACTCCCTGCGGGTCACTGAGCATGGCTGGGGGGCACAACCTCATCTCAGGGGCTTCCCCAGAGCCAAACGCGTCAGCTGCATCCCCCTCCCTGCTGCCTGCCCTGCCCTCCTCTGGCCAGGGGCTGGGACAAGGAATCCAGAGCAGGAAAAGGGGTTGGGAGCTGTTGTGTCAGTCCTGTGAGGAGGAGGAATAATCTCAGCGCCGATCTTGGCCCAAGCAAAGTCACTCCCACTCCTCGTCCCACTGCTGCTTTGTCTCGTGCAGGACCTCAGTCAGCCCTGCCAGGACCCTGCTCTGGGCCTGTTCCCATCGGGGGCTGGTGGCAAGCAGGATTTTCTCCAGAAGCAACCAACAGGGCTTATACTGGCATGTGGAAACATCATGTAAATGAGGCAATTCATTAGGACGGGGAACTCGATTAATTTTTCACTTTGCCAACCAGCTACAATTTTGAAAAATGGTTTTGAAAAATTTCTTCCCCCTTCCATGGTTAGAAGAACATTCTCAGTAATCTTCTGCAGTGTTCTGGAGGAGAAATTTGATGTTTTCGTGGTAAAACAGAAGAGAAAAATGCGATCTAATGAAACAGTTAATAGAGGCAAGCTGGACTCAGGAAAACAATGAAGTGTAATGTGATTTCAAAGGGAAAATTGAGTGCTCTGGTTTAAAAAATGCAAAAAGAATCATTCCAAGGTTTTTACTGGTATTACTTCATTGACTCGACACAAACCTAAGGAGCTTTGATCAACCCATTTCCAGTAAATATTAGGCATGTTTGGAAAGCATCAGCATGGTCTGAGTTCAGCTGTGCCAAGGAACCCGGGGGCCGTGGAGCTCCCTGAGACATGCAGGGTGATTTATCCTGTGCTATTCCTGGGAATCAGCCCGGGGAGCACCCCAGGAGCCACAGGCAGGTGACAGCCATTGGAAGGGTGGCATGGGGGGTGGTGACAGCAGCTGTGCAGCTTTGGGAAGCTGTTCCCCTGAGCCCGGCTTTACCTGGGGACAGCAGCTTTGTCCCCCGGCTGCTCTGAGCTCAGCGTGTGTCCCCAGGCACAGCCTGACCTTGCAGCGCTGCAGGAGCTGCACATGGCCCACGCTGGGATTTGTCCCCTCGGCTCCACCAAGGGCAGGATTGCAAAGCTGCAGCCTGAGTCCCTCTGGGACTCTGGAATGCTGCAGTCCGGATCCCTCTGGAATTACGGAGTGCTGGCCAGCGCCTCCCTCACCTCGCCTGCGGGCTGCAGCCAGGCAGGCTCTGCTCCCTCCACACGCAGTTTGTGTCGCTGAGTTTGAGCAGCTTTTTGGGAGCTCATTTTCTGTGATTTTAGCGGGTGCGGGTGGGAATGACTGCGTGTGTGTGTGTTCAGTGCCCTCCTGTGCCATCAAACCCCGTTTGGGAGTGACCCTGGTGCTGCCAGTGCTGTGCTGGCCGTGGGGAGGGGCAGGATCTGTCCCTTTAGGGGTACCCAGTGCTATTCCAGTCCAGCATACAACAAACAGCCATTAGAGAATTCCTACATGTGCACTTGCAGCCCCTGGAATGACTTCAGCAGCTCCAAATCCTGTTTTCTGGGATCTTGCTCTGAGTGGGAAACAAAAGGCTTTCTGCATTTTCTTTTGCAGGGAGTGATTGGCAGTAGGTAAAAGAGCAGAGCACTGAGCATCCCGTCCCATTGCCCAGAGCAGGCACGCCCCGGGGGCACTGCCAGGATCGGAGCTCTGGCAGCATTTCAGTGCAGCTCAGCCCACAGAGCCCCGGGAGCCACCCCCTGTCCTTTGTGGGGTGACAAAGGCTTGGTTTGAAAAAGAGAAGGGAAGGAAAAGCCTTCAGCGTGTTCTTGCAGTATCTGCAATTACGGTCACGCTGCTCCTTCCTTTTTTATGGGCTTGGCTCAGGCCCGTGAGTGCTGCTTCCTTCTGGAAGGGAAGAGAACGCTTGGGAACAGCTTCCTTTGTCCCCGAGCTCCCTCCTCAGCTGCTGTGAAATCACCTCTGTTCTGACTGTGCTGTACTTGCTCACTGATGCTTTTCTTGGGGGTATTTTCTGTACTTTCCATGCTTTGCAGCAAGAACTAAACACGTTTTACCTTCCCAGCATCACAGGGGGAGTGACTGGGATCTCCCTCCTATTTGACAATTTCCTCTTTATTGGTGCAAGAATTGTTTCACTTTTTCCTGGTGGTGGATTTGGAGCTCAGTGAGTTATATCCAAGACTCTGCTGTTTCAGACTGGCTTTTTAGGAGAGCAGGGTGCCACCTTCCCTCTTCAGAGTGTCATTCCAGTTCTCTCCTGCCAGATGTTTGATTTTCCATTTGGCTGGAGTAAGAGGCATGTCCTTAAACTCTTACTCTTTTATCTGCTGCACATTTAAAAGCTACATCATGCACTAAGAAAAACAAACAACCATCTGGATGTCATCTAGATGTGCCTCAGATCAGAAAGATCTGAGAGCTGGCTGCGTGGGATCAAAAGGAAATTCCTCTGGTGCCAGGCCCTGGCTGGCTCTGTCCCTCAGCCCAGGAGTGCATCCCTGCAGTGCCAGGTGCACTCCCGGGCCGGACGAACCATTCCCACCGCATTTTCCAGCCCATTGCAGGGGCAAAGAGCTGAGTTAACCTCTGGTTGCAGGCTGGGAATGCAGCTGGAACATTCCCTAGAGCTGGGGCTCCAAGGGCACAGCCAGGTTCACATGGGAGCTGCAGGATGCCTGAGGGTCCCACCTGGCCCAGCTGAGCTTTTCCAGCTCATGAAGTCATAGAATAGAACCACAGAGTTATTTAGGTTGGAACAGACACCAAGATCATCAAGTCCTGACTCACAGAGGAATTTTCTTTCAAATGAACCCCCATATTTGACTCCAAAGTGACCAGGGCACAGGAGACAGGTGAGGAAAAGGTGAAGCTGAAGGAGAATGGCTGAAGACTTCACTGGATTTATATTTTTGAGGTTTTATTCTCTTTTTCTACTGGGAGCTCAGGTGCAAAGTGGGAATCTTGCAAATCCACCAGCTCTGCTGCCGGTGTGCCACGCTTACCAGGAGTGGCTTTACTGTCTGAGGATATGTGTCCTGTTGGACACAGTCCTGTGGGGCCCGAGGCTGTTTGTTCCACAGGAGCAGCACAAGTGGTGTTTGCCACCTTGCTGCTGGGCAGAGGCTGTGCACAGATCCCCCGAGGGCCCTGCAAGGGGAGGCGTTCCGGGGAAGGGGGGCAGGAGGCTCTGCAACCCCACAGTGACCCTGTCTCTGCTCCCTTCCTCCCCAGGCAAGAAGAACTCCATCCTGCTGCACAAAGTGCAGCACGACCTCAACTCGGGGGTGTTCAACTACCAGGAGAACGAGATCATCCAGCAGATCGTGCAGCACGACCGGGAGATGGCTCACTGTGCCCACAACGTGCAGGCCGCCGCCGCCGCCGCCTCCACGCCCACGCCGGTCATCTGGACGCCGCTGATCCAGGCGCCGCTGCAGGCCGCCGCCGCCACCACCTCGGTGGCCATTGCCCTCACCCACCACCCGCGGCTGCCCACGGCCATCTTCCGGCCGCCCGTGTCCGTGCTGGGCTCCCTGGGCCAGCAGCCCAACCAGACCCCCAGGCAGCTGAAGAGGTTCCAGTCGCTCATCCCGTCGGCCGGGCCCTCTGCCGTGGGCTCCCCGTCCAGCACCCCGTCCCAGCTGCACACGCCGGGCGCTGAGACCCCCTCGTCCTCGTCCTTCCACATCCAGCAGCTCGCCGGCTTCTCGGCGGCCGCCGGCCTGGGCCAGTTCCAGGTGGGGTCCCCTCCGGGGGGCTCCGGCCAGCCAGGGCTGAGCAGCACCTCCTCGGTGGGGCTGAGCCAGTTCCAGAATGCACCCTCTGGGTCACCCTTGGGCGCAGCTCAGCCCCTGCAGCAGCAGCAGCAGCAGCAACAGCAGCAACAGCAACAGCAGCAGCAGCANCCCTCCCGCCCAGGCGCTGCCGGGGCGCGGCGCGGTGCCACCGGGCCGCCTCAACCAGGACATCAAGCTGATCTCCGCGTCCCAGCCCTCCCTGCCGCAGGAGCTGGCTCAGACGCTGGGCCACCACANAGCAGCAGCAGCAGCAGCCAGCCCTCTCCAGCAGTGGATTTGGGCACTTCCAGCAAGCCACAGCCAGCTCCCCATCGACGTCCCTCACCCAGCTGTCATCAAACTCCCCCCCCAGTCTCCTGAACCAGTTCCAGCCCACCACGAGACCACTGCAGGGCGGACAGTCGCAGCAGCTCTCGGGCAGTGGGACCCTGGGGGGGATGAACCACTGCCAACCCCCTCCTTCTTCCAACTCTCCATCCTCCAGCCTGAGCCAGCTGGCGCAGGCCTCGGGCGGGCCGTCCGCAGGCCCGTGCCAAACACATCCAAGTGCTTTAGGATCTCTGACTGGAACGATAGCTCAGCTCCACCAAGAGCGGCCTC
>VZTZ01047881.1:0-89670 GCA_013400955.1 Drymodes brunneopygia | reverse complement strand
CCAGCTTCTCCCCTTTCCCTGGCGGCGGGAGCGGACTCCTGGGGAAGCCTTGCAGCTCCATCCCCGGGCGGGTGACTCTGCCGCGCCAGATGTCCTCAGGTTCTCTGCCACACCCGCTGGTGTTCGGGGCCGGCGCCGCTGCCCTGGCTGCGGGCGGGCGGAAAGAGTCCATAGTGCTCACGGGGGATCTGGAGCCCGTCAGGTCCAAACTGCCCTCCAATTTGTGAGGACTCCTGGAGGAGCTGCTCGTGCCAGCCTTGCTGTTCAGTTCCTGATGAGTTCACCGAGCAATTTTTTCCTTTCCTTCCCCCACCTCGCACCACNGGCGTCGCCTCTCCCTGTTACACCCCTTCTGGCCTTAGCCCTCCCAGTCAGAGCCCGGTGGCCACCAGAACTTTCCAGTGTGGCCCGGCGGGGGCCTCGGGCTCCCACGGCTCGNCCACCTCGCACCACTCCTGCTTTTTTTTTTTTTTTCCCTCCATTTCTTTTGTTTAGGTTTAACTGTGCTTAGAAACAAAGAAAAAAACACGTGAAAAACAATGGAAAAACAAACAAAAAAAAGAAGATAACCAGGTATTCTTAGAGCTATAGATTTTTGGTCACTTGATTTTATAGAATATTTTAATACACGGAACAAAAGGATACGAGCAAATTTAATCCAACGAGGTAACGCACAGCCGGGGCATGTGCCTGAGCTGGAACAGTGAATGAGCAGCCATAGAAGCCACCAAAAAAGGTTTTCCTGTTGAGACAAAGATCCGAGGTTGACGTGGGCCGTAGAAGGGCCCGTGGGGTCAGGCCTGGAGCTGGTGTTTGTAGAGCAGCCCTGGCTGGCCTCAGCTTTGCCCCAGCTGTGACCCCGGGGCTGGGGGACTTGGGTGGCCCAGCGCACACCAGAAGTGTCCCTCCCTCCCTCCCAGGTCACCTCCTGTGCTCAGCAGGTCTCAGAGGAGCTGGGAAGGGGCGAGTTCACTCTTGTAGACTCCTCTAGGGATTTCCCAAGGGCTGAGGTTTGGGTTGGACTCCAGCTGAGGAAGATGAAGGTGACCAGGAGATGGATGGGCCTCACTGCAGGTTGTCCCTTTCTTACTCCACCGATGCTCCAGTGGGAACAAGGAGCAATCCCTTGTCAGGCACAGGGAGGGCAGGGCTTGTCCCTCAGCACTTTGGGATGTGGGCAGTGGGAGAAGCCCTGGCTCTGCCAGCACACCAGGCAGAAGGCCCCAGGCTTCAGCCTCTCTGTGGTGTGTGCAAAGCACGGGAAGGATGAGGGAAGAGGCAGCACTTTAACGTCCCCTCTGTCACTTCACTGTCTCAGTGTCCGTGGGTGACTGTTCTGAGGAGATCTAGAAAGGACTGAGCAGTGGGGTGCGGGCCCCAGCCCTCCTCCTCCTCCTCAGCCCAGGGCAGGGTGAGGCACCCAGGACAAGATTTGGTGCCCAGCCAAGATTTACAACTCTCTTTTTACCATTACAACCAGATCAGCCCAGAAATTTGGCCAGCCATGATCTGTGCTTGTCCCCCGCTATGAGAACCGAAATCCTTGGTTTGATTTCACCAGCAATAAGAGCCTGCACCTGGTGGGCCTCCCCTGACACCCTGCAGCGTCCCTGGGCACACCTGGAGCTGGGCTTTGGGCTCCCTGAGCGGGGGCGGTCACAGTGGGGCCAGGACAGAGCGGGGCCAGCAGCACTGAGAAGCCACAGCCTTTACCTCTAGGGCAGACGTCTCCTTTTGTGTCACTTCATCCTTCCTCTCTCTCTGTTTGGGGTTTTCTTAGGCCAAGGGGTGTCTGTGGCCACCTCACTGTCCGAGTCAGGTGCTCAACTTTTCTAACACTTGTTAGAGACACATCCAGCCTCCCTCTGTCCCCCAGCCCTCAAGGGGACGCAGGACTCCATGCAGCAGTGCCAAAAACTTCATCAGCCCAGTCCTGAGCCCGTCCAGCTGCCCTGTGCCCTGTCCCCAGGCCCTGGCTGGCAGTTATTTTTATACCCAATTGTCTGCAGAACTCTCTGCCACGTGCCTGCACCTTGAATGTCGCATTCCTGGGCACTCCTGCTTCACCCTGCTTTGGTGGCTCTGAATTCAGACGTGATCAGCTTTGGTCTTCCTTAAAGGGTCAGGGGAACTCTGGAAATGCTTTTTCTACTGGCTCCCTGCAGCTCTGTGTGTGTGAGCGTGGTGGGAGGGTGAGTGTGTGTGTGTGTGTGTGTTTGTATAGATTTTATAGCTGTACCTGTATCTACACTCTGCTTTTCTATCTATAGGGTAGTCACACACATCTCCAGTCTGTTTATGCACATATGTCAGCACACACACACACACATATTTATATATATGTATGTATATCCTAGTTTTAAAATACATGTCAGTTCTGACCCTCCTGCAGGGCTGATTGGCAGGTGGCAATTAATAACCTCTAGATCCTGCTTTTCCAAATATGTACAGGTTCATCTTGAAACAGGAATTGAAGCAGACTCACAGACCCTCTCATGTTTTCAGAGGTACAAGGAAGACTCACAATATCCTTTTCAGTTTTTTGGTTTTTTTAGCAAACCTTTTCCCCCATGTGCCAGAGGGTCCCTGGCCGAGCACCTGGAGAGCTTGGGGGCTCCGTGNAGTTCTAGGGGTGGGGTTTGCAATATAAAACACACAATAAAAACCTTAGTAAATAAAAACATGAAAAACCCACCCCTCTTGATTCACTGTCTGCTTCACGTAATGAGCTCCAGGCAACACCAGAGGAGCTTTAAAGAAGGAAAATCCTATTTCAGCCCTTGGCCTGTCTCTGTTTTCCTGCTGCCTTTGGAGCTTTGGCAGGGTGTTCACCACCTCACACGTTCTCTGTATTCAGCCACTGACAGGAGAAGTTTAAAACTTCCACCTACACCTGAATTCTCACCAGGCCAAGGGGGAAATCTGGCAGTTGTTTTGCAGATGTGTGCACAAAAATCCTTCATGTTAATGCAGCTGCCTGGAGAAGGAGCCCTGCACAGGACACAGCCCCTGGCAGCAGGACAGGGACTGTCCCAGGGGCCACACAGGGAGGAGGAGACAGCTGGAAGAGGACATGGACAGGACATGAAGGGTTTTAGGAAGGTCACACTGGCCTCAACTCTGAGCTTCCCTTCACTCCCTCTCAGAGCCTGGCCCAAACCCACCTGGGAAGTGACTCCTGGCAGGTCACCTGGTGCTGGAGTTCCTGTGAGGGGATTCAGGCAGGAAAACGTTGGGGTTGCCTTTTGGAATGAGTTTCCAGGCCAGGCTTTTTTATTTTTCCATGCCATTCCTATCACAGGGGGAATGGATTGTTAGTCCTGCCCGAGCCAACCTTTCTTTAAAATTAAGATTTCACAGAGGATTTGTAAACATGCCAGGCTGGAGAGGGCAGGGCAGAGGGCAGCCCACGGCAGCATCCCTGGAGCCAGAGCAGAGCCCTGTGCCGAGCACGGCGGTGGCTGCAGGGAGGCACCCCAGAGCTGGGATCTCTGGCACAAACCAGCACTCCCTCTCTGCTGGAGGCACTCTGGCCCCAGAGCCTCCCTCCCCACGCCCTGTGCCCCTTGCAGGCCACACCCCAGCCCTGGGGCTGGGCTGGGCTGGGCTGGGCAGGCAGGGGGGAAAGGCCTCCAGCCCTCCTGCATTCCTGTCCCGTGGCTGCTGCACTGGCCCCAAATCCCGGCCACCCCAAGGCCACTGCGGGGCCACTCCGAGCCTCAGGGGACACCTGGGGCTGGCACTGCCCAGCTGTGCCCCCTCCTCCCTGCAGGACATCCTCCTTGGCTTTGCTTCCCTCGGGGATCTTCTTTGGGTTTCCAGCTCTCTGCACTGCAGTAGCCAACATTGAGTTATTCTGACTGGACCCCAGTCAACACTAGGCTTGTCTCAGTAGGTGGAACTATATTTATNAGCCCCTGGCAGCAGGACAGGGACTGTCCCAGGGGCCACACAGGGAGGAGGAGACAGCTGGAAGAGGACATGGACAGGACATGAAGGGTTTTAGGAAGGTCACACTGGCCTCAACTCTGAGCTTCCCTTCACTCCCTCTCAGAGCCTGGCCCAAACCCACCTGGGAAGTGACTCCTGGCAGGTCACCTGGTGCTGGAGTTCCTGTGAGGGGATTCAGGCAGGAAAACGTTGGGGTTGCCTTTTGGAATGAGTTTCCAGGCCAGGCTTTTTTATTTTTCCATGCCATTCCTATCACAGGGGGAATGGATTGTTAGTCCTGCCCGAGCCAACCTTTCTTTAAAATTAAGATTTCACAGAGGATTTGTAAACATGCCAGGCTGGAGAGGGCAGGGCAGAGGGCAGCCCACGGCAGCATCCCTGGAGCCAGAGCAGAGCCCTGTGCCGAGCACGGCGGTGGCTGCAGGGAGGCACCCCAGAGCTGGGATCTCTGGCACAAACCAGCACTCCCTCTCTGCTGGAGGCACTCTGGCCCCAGAGCCTCCCTCCCCACGCCCTGTGCCCCTTGCAGGCCACACCCCAGCCCTCCAGCCCTGCCTGGGGTGACCTGTGCGTGGCATCTTTGCTGACCCAAGGCTGGGCTCGGTACCTCCCCTCTGCAGTGGGAGGGAGAAGCAGGGCAGGGCAAGCTGCAGTTCGGGTTTGCCCTCGGGTTGGAGGTGATTTTGCAGCAGCTTTCACCGTCTCTGCAGTTCCTTGGTCACGTTTGTCCCTTGCCCCACACCGAGAAATGCTCCCATTGTGGTCCCAGGTTTCGTGTGTGCCTCTGGCCCCTCTGCTCTGGTGTCTCAGCCCAAATCTACCAAATCTACGTTCAGAAACCTGCAGGAATTAAATCAAGCTGCTCAGACACATTGTGAGTGACGGAATCAGCTCCTGGCAGAGGCGCAGCCCTATCTGGGAGAAGCTGGGACAGCCCAAGGCCCTGTCCCCAGGGCAGAGCTGAGCACCCCCCGCTTCCAGCACAGACCTTCCCTGCTGGAGCCGCAGCTCCCGGGCTGCTCCCTGTGCAAGGTGCTGGCTGGAAGGACGGTCTGCCCTCAGCGCAGCCTCCCCGGTGACCTGGGCGGAGCACAGTGTCCCCAGACCTGTCCCCGCCTGTCCCCGCGCCCGGCAATGCCCGGGAGCTGCTCCCTGGATGGGCAGAGGGTCTCCACACCCATCCCCTCCCTGCCTGCTCTCTCCTCCCGATGAAAAGAGGCTGAATTTTAGCACGGGCTTAGGTACATGGGTTTTGTCACATCATTTGCAGAGGCCCCACCCATTCTGCCTCACTAATTCCAGCGCCCTTTGCCGAAGCCCCGCTCTGGCTTTAGGCTCTGATTTTAACGGAGCTGGAGATGGTGCCATTAAGGCAAATTAAGGGCACAGAGCCCTGGCTTGGTTCTGCCATTTGCAGAGGCAGGGGAGTCGATTGCTTCCCCTTCCCGCAGCTCCCAGCCGACCCCAATCAGCGGCGGCCGCTGCTCCCTCCGCTCCCTTTCCGGGGCTCCTGATTGGAGCTGACCCCGGCTGGAGCCTCTCAGGACAGGGAGATGCTCCTTTGTTTCAGCGAGGAGACACAGCAGCCTCCCGGATTAAAACGGGCAAATGCCAGGCCCTTTGCGCGCATTCTGCCCTCCCGGCACGGGCGCGGCAGGAGCCGCTGTCCCCGGGACGGCACCGGGAGCAGAGCCGGGCAGGAAGGGGTTAACAGCATCTCCCGGTGCCGCGTGTCCCAACGCCTTCCCCTCCCCGGGAGCCGCTCTCCCGCCTGTGCTGCAAATTAGAGAGCTCTTCAGGGTCATTTTCCCCTCTTCTTTCATTCCGCGTTCTTACACAGCCGCTTTGTGCGGCGGGGTGGGAGCGGGGCTCACGCGGTGCCAGCGGAGGAGCCACGTGCTGTCCCCTCCGCCTTGGCCCGGGGGTGGCCCGGGGACAGCTGCCCCCCCTCCCCCAGGGGTGCGGTCAGCTCCGGCCAGGAGCGTGCCCATCCCTTCAGCCGCTCCGCAAGGCCACCGCAGCCCCACGGCCGGTGGCCCCAGATGGCCCCAGGTGGCCCAGCTGCCTCAGCATCCCGGGAGCAGCCCCTGCAGAAGGGAGCTCCGGGGGCTGGGGGAGCAAACCCAGCGGGGCCTGACCGGCTGCGTGATTCTCACTCTGGGGAGGAAAGATGGAGGACAGGGCCCGCTCCTCTCTGAGCATTCCTGCTTCCCCGGGGGCAGCCTTGCTGGATTCGCTGCAGCGCGGGACCCTTGGGAAGCTGCGGGCTCGGGGCTGAGCGCACATCGCTGCCTGAGCCGTCCCGGATTATTCACCTTTCCCTGCTGCCTCACACCCCTCTTGTGGCAGAGAGCGGAGCGCCAGGACAGCTCGTGTTTCGTGTCCCTGTGAGCCCGGTGCTCCTGGGGAGGCCGTGGGACTGAGGACAGCCACACTCAGCCCTGCGAGGATGCTCAAGGAGCGGCTTTAATCAGCGCTGCCCTGAAAGCTCCACCCCACAGATCCGACAGGAGTGCGGATACCCCGGAGAGGAGCAGGGACACCTGCAGGCACCAGTGGCGCAACTCACGCCTTTTTCCCGCTGTGTCTCCAGCAAAGTGGTCTCCTAAATCACAGGGTTTGGTTCGAGTGGTTCAAAACCAGGCAGACACCAGCCCTGGGCACTCTGGAGTATCCTCTGGGAGCCCGTGAGTCACAGCAGTGTGGGGACTCAGCATGCATCTCTAATTTATTGAGATGCTGTTCTTTGTTTGATGGCTTTTAGTAGATCCCAGTGGTTCTCACAAAGCAACCTTGGCTAGGAAGGGCTGTCCCCACTCCAGCTCCCATCCCTCCCTCTGCTCCCAGCCCCCTTTCCAGGCAAAGCAAAGCCCAGATGGGTGGGCAGGGACAGCCCCAGCCTCGAGCAGCTGGGCTGGGACTCAGGGAAATGTCCTGCAGCTGGGGAGGGCCCGGGGCTGGGGCTGGAGATGGGAAACACCTGGGGATGGAAGTGATGGGAAACACGTGGGGAGCGTGGGGCACCAGCAGGTTCCAGTTTGGCTTCTCCCAGTCTGGTTCCTTGCAGCAAACAGCAGGAGGGAACAGCAGGTTGTGCCTGGGTAGGAGTGGGGGGTGTTGGGGGTGATTCACGACCTGAACCCCACCTTTTGGGGGTCCTAATTCCTGGCTGCTGGGGGCAGCTGTGGGGGAAGGCTGAGCTCTGTCCCCTTGGCCACTCCTGCTTCTGTCTGGAGGTGCTCTGGGGGACTTGGTTGGAGTGAAAGGTTCTGGAAGGTGCTGGCTCAGGGAATTGAGTTGTGTGCCCTGTTTTTAGGGTCTCCTCTGTGCTGGCAGCTTTGGGGCCAGGACTGGGCACCATTTCTTACCCCTCAACCCCATATCTGGGCGTGCCTTGTCCCTTTTGTCTGCCCCACCCTCCCACTGCCTGCACCAGCACAGCTTTCCTCCCTTTTTCTCCAAGTGGGAAAACGACCCCACGGATCTGTGCCGGTGCTCAGAGCTGGGCAAGGGAGGGCAGGAATCCAGGGCGGGATCCAGGGATCCAGGAGAGGATGCAGCCATGGAAGCCCCTGTTCCTCCAGCCTGGCCTCAGTCCGTGGGGATGCCGTGAGGGCTCTGTGCTCCTGCAGGAAAAGGTGGAGAAATCCGCAGGAGCAGCCAGGCAGGGACAGAGCGGGGGAAAGGGAGAGGGGAGGCGGGGGAGGGCAGGACAGGGTCCTGGTGCTGCTCCCTGGGACAGGGACAGCCCCACCCAGGATGAGCCGGGGACAGCCCTACAGGCTGGGGGTGCTGGGAGAGGGTGTGGGATGGCACCGGGAGTGCGGAGAGCCCCCGGCAGGGTTTCCCCGTGCCTCAGCGCCCGCCTGCCGTGACAGGGGCTGTTTGTCACCGCAGCCGGAGCGGGGACAGCCCGGGGCGGGAGGGAGGGAGCGGAGCCCGGCCCCGGCATCCCCGGCAGGAGGGGATGGACAGAAGGGATGCTGTCACCATGGAGACGCTGCCACGGGAGGCGATGGGCTCCGGTGTTTTCCTGGCGCACGGGGATGCCGCGATCCGGGAGGGCGGGTGCGGCTGTCGGGAACGGAGCCCCCGAGCCTTCCAGTGGGAAAACCCTTGCCCGAGCTGTCTCTGCGGCCAGCACTGGTGGCACTGCTGTGTTCGGGTGCTAAAAAAGGGTTGTGGTGACGCTGTCCCTGTGCCCAACCCGCCCTGGGCAAAGCACCCCTGGCAGCTCCCTGGGGCTGGGATGTCCCGAGACAGCCTCCTTGGGGAAAAGGATTTCCTCCAGAGAAATTAGTGGGGAAAACCAGCATCTGCCCAAAGTTCGAGCCCTGCGGGAGCTGCGGTCACTGTGCCTCTGGAGAGGGAAGGGCACTGTGTGCTGGAAGAAGGCTGGGAAACAGGAGCTGGAATTGGGAATAGCTGAGAAAAGTTGATTCTGGATTACTAAAGGACAGGGAACGGGTTGCTGTCCTCCTGCCCTGCCTGTGGAGGGGAAAGTGCTGCTCAGAATGTTCCCGCACGGCAAAGGGGAGTCCCCAGAGGGAGCTGAATCCTCGCTGGGTTTGTTTGTCCCCAGCACTCTGTGGCACTCTGGCTTTCCCTGTCCCTTCCCCAGGCAGGTGTGCAGGCTGCACCTGGGGCTATTCTCCATTCTTCCTGTGGCTGCTTTTCCACTTTGTGCCTGCCAAGGGTTGACTTTCCCTTTCCAAACTCGCTGTGCCCTGTCAGTGCTGTGTGTTTGCTGGCATGTCTGTGCCCCCACACTGCAGAGCTGCCAAAGCTGCTCTAGGGCCAGGGATTTTATCGTGTCTGGGAGGCTCTGGAGAGCAACAGTTCAGCTCCAAGCCTGGCTTTCAAAAGTCACATGGGACAGATGTGTAACCTGCTGGAACCTTCTGTGGGGTTGGGGGAGCCCTGATCCCATAGAAACAGGCTGGGAGAGCTGGGGTGTTCACCTGGAGAAGAGAAGGCTCCAAAGAGACCTCAGAGCCCCTGCCAGAGCCTAAAGGGGCTTCAGGAGAGCTGGAGAGGGACTTGGGACAAGGGATGGAGGGACTTGGGACAAGTAGAATGGTTTCCCACTGCCAGAGGGCAGGGATGGATGGGATATTGGGAAGGAATTCCTGGCTGGGAGGGTGGGGAGGCCCTGGCACAGGGTGCCCAGAGCAGCTGTGGCTGCCCCTGGATCCCTGGCAGTGCCCAAGACCAGGTTGGACACTGGGGCTTGGAGCACCCTGGGATAGGGGAAGGTGTCCCTGCCCGTGGCAGGAGTGGGATTGGAATGAGATGGACTTTTTAAGGTCCCTTCCAACCCAAACCATTCTGGGATCCAACGAAAAGCTGCAATAGTTGAGTGTTTTTGGTAAAAGCTGTTGGGTTAAATCACCCTGAGCTGCTGCAGAAACGCTTTTACTGAGCTGAAGAGAGGGTTTTGATTCAAACCCAGTCTCAGCTCAGGTGGAGATGGGTGGCTGCTCTTACTGGGCCAAAGCCTGCAGGTGTTGCACGAATTTATTGCAGGTGTTGGAGGCAACCCTTGGTTCTGGGTTGAAAGCGAAAGCTTCCATGGAAAAAAACTGGGATTTACAGCGCGGGTTCCTCCCTGAGCCGCCCCTCCGGAGCAGCAGCACTGACGTGGGTCCCTGATCGCTTCCCGGAGCTCAGCTCGGGCCGTGCGAGCGCTGCGGCTTCTCAGCAGCGAGGCACCGCTGCCATCTGCTGTCCCCCTGCAGCGCTGCCCCTGGCACGGCCCGGCCCTGGCACGGCCCCGGGCACAGCGACACAGCCGAGGGGCTCCACCACCCCGAGGGAACGCTCTCGGTGTCGCAGAACCTGCAGCAAAGGAGGCTCAGGGGGGACCTTGTGGCTCTGCACAAGTCCCTGACAGGAGGGGGCAGCGGGGGGAAGGTCGGGTTCTGCTCTCAGGGAACAGGGACAGGAGGAGAGGGAACAGCCTCAAGCTGTGCCAGGGGAGGCTCAGGGGGGGCATCAGGAGGAATTTCCCCATGGAAGAGGTTGTCAGACTTCGGAAGGGGCCACCCAGGGATGTTTGGAGTCCCCATCCCTGGGGGTGTCCAAGGAATTCCTGGAGGTGGCACTCAGTGCTTTGGGCTGGGGACAAGGGTTTGGGCACAGCTTGGACTCGATGGTCTGGGAGCTCTTTCCCCACCTCAGTGATTCCGTGTGAATCCCAGGCTGCTTTGGGCTGGAAAAGCTCAGCTCCTGCCCGCCAGGCTGAGCTCAGTTCGGTGGCTCCAGGGCAGGGTTTGTCTGCTCTCCCCCACTGCTGACTCGGCTGAGCCACCCCTGCCCTGCTCCAGGGCCACCCCTCAAGGGTTCCAGGGTCCCTTCCCAGCGGGGATGGGTGAGGGGCAAGGAACGAGTGACCAGAAGGATCTGAGGGACAAAGGGCGCAGGGCTGGGTGTGGCACAGGCAGGGTTGGGTGTGGCACAGGCAGGAGTGGGTGTGGCACAGGGCTGGGTGTGGCACAGGCAGGGCTGGGTGTGGCACAGGCAGGAGTGGGTGTGGCACAGGGCTGGGTGTGGCACAGGCAGGGCTGGGTGTGGCACAGGCAGGAGTGGGTGTGGCACAGGGCTGGGTGTGGCACAGGCAGGGCTNCTGGGCACAGGGCTGGGTGTGGCACAGGCAGGGCTGGGTGTGGCACAGGGCTGGGTGTGGCACAGGGTTGGGTGTGGCACAGGGCTGGGTGTGGCACAGGGTTGGGTGTGGCACAGGGCTGGGCGTGGCACAGGCAGGGCTGGGCACAGGCAGTGGCTGTGATCAGCACGAGGGTGGCAATGAGGAGATCAATTCCTGCACTTCACAATCCAGCTACAGCAAGTGCAGGATCCCGTATTTATGGGATTACTTTTATCCCCTTATGGTATGATTATGGTTATGGTATTATTTTCCCATTATTTCCCATTTATTAAGGCCATTATTTGTACTTGCACTGGGTTGAACCCCTTCCTTCTCTGCTAATTAAAAGCTGGTACTTTTACTGTGGAGCTTTGAAAGAGGGAGACTGGAAGATGCTGCAAGTTCAGTGTCTGCACAAAGCCCGAGGGAGGGAGGTTTTCCTCTTCTTTCTCTGGAGAACACAACCCACAGCAAGAACAAAACAGGTTCAGTAAAACCCCAAACTTGGTCACTGTCCCAACTAGGAATAATTAAACAAACTCTCCAAGCAGCCCAGGAGTTGATTGGATTAAAAAAGGTGTATTGGATGCCCAATACAAAATAATAAACATGAAGGTATTAAAAAAAGCCATAGAGGATACAGCAAATACTACAGAAAAGCAAAAAAATTGTACAGAAAGGTCGACATCTACAGCAGTCCTTGAAATTCTTCTACATGAGAATCATAAAACAATGTACAGGTTTGGTTTGTTCCTTTTCCCCAGATGTCTGAGGGAAGCTGGCACTGCACAGCTGGACTATGACACTACAAGGATACACAATGTTCCAAAGTTAAAATCACAGGATATGTAAGAAAACGTAGCATTAAAATGTGAAAAAGTGCAATACAGATTGTACACTGAATCCAATAAATGTTTTTTTTTCTTTCAGTTTAACCTTAAAAAACCAACTTTGAACAGTTGTTTTATCATTAAAAATATTCCCCCTCCCCAAATTCAATGACAATATTAACATTCATGGTGTTCTACATAAGGAATATTCACAAAGGCCCCCAGCTGGGAATACTGTGTGTGTAGCATGGCATTTCTTTGGGTATAGGTAAAAAACAGGAAAAGGACCAGGTCCACACCCTCCTTTCAGGCCAGGGGGTGGATTTCATTCTTTAAATACATGTTCTGTAGCTTATTTTGCCCTGAACTGTACTGGTTAGAAGTCCAAACATTAATTATCCAGGTGGCCCACGGTGCTCCAATTTATTTAATTCCCTCCCCTCCCTCAGTAATAAATAAATGCAGGAAATGGCCCAGAAATAACAACACAGAGTCCAGGAAAGGAAAGGAAGTGACCCCACCCCAAATCCTTGCTCTCCCGGAGCATTCCCTGGCTCTCCCTTCTCCCAGGGACAGGACTGGGAGCTGCAGCTCCAGCTCGGGGATAACGGGGAGCAAAGGAAGCAAAGTTCTTTTTGCCATTTCAGTGGGAATCTCCTGGCAGAGGCACAGAGGGACCTGAGCTTCCCAAATCCCAGCCCCTAAAGCATCAGAAGTTTGAGACTCCTTTTATCCTAGCAGCGAAATTGCACAGGAGTTCATTGGCAGCTGCTTGGGGTTTCTCTTTTTTTTTTCTCCTTTTACTGAACTCCAGCCCTTTTTTTTAAATGCAGAGAAGGACAGAGCCAGGCAAACACACACAGAGAGAAGGAAAATCCCTCTTCCCTCCCCTCCCTGGAGCTCCCTGTTCCCTCTCCTCCCTTTCCAGACAGGTCTGTGAACAGCACCTGGCTCACCAATACTGGGTTTATTTTCACATGGTTTACAAAGTGTAAAAAAATAAATTTTTGCCTTGTTTTGTGTCTGAGGAATCCTCCAGAGCAGGATTCCCGTTGGGATGGCCTGGGACAGGGCCTGGCTGCAGGACCTGGGGGCACTCAGTGCTCTCCAGGCAGGATCTGGGGTGCTGGGAATGGGCAGAGCCCAAAGTTCTCTGAGCCCAGGGGGCCCAACCCCAGCCCTGCAGCCTTGCTAAGCTCTCACTCTGCACTTCCAAGGCTCCTGATCCATCTTTAAACCACCAACAACAAAACAGCTGCCAAAAGAAGCTTCCTGTAGGGTCACCTGACCAGGAGAACCCCAATTCCCAGGAGGAATTCTCTGGATGTTCCTAAAGGAAACTCCCTGCACTCAGGGACCAGACACACAGAACAGCTGGAGATGTTTCCATGTCCTTCAGTCTCCCCAGTCACTGGAACAAGACAGGAAAACAACAGGAATGAACCCTCCCCAGGATCCCCTCCCCTTCCCCAGCTACTTCTCCCCCCACTCAAAATATTGAAACTGCACAAAAAGCGACAAACAAGGCTCTCCAATTACACCTCAATTCAAACAGACCGGGAATCTCACAGTGATGAGAGGAGAAAGTCAGGCTTTTAATAATTATAATATAAAAATAATAAAAAAAGCTTACAAAGAGCAGTGCAGCATCCCAAAAGGCCATGGATTAACTGCCAGAAGGGGACGTAATTATACACAGAATAAAAAACAAAACAGAACAACCCACACTGGCAATGAATTTTCATACACAATAGAACAAGCAGTCAAACCCCAGCCTAGGCTGTGGAAAACAACAGTTTCTCCCTTTTTTTTTTATTACAATATTTTTTTCCTTTTTATAAAAAAAGATAAAATAAAAACACAAATAAAATTGTACATAAATGCCAATGTCCAACACTGAAAAGGCAGGGCAATCACACCACTGAGACAAAACCTGACCAGAAAAAAACTTAACGGCGAGTCCACTTTGCTTTGTTTCTGTCCTGCTGGATCCCAGCCTGGCTGCTGGGCGTGGCCGCTCCCGCCGGGCACCGCTGGAATCCCGCCTGGCTCCGCTGCAGGACAAGGGGTGACACTCGGGTCACCTCTGGCTGGTTCCTCTCCTCCTCCCTCCATTGCTCTCATGTGCTGTCCCTCTTGCTGTTTAATTTTTTTTTCTCTTTTTTTTTTTTCCTTTAGTTTTTCCTCTGTACAATTCCTTGTGTTCCAAGGCTGAGTCCGAGACTGGCGCGGGTTTGGAGTCAGGGCCGGGCGGTCACGCCGTGGTGATGGCATTGAGGTCTTTCATCAGTCCTTCCAGGTGGGCCATTTCTTTGGTCAGCTCGTCTGGCTCGTAGCTCTGCAGACAGGGAAAGGGTCACTCAGAGCTGGGGCTGCCCAGGAACCCCAGGAACGGGCACTCCCTACTGCAGGTCCTGACCCCCACTCGGGAAGGAGCACAAGTGGATTTATCCACCATTACACCAATTCATGGCATGAAAGATCCCTCTCCTCCAAGTGCAGCTCTTGGGGCAGTTGTGTTTCAGAGCTCCACTGATCAAGCCCTGTTCTCCTGTCTCAATCCCTGCCTTTGAACCAAAGCAGGAAAGAAAGAATCTTCCCAGCTTAGTGGGAAAAAAGGTCCAAAGAATCACTTCAATAAAGCTGGTTTGGGATCAGGCTGGTTGCTAAAGCCACAAATTTTTAGGCTCAGCCATCTCATTTCTGTCACCACTGTGGCCTGGCTCATCTCCAAACCCTTCCTGGCCAAGTCCTTCCCAGCTCTGAGCAGTTTCCAGCCCCGACCTGTTCTTGCACACAAAACTCCTCCTTCATTTCAACAGCAAAGAGTCTCCTGTTTACCAAACCTCTGCATTGTACAGCAAAGCCATCCCAGCCCTGTGGCCAACACATCATCTGCCAACCCCTGGCAGGGATAAGGAGCAGCAGCTGGAAGTGAACTCATTCCTTACAGGTTCTCCTAAAAACCCAGGATTCATTCAAATCACCACCCAGACCTAAACCCCAGATTTCAACTCATAATTTACATTTTAAGAAACAGTTGAACCAGTAATTTAATTTAACCTGTGTTTTTGTGCTGACTCTACCTTGCACTAATCAATTAATGAAAAAAGGTATCAATGGCTCTATTTAAATATTACAAATCAGTTGAAAAATATGGGTTTGGTACTGACCAAACAAAATCAATAAAGCAGGAGTGACAGAAGAACAAAAAGGCACCAGTTCAAGTTTCCAGACCAGCACATACAGAAATAAAATCAGGAGCATGTGACAAAAGAAAAGGATAATGAGGAAAAAAAGAAAAATAAATTCCAAATGAGCCTTTCCTGTAGCAGTGATGCAGCAGTGAATATTTGTACATTAACAGGTGACACAATGGCCAGAGGAGCAACTCCCTGGCTTGCAATTTGAAAGGAAAACAGCTCTTCCAGTGCCTCATGCCCAAAACATTCCCTAAAAGCTGCTTCCAAAGCAGCCCAACAATGGACTGCACCTTTCACAAAGGTCAGGAAACTTTCCTGGGAGAATTTACAAACAGATTTGGGATGATGGCTTGGAACACACTGACATTAATGTCAAATATTCTGTGTGCAGGGACACTGGGAATGCTCTGCAGGGTTTAGGAATGGCACTGGGAATGCTCTGCAGAGTTTGGGAACGGCACTGGGAATGCTCTGCAGAGTTTGGGAATGGGACTGGGAATGCTCTGCAGGGTTTGGGAATGGCACTGGGAATGCTCTGTGCTGCTGGGGAATGACACTGGGAATGCTCTGCAGAGTTTGGGAATGGGACTGGGAATGCTCTGCAGGGTTTGGGAATGGCACTGGGAATGCTCTGTACAGCTGGGGAGCTGCAGCTGCAGGATTCAGCAGGACCCTCCCTGCAGAAGGTGTTTCCCCCCCATTTTCCATGCGGATTTCTGGGCAGTGGAGCAGTGGGAGCCCAGAGCCTCGCTGCCCTGTGCCCGTGGAGGTGCCAGTGCAGAGTCCCTTCGAGCCCCAGTGTGACCCTGCCAGCCCAGGCAGGGGGTACCTACGCTCTCCGAGTCCTCCAGCATCCGCGTGGTCTCCTGCACCTCGGGGGCGCTGGGCACCACCACGGGCATGGGCGGCCGAGTCCTGCCCAGGGTGCCGATGGACGCCGTCTTCACCGCGTGCAGGGGGTGCCCGGCAGCTGCAAGGGAGGGGACATGGTCAGCCTGGCCTCAGGGCTCTGCTGCCTGCTCAGGAAGCTCCTGAAAGGAGCAACGTAAGGACAGGAGGGGATGGCTTCCCACTGCCAGAGGGCAGGGTTAGATGGGATATTGGGAAGGAATTCCTGGCTGTGAGGGTGGGCAGGCCCTGGCACAGGGTGCCCAGAGCAGCTGTGGCTGCCCCTGGATCTGTGGAAGTGCCCAAGGCAAGGTTTTACATTGGGACTTGGAGCACCCTGCGACAGTGGAAGGTGTCCTTGCCCATGGCAGGGGGTGGCACTGGATGGGCTTTAAAGCTCCCTTGTGACCCAAGCCAGTGTGGGATGATTCCATGAAGGAAAACGATTCTATCAGGAGAAATGGAACACTTCAGTTATGGAGTGCTGGATTTGAATCATTTTATCTACGTACAGAAAATGACACCAACAAAACTCACCCCAGCCTCTGCCACATTTCCTTTGCTGCCCAACTCCTCCCTCCCCGTGTTCCCGGAATCCCCATTTCCTGGCCGGCCGTGGCACTGCCTCACCTTGCTGTGTCAGCAGGGGGGTGCTGGGCAGGGCAGGGTCGAAGGGGCCCCCGGCGGGGGGCACGGCGGGCACGGCGAAGCTCTTGAGGGGGTGCGAGGGGCGCACGTGGGCCGTGGGGGGACCCTGGGGCTCCTCCTCGGAGGGCAGGAACGGCCCCTCGGGCTCCGGCAGCTCCGCGCTGGCCACGGCCGAGGCCGCCGGCATCGTGTCCGTGCTGGGCGTGTTCCGGACAGACTCTGCAGCACACACACACACACACACACACACAGCAACAGCGTCACTCCTCCGGGGCCACAGCGACACAGCGCCGCCTCCCAGGGCACCGGCTGTGCACGGAGTGACCCCGAGTGACCATCGGCTGAAGGAGAACAAAATGAGCTGAGAGCTGAGTGATTCCACCTCTCCAGCAACAGCACATCGACACTTCGGCACCGACACAGCTCCATGTTCCAATGCTCAGACAAACAGCACAGAACACGAAGCTGCAGCCTCCTTTCACCCCAGAGCATTGGCATTTTTAAGTAGGAACTCTTCAAGCACACAGCACTGGGGTGGTCACAGAGGAGCCACACTTGAAATCCATTTACTGAGACTCATGGAATGGTTTGGGCTGGAATGGACCTTGCAGCCTCAGGAACTGTTTTCACAAGGAAACAACACTTTTGGCTGTGACACCTGCAAATGTTGACCTTAAACTAGATAAGCTCAGAGTTCACTTCATCCCAATAGCTTACTCATGTGCACATTTAGCAATACCATTGCTTTGGAATTTTTCAGAGCCCTGGAGACTTCAGTGCTCCCCAAAACTACTGAAAATGATTCTGATCAAGCCTGAAAGTGCTGCATGGAAATCACCCTATTCTCTGTGTGCCCCCATTCTTGGTAGCCAAGCCTGGCCTTTATTCCCCTCTTGGTTTCAAATTGTATTAATTAGGGGAAAAGTTACCCCATGAAGCAGCTCAGATTTAATCTGATGTTTCAGACTCCAGGGCCAGAGGCTTTAGCAGGAGGAATCCCCCTGTTTGGAGCTGTATAAAACATGAAACCCCCTTTTCCAAGGACACCACCATGGATGTCAAGGATCAATATCCGACCTATCCCAGGAAAACCCAGCCCATCGAGGATTCTGTCTGTGCCTAACCCATCCCTCGTGGAACCCCACAGAGCAGACTGACCCAGCTCCAGGCTCCAGTTTGCAGGTGTTCCCCTCACTGTTGCACAAAGCAGCCCCTCCCTGAGGGTTGTCTCTCACCTGTGGAGTCGGCCCTGTCCGAATGGGACATGGCAGAGCCCAGGGGCCACGGGCTGAGCTGGTGGTGCAGGAAGCTGCGGGTTGGAGAGGCGAGGCTGCCGGAGTGGAAATGGTGGTGAGGGGGATCGAGGGAATGGATGGGATGAGCACTAATCACAGCTGTGGATGAACACAAGACAGAGAAACACTTACACACACAGAGGACAGGCTGGGGACACCCCTCCCTGCTCCCTTCTCCAGCAGGAAGCCAGACCCTTGGCTCATTTACAACCCAGCTTAAACCCCTGGGTTGTGACACCTCAAACATGCTTAGGACAAAAAAATCATCCAATTACAGCTCCAAAGACTGTGCCACCAGCTCTTAATGCACTCCTTGATTCCAAGGAAAAGATCAGAAGAAGAATAAAGAGATCTATTATCCAGATATAGCATTTTGATAAAGAGAAAATGAGGTGTATTAAACAAGAAACAGCCCTTTGCTTCCCAATATCCCTCCAGAGTTTCTGTATTCCAGGAGGCAAAGAAGGAACTCACACCATTACTGCAAATGAGACTGAAATGGCACAGTGAATTACCATAATTCAGTACTTAGAAGGTAAATAATAACTCCATCTGAATGCTCCAGTGGGTGGAAGAAAGTCATGGAAGGCTGTGCAGGCCCAGAGCTGGACACACGGAATGGTCCTGGTGGGGCTCACTGAGAAAGGGCCTCATGTGCCAGGCTGAGCTCCCTGTGGAGCTCCTGCAGACCCCACACTGATGTTTCCACTCCCGTAAAACAGAGCCTGGGGCTGGAGGCCCTTGGAGCTTCCACAAACAGGATGGAGAGTCCAAGTCCCAAAGCCAAGCTCCAGCCCCAGGCACCAGCAGACCTTCCAAACCCTCCTCGTGCTCCTCTGTCTGGGCCTGGCTCTGCTTTGTGCCCCCTGGCAAGGCAGGAGCTGCAGAGAGGAAGCAGCAGCCAGGCTTGTCCCGTGCCTGGCATGGGACAGGCACCTGTCACACACCCATGGTCACACACCCATGTCTGACACAGAGCAGCTCCTAAGGAATTCAGTGTAAAACTGCATCCTCTGCTCCCTCCTCACACATGGAGAGCTGGGAGACAAAATCAGACTACTCAGTGTAAAACCAAGAAACAAGATGCTACTCCTGTAAAAAGGTCGTAGAACAAGAAAACTCAAACTGAGCAATCAGGACACTTGAAAAAGTAGGCAGAGATCAGGAACACCAAGTCCTCAGTTCAGTTTTTAATTAAGCAAAAAGAAAGAAGAAATGTAATGGACTACTCTGAAATAAATCCATAAAACAGAGGGGTTGTGGCAGCAGTCACCTGGCTACAGGTGGAACATGATCACAGAGCTCAAAGAAGTCTAAAGCTCAGCCTGGGTGAGCTTGGTGTGGTTTTACCTCCCAGTTCTGCCCCTTCACAGTAACTCCTGAGCTTCTCACTGGTGTTTTCACACAGTGTTTCAGTCTGGCTGTTCCAAGGTTCAGCCAAGTCCCTTTCCATCTTGGAGTAATTTAAAAACTATAGATACATTGTTTAATTCTTAAAACATTTCATTTAAATGGTAATTTTGCTATCAGAGAAGGATCCCAAGGCAAAGAGGTCTTGAGGAGCTCAGAGTGAAGTCAGAGAATCTCTGAGAGCAGCAGCTGCAGAGGTAAAGGAGATGGTGGCTGCTTGGGCTGGGAGGGGAAAACCAGCAGTGGGGAACCTGACAGAGATTCCAGCTCTCTCCAGCTCCTATGGACCAGCTGGACACTGGCAGAGTTCCAAGGGAATGACTACAAGATCAGCCAGGTCCACAAGCTGTCCCTGGAGAGCCCCAGACTGGGACAGACAGACCTGCACATGCTCCTGCCTTCACCCCAGTACAGCCACTCCCAGTCCCTTCTAGCATGGCCTCACTCTGCCCGCACCAGGAGGGGCTCAGGAGCCTCCTCTGAGCTGTTCCTGCTGGCCAGGATGGGATTTCCTGGGAGCAGGGAGTGGCTCCAGCAGGAATGGGGGTGTTCACTTACGCTGAGGTGGCTGAGAATCAAAAGGCATCATCATCTTGGGCCTCATGCCCCTCCTCCCTGCCAGCGTGGACATGCTGTCCTCTGACTCGTGTCCTGAGGGGAAACAGTGACATTAGTGCCCTGCAGCCAGGCAGGCTCCTGTGGAAGCACGGCAGCATTCCAACACTCCTCCCTTTATTCCTGCTCCCAGGCAGCTCTGGAGCCACCAGTTGTAAAAACAGTCCTTTCCCCCTTCACTGAAAGGTGGGAAGAGAATAGGGAGGGTGAGGATTTTTGGGCACTGGAGAAACTCTTCAGGCCCCAGTGCAAACTTCTGGCAGTGATTCAGCTCTGGGCTGAAAGGTCAGACACAACTCCAGTGGTTTAACATGAAGTAAGATGATCTTCCCATGACTAATCAGTATTTATCAAGAGAAAGTAATGATATAACTCTTGGACACTCCATTTCCTCACTAAAACATGTGATCCAACCTCTTCAGAGTCTCAGAAACGAGAACAAACCTGATTCACTACTTGAAAAACAAGAATAAAAAAGAGTAACTTTATCATCTCTCAGTGAAGTGCCTTCCCCATGTATTTCACTCCTCATGGCCTCACCTCGGTAGGAGTTCCGCCTCTGATGGATATTGCTGTCCATGGAATTATCCACCGGGGTGATGTCCTGCGAGTTGCGAGGGATCGGGGTGTCTGTCATGATGGGATTGGGATCGGGGGATTTATCGATGGGTTTCAGCTCCAGCCTCTCGTGGTGGATCCAAAGGTCTGGAGGTTTGACATCTTTGGAGTTCCCCTTGTACTTGTGGGAGCCATTCACAGATTTGCAGGCAGCTCGTTTCCTGGGAAGGAAAGCAAAGGAGATGTTCTTCCCTTATTGGAAAAGGCAATTTTTCTCTGGGATTTCCCTCAGATCCAGCATCCAGCTGGGCACGAGTTTCCCACTGGGCAGGGAGCTTTGAATTTTGCACACAAGCCCCACTGACACATCAAAGCACATCCTGAATTCTGGTGCCATGGAATTGTCTCTGATGGTACCCCGTGTGCAGCCCTGGCTCTGCAGCTCAGCCTTCATTAGGAAGAATTAACTTTGCAGAAATTTTGGTTATTAAGAGAATATTCCAATGCTGTGCCTGTATCCTGGGCTCACCAAGCTCCAGCAGCAGTTGGAGAAGGAGGTGCAGACAACCAGTTATCCCAAGAGGATGGGAACACAGGATTAATGACAGCCATGTTCCTTCCAGCCCTGCTCAGGCTGGACACATCCCACTGGGGAGGTTCCCATCATGCTGAGCAGCACAGTGAGGCAGAGATTTGGGATGGCATAAATTTGGGAAAGCAAAATGTGGGTTCCAGCACTCCCTCCATGCTGACTCCTCACTTTGGGGCACAGCAAAGCTGGAGGAGGGGTCCCTTTGGGAGCAGAGTTCCTGGGAATGGCTCAGACATTGATAAATGTCACCAACAGAGCCTCTGGCAGGGGTGACTCCCACATCCTGCTCTCACTGGAGCTGGTGAGTGACAGGGATCAGGTTCTTCCCTGGCTGAGGGCACTCAGAAATTGAGATTTCACAGGGTTATTTCTGCCCTGAAAACAAAACACATCTCCTGGCACTGGCCCATCCCTGCTGCCCTCTCCCGAGCACAGCCCCAGCTGCCAGGTGTGCCAGGGCCAGCTCCTCCATCCCTGCTCCCTCTCCTGCAGCTCTGCAGGGTGGTGCTGCTGCAGCAGAGCAAGTGCAGACTATCTAAGCCTGGCTTTTCATCACTTCCTTAAAAATCTGTTTTGTATAACAGCAACTTTTCAAACTTCAAATATAGCTCTGGTCCTTCAAAGAACACACAGAGAGACTCTGCAGGAGCCTGTAAGTGGGAGCATCACTGCTGCAGCATTAATGCAGATGCTTTGAGGGAAGAATTCAGATACAAACACCGAGATTTTGGAGCACTTTTCTAAGGAATCCAGCACCACATTCAGACTCTACTCCAGTGATCCTGCTAAAAACTGAATATTGTCAAGCACACCTCGTGCGCTGAGCCCACACACACAGGAGGGAGGAGCTGCCTGAGCTCTTGAGCTCTCCAAGCTCCCAACACATGGACTGGCTCCAGTTTGGAAACTTTTAACTGCCAATTTCTCCTCAGGGTGGGGGCAAGTGCAGGCACACCTGGAAGCACTGCCCCGATTCATGTGTGAACTCCTGAGGGGTTGCAGCTCTGGGACACTGACAGGAAAAGCAGAGCAGCAGCAGCACCTAGAGGCTGCAGGACTTACAAGGAATAAACCCTAAAGCATCATGGAGAATTAAATAATAGGATTGAGCAGGCCAGGCAGGGCCCAGGCCCCCCAGCCCCGTTACTTTTTCTGGTGGGACGTGGTGCGGCGCGTGCAGAAGACGGCGACGATGACGACGATGACGATGGTGATGACGCCCACGGACACGATGATCACCAGCAGCATGTTGCTGTCCAGGGGGGACGTGGGGCTGCCATGGGGACTGTTACTGCCTGGGAGGGTTGGGGAGGGGACAAGAGGCTCGTTTATTACACAGGAAAAGCAAGCAGTGCCCACCAAAGACACCCAGAATCGATGGATCTCATGAGAAATGTTTGTTTCTTTGGCATTTGCCCACTGTTTCTGTACAACTGTTCATCTGATTTTGATTTATAGATCCATTTTCTACTAAGTGTATCAGAATTTAAGTGCAGCTCGCTCAATTATCCCAAAAAACTCACCACTAAGCAGAGTCAGCCTGGGATCCTGCTAAACCTGCAGCAGCACAGGCTCCCCTTGGAGCCAACAAGCACTGGAATTGGCTCAGGAGCCTCCAAGGGTCACTTGGCTCTGAAGGAAACCTTTATCCAACACCAGGGAGCATTCCCTGAGGACAGGGTGTCCCAACACACAGCACAGACCAGGAAAGGAGCAGAGGAGGCTTTTCCTTCCTCATCTGTTCCTACAGAATTGATTTCCCACTCCAGCAGCCATTTCCCACCACGGCAGGAGTGAGGTAGGATTTCCTGAGTGGGAACAGGGATCTTCCCACAGAGCAGAAGCTCTGGAGCTGCTGCTGGAGTATCCCCTGGGAATACTGGGAACCAAACTGGAACCCAAGGGTGCCCATGGAGAAGCTTTGCCCCACACTCACCTCCCAGTGGGGGTTTGTAGTCTGGGCCCAAGTCCATGGGGCGACTCCCCTTCCCGGCAGATCCCGAGGCTGGAAAGGTTGGACACAGTGGAATTTTACACACGCAGACACAATTCAGCATCTCTGAGTCCTCCTGCAGAACCTCCCTGAGCCCCCAGGAGCAGTTTTTCCCTCCTTTTCTATCCCTACAACACAACTGGGCTTTGCACAGCACCTGCTTCTCCAAGGAAAGAACAACTTCTCCAAAGGAGCTCTTTAATTGCTTCCCAGTTATTATTTTCCTAATTAAGCTCAGGAGCCTCTCCTAATTTCACTGTAAAAATGATAATAAAGCCCATTTGCAGTAAGGCACAGGCACATGTTGAGGCAAATGGCTTTGCCACACTTGTACTGACAGCTCATCACCCTGAAACAGGAATGACCCAGGTGACTTTTCCCAACCCCCAATTCCAGCAGCTGAGGGAGACTGGGAATGGGTGGAGGATTCTAAGCACAGTAAATGTAATATCAAGGCCCTGCCTATCCATAGAAACTTGCTTTCAGCTCCTCCCCGTTCTCTCCTGTGCACCACAAGTGACAACAAAGCATCACAAACGTGGTTTTGATGGAACTTGAGGGAACAATCAATTAGTTACAATTAATTACATCCAAACCTGGTCCTTCCATTCTGTGTTTTCATTAAAATGTGCTAATGCAAAATTGAAACACTGGAGTACAGGAAGCATTCAGCAATGGTGCAAAGAACAATATTCCTCTGGTTACAGGAATCCAGAATATCTTACACATTTTCACACTGTTCTACAAAAAAACCCCTCCAAACAGCCAGGCACTGTGGCAGTTTCACATTCAGAAGGAGGATTTTTTCCGTTAAAAATCCCCTTTAATCAAGAAGTATTAAGTGTTAAAGGATGTGTAACAAATGGAAACTGAACCTCGAGTGAGAGCCTGTGAATTGGTGCCTGAAATAAAGACAAATGGCAAAAGCAGGCAGTGGCAGGGGCAGGAGCAGTGACTAAACTGGGGAGGGGAACAAGGAGAGTGTTCTGTGTGTGCAGGGAGGAGCTGGAGCCTGCAATGATGGAAAGGAAGCACTGCAGGATAAATGGGACATGGAAAGGATCCAGGGAGCTGCCAGGATGGAGGGGACACAGCACCAGGGTCCCCTTTTTGGGGACCAGTAATCCTGCAGCAGCAGAGACAGGCTGCAACAGCATCTTACAGTTTATGTTTAATGTATTTGTGTCTGTCAGGCACTTAACACAACTCTGGAAAGGTGGGAACCACCCAGATGGACTCTCTAACCCCTGAACCTGGTGCAGAGGAGCTGCTCCTGGCACAGAAGCTGTGGGAGAGGGGGCACCATGAAGGACCAGCAGTATTTTGGGAGGGCAATCAGACACCCTGAGCATTTCTGGTGTAGCAGCTGGAGCCCTGACACAGGTGAGAGGATGGAAAAGGAGATGGAGAGGATGGCACACACTTTGCATCCACCTTTCTGTTTTATGGAAAACAGGTATTTTCAAAAAGCCAAATGTCAGCTGATAAATGAGGCTGGTTACAGTAACTATGCAGATATATAATGAGAGATACATAAAATATACTGCATTTAGGCTTCCAGGAAATATCTGACACAGTGCTGTGCAGTGCTTTGTTAAAACAGCACCATAAAAAAAACATGTGGTGCCTATTAACGAGATTAACAATGAATTAACTGATAAGAACAAGAATTATTCATGAGGAGTGTTTCCAATGAGCTCTGCAAGGACCTGTGCTTGGCCAAGTGCAGCTCAGTGTCCTGAATAACACCTTGAAAGAGAAGGGAATAACTGCCCTGAGGTCAGCAAGGGACATAAAATCAGGGGTGAGTAACAATGCACAATGATCCTCATGGAATCCCTGTCCTCCCTGAGGAATTCAGGATGAAATTCAGGTACCCAACCAAGGTGCTTCTCAGGATCCAATTCCTAAACCCACAGATGAACAGTTTAAATAAACATTTAAATAAATTCCAGGGAGCTCCATCTCTTCTGCAGTGTGACCTATTTTAAGGAACAGTTTAAGACAGCATTTGCTGGAATTGTTTTCCATTCAGCCTGTGAACCTCCATGTTACAATACATCCAGGCAGAACATTCAGGATGGGTTTACTCAATCAGACACCTTAATCTTTGCTTTAGGACGAGGCCAGTGAAGCCTGAGAGCAACAGGCCCTGCGTTCTGACCAAGCTCTGTGCCCCAGAAGGGTGTGGGAAAACAGAATTGAGTGCTGGGTTCAGAAGGAAAAGATGAAAGTAGGAAAAGAGAGAGAAGGACAGAACCATTAAGGGCAGAGAACCAATCCCATCTGGTTTTGCTCCCAGCCTGAGTAACTTGCTGGCTCTTTCCTGGCAGTTCAGTGATGCTGTCACAGGGCAGCTCTTCAGCTCCTCCCCTGCACTTCCTGTGCCTTCCCCTTTCCCACATTTCAGCTACTGCCACGATTTCAACTCTCCCAGTGTCCTTCTAGGGATTCTCAAACAAAACTCTTGGCTTTGATCATTTATAAATAACAGGATGTGATAAAAATTGATCACTACTAGTAGAGCATGTTCCTTTAGGATGGAACAGTGGCTGAAATGGGGTTGGAACAGGAAGAAACAGAAAACAGCAACTTTCACCTAAAACCCCGTAGCCTTCCCTGATTCCCTCCTGTTGCAGGTGAGCAGGACAATGCCATTGGAGCATCTGCTTCCCAAACCTCAGCCCCAGCTCCAGGACACAGGGATGGGGATCAATTTACTCCCTGCCTGCCCCTGCTGCCAGCATTACGTGGCACAGAGTAAAAGCACATTTAATGAATTACTCCAAGTACCAAGCTGAGGAGCCAAGTGAGGAGCAGCTCCCTCAGAGCCCCTTTAGGATCTCTTTAATTGCATGTCTAAGCTGTTTGCCAATGGCCTTTTAAACTCATCCCTTCAGACTAATTCTCCTCCTTTTTATGGGCCTTGTAGGTTATCTGGAAGAAAGCAAGAAGAGCCCTGGGACAACCACCTTCTAGTTCAATGTAGGAAGCTCAAAGCTCCCATTTTTCAAGCAAACATTTTAAAACCTTAAGGCTTTTAGGAGCCAGTGCTGAGCTCCTCAGGAGAGTCTGGGCTCCAAATGAGCTGACAGGCAGAATCTCTCCTGCACAGAGCTTTCCAGGGCTTCCCTGCCTTTATTATGGAATGAATCCTCACAAGCAGAACTTGTGCTAACCACAAGCCCTTTAATCTTCCACCCCTCTTATGTGGGCAGGGGCTGGATGGGGCACCACTGGCTCCAAAGCCATTCCCACAGAAGGATGCAGTGCTGGCACAGCCCCCATGGCCCTTCAGAGACACCTGCACAGAGATCCCTTTCCATCTCTGCAGAGATCCCTTCACATTCCTCCCACCCACGGCCAGGACTTCCAGCTCTCCCCCTGCCAGCACAGCAGGAACTCGCCCGTTCCCAGTCAGAGCAGCAGAATCCTGTTCCACTGAGAAAAGGTCACAGCACATGGACAGCAAAGCAAAACAGTGAGGGATGGAGAGAAGAGAAATGTGGCTGTTCATTTACCTTGGTCATTGGGCATTTTATCTGAGGACTCAGCTTAGTGGGGCAAGCACAGGGAGGAAAAAACAAGAGACACATCACCAGGCTTGAAGGAGTGAGACAGAATTCCAAGTTTTCCCAAAGCACAGGGTATAGCTCTTGATTCTCAGCACTAAAACTCATGTGGAGAAGTGTCCAAGGCCAGACTGGAAAGGGCTTAGAGCTACCTGGGCTGGTGCAGGTGTCCCAGCCCATGGATGGGCTGTAAGGTCCCTCCCAGCCCAGTTCTGTGATAGGATTCTATGACAATAAACTCTTAACTTTATTTTCCCAAGCTCTCTCACATTTTACTCTTTACTACCTGCCCATCTCCCCCAGTTCCCGAATTAGGGGCCTGTAACATCCCACAAGTTGCCACTGCACCATCCCATTCCCAGTGAGCAGATGTGGCACACAGCACCGGGACTTTCACCGCAGCCACCCCAGGTTTGTGACAACCGAAGGTCCCAAAGGCCCCCCAGGCACTGTGGAGCTGCCAATGAACCCAAGAGCTGAGCTCCAGCCACACGGATTCACTCCTTCCAGCCCCAGCCCACGGGCAGTGTCCCTGCCCAGCCCCGGTGCTGCCTCTCCCCGGAGCACAGCCCGTGCTCCCCGTGCCCCGCAGGGCCAGGGTACCTTTGGGGGTGCGGAACTGCACGGCCTCAGACATGGGCCCCATGCCCTTGGAGTTGCGGGCCTGGATCTTGAAGAAGTAGGGGGTGTCCAGGGTGAGCTCCTGGATCTGGTGTGTGAGCCTGTTGCCCACCACGGGCTCGATGACCCAGTCGTGGATCTCGGCGTTGACGTCCGTGCTGTAGTAGATGATGTACCCTGGGCAGGGAGAGGGACAGCTCTGTCCATACGGGGACACGGAGCCACAGCAGCCACAGCAAAGGTTCTGTGTGCCAGCGAAGCCACCGGGGCCTCCCCAGTGTGCTCTGACTTTGGTGAGCACTAAAACCATGTTCAAATATCAGCCAGCCCTCCCATCTTCCCTCTGAACTGTTCAAAAGGGATGGTATGAGTAAAAAATAATTTAAAATATCAAGATTATTTCTGGCCACTGTTCCCTGAATATGGACAAATTGCTATTTCCATCCCTTTACCTACTCATAGACAAAATAAAGTAAAATAAAATAAAGCTGCCATTATCAAAGCATCCTCAAAGAATTAATATGATATTATTTAAATTACGTTAAAACAACAAAACATTCTCATGCACAGCTAAACAACTTGTTTATAATGATTTCATTACTTTTCAGTGTATTAACAAAGGCAACAAGAATGTGAACAGAACTGCCCTGCACATCCCAGAAAAAAAGGTATGGGAAGAGTTTATATTCTGTTCTTAAAATATATTGGAATCACAAACTAATATGCAGTAAAAGCTTTATAACTTTTTTATAGAAGAAACACAGATCAGCATAAAAGAAATGCTTGAACCTTTGTATATTTATACACGCATAGAAATAAGTACCTGAATGTGTATTTAATAAAGATTGCATATAATAAAATATACATCATATATTTTTATAGATTATTTATATGTTTGTATCATTATTTATATCTATATCTAGGTTCAAGTATTTCTTTTGTATGTAACATATATGGAAATACACATTTTTTTATGTATCTATATATCTGTTATATACCTATCTATATATCTCTATATCTGTAATATATCTATCTATCTATATATATATATATGAAGTGATGCTAAAAGCACTAACAGCCTACAGGCACAAGTACTGAATTAACTTCTGAGTGTCCTAATTAGTCAGCAGCTCTAACGATGCCTGAGCATGTGAGACCCAGACTGGCCCAGCTCAGCATTCCATGCCCATCCCATCCCCAGGCAGGGAGACTGGAGCTGCATTCCATGGACAGGGGGGCATGGAATGACATCACCACTCAGAATTCCGGCATCACTGACAGCACAGAGCGAGTTAATGAGTGATTAATTAGTGCCGGATGGGGCTGCTCCCACCAGAGGGCACTCGGGCCTCACATCCCAAAAACTGCTCGGGCTCTGGGAAAGGGGAGCTGGTGATGGGCTCTGGGAAAGGGGAGCTGGTGATGGGCTCTGGGAAAGGGGAGTCAGTGATGGGCTCTGGGAAAGGGGAGTCAGTGATGGGCTCTGGGAAAGGGGAGTCAGTGATGGGCTCTGGGAAAGGGGAGTCAGTGATGGGCTCTGGGAAAGGGGAGCTGGTGATGGGCTCTGGGAAAGGGGAGCTGGTGTCTGCTGCACTCAGGCTTAGCCCTGAATCACCATTTTAGTTCATTTTTAAGCTGTTAACTGCTGCTCATGCAAAAGCTGATAAATACTGAACAGTTCTGTTCCAAGGGTTTCTTTCACTGCAAGGGGATTTTGGAGCTGCACAATGGGATAATTTTGCCAACCCTGTGCAGGTAAATGCTGCCCTCTGTACTTGTCTCCCCTCCCTCAGGTGTGCCCCATTGTGAAACATTTGTGCCCAAATCCCTCCACCAAAGGCTCCTGTGTCTCCAGTCAATCCTCCTTTCCATGGAGAGGAAACATTTTGCTGCCTTTTTGCAATGATTAAATCAGTTTTAGTCTCCTGTCCAGAGCCTGGCTCAGGTGGTGTCCCAGGTTTGATTCTGCACGTCATTAATTCTGAGCTCAGACCCAAAACCAGACACTGCAAATAACGTGCCATTAAAATCTGAATACAGCTTTAAACAAATTAAAATGGAAGTGGATTATTTCAGAAAGCCCTTCCAAATGGGAATCCCAACAGAAATTTTAGAAGGGAATCAGTAATTATTACTTTCTGAAAAGTCATTTATCCTATGTGGCATCGGTGCAGTTAAGGGCAAATAATAGCCTACTCCTAATGGTTCTGTCAGGGGAATAAGAAACTGCCCTGAAGTCTGTTCTGTGACAGAAAAATGCCACAAAGATGACAAAGAGCACTGGGATGGCTTCTCCTAAATAAACCTCTGGCAGGGCACAGGCACTGGGGATAATTGCTGGAGGCCTGCTATTAGAACAGGACAAGCAAAGGTTATGGAGCTATTTCAGCTTTCAATTGGATTTCTGATTCCACCTTCGTTTCCCACTGCAGTTAGTTCAGACCTGAATATATTCTGATGAGGCACAGCAGTAAATAATGAATGTGAGCTACTGCAGAGTGGCACAGCAGACATGGGCAGCCCCAGGTCCCTGGTGCCCCACCTGTGATTTTGCCGTTGGCCTCGGAGGGTGGCTGCCAGTTGACGATGATGGTGCGGGGTTTGCCCTCCTTGCTCACCACGGTCACGTCCTTGGGGGGCGAGGTTGGCACTGAAACACAAACCCAGAGTGTCAGCACTGGCTGCCCTGTCACACCACAGAAACAACCATCTTCATCTGATGTGGAATACAATCATATTTGGGTTATTCCTTTTACTTTTATAACCGCCCCCTCCTGTAGTGTCTCTGATTTAGCCTCTCACTGGCCAATGCCATCCACTGTCACTGCCTCCATTCCATATGGAGCTCCCTCTTTCCAGAGCACTTCTGGCACCAGATGTGATCCATGACTGAGTGTCCTCAAAAACCTGGACAACTGGGGCCAGACATTTCTCACTTGAATTTCTTCAGTCATCAAAAAAATCCCACAAATTTGTGAAAGATACATTTTAGATAGGCAGGCATCTGAAATATCTCCCCGTTTCCAGGTTTATGGTGGGACTGAGACCCTGAAGTGCCCATTTGCCACTTAAATCCCAATCAGCAAAGTAAATCCCCCAGCAACTTAGAATTATACCAGCCTGGAATGGTTTGGGTGGGAAGAGACCTTAAAGCACATCTCATTCCACCCCCTGCCATGGGCAGGGACACCATCCACTATCCCAGGGTGCTCCAAGCCCCGTCCAGCCTGGCTTTGGATGCTTCCAGGGATCCAGGGGCAGCCACAGCTGCTCTGGGGAACAATCTCTGGGCAAACCTGCAATGGCTGATTGACCCCCTGAAGAATGAGCTGTAATTTGGAAGGAATCTGCACCACAGGTGTTTGAAATGCAGAAGTGTTTGCTGAGCACAACTGGCCAACCTTTATCCTTGGGTTGCCAGAGAGCAGCACTGAGGAAAAGAAAGGAGGGGAGAGTTTTCCTTCTCCCATCAGCCTTTCCTGACACAAATTCAGGAAATGGCACAAATTGCTCAGGCAGACAACTGAAATCCTTGCTGTGACCTGGAGCCTCCAGAGGGCACTGACCATCCCTGCAGTGCCACATCCTGAAACCCAGGGGGCTTCTGAGGGGGCAACATGGACTAAATCCACCTTGGCCATTTCACACAAGCACAGTAGCACTGAACTTCCTGCATTTCTAGAGCTTTATGTACATGACCTATTGGAAATCCATCCATAAATCCCCTGGGAGGGCCACCAATTATCCCTGTGATGAAGAAACCAGGGAAACCAGGGACAGCCAAAGCCCAGAAGTTACTGTAACTTTGCCCCAAATATGTAAAAACAGGATTCAAAGGAAACAAAAATAGAGAATCAGACATAGCCCACAGGAGATCAGGAATTCAGAGAGCCCAGAATTCCCTATTTTCCTTTTAGGAGCAAGTCCTACACAACTTCTCAGGAGTATCCCAAAATAATGAGCCATTCACTCAGGAATTTGGCCAGTATTACAAATCACAAGATCTGTTATGAGAAAATATATTTAGACTTTTTTTAAAATTTCTATTTTAAATTTTCTCCTTTGTTCCCAAGCTTTTGTGTCATATTTACAAATATTCCTTACAACCACTTCAACGTGACCCTTCCCATTTAAAGGCACTGAGCCCTCCTGCATTATGCCCTTGCTCAGAGGCTTTGTGAGTGTCAAATTCTCTTTAAAAACTTTATTTGTGCAGCTTTTACAGTCTTCACACTCAGAGGAGAGTTATGGCTGAGGATTGCACATGTGTCAGCAGAAATGCCAAATGGGGGGTTTAATGTGGGCTGGGAATAGTGGGATGGGAGAGCAGCCCCAACCCAGAGACTGCCCCACATCATGGAAGTCCCACCCAAAACCACGACAATGTTTTCAAAAGCAACTGAAGCTCACTGGGACTTCAGAGTAGGTTCAGAGAGTTCAGCTTTTATCCTGGCTTTGCTGTCTTTTAAGCAGAAACTATAGAATTTCTGTGATACAATATCTGGGAGATCTCACTAATTCTTTGCACGTTTGATTTTTTGGCTGTGTTTTAATTTAGCAGGAGAACTCTGGGCTCATTTGGATGGACTTTTTGTCCTCCACAGTCCATCTAAAGAGAAACCTAAGTGTAATAAGCAGTAAGTTTAATTGCCCAAAGTTCATTTAACTGCAGGGTAAGAAGAGCTAATGAGGGGCAGGTCGGGGAGAGGGCCTCACAGCCACTCCCTGGGCCTGAGCTTTTCCTGGCAGCTACAAACCCTCCTCTGCACTGTTCTGCACAGAACAGGAATTTAGGGCTCATTTGGATGTCTGAATTCCTACTGTGATTTTTTTGCCTTCCTTGCCTCATGCATCTTCTCACTCTGTAACAATTATCATCACATTTACAGCAAATTTTAATTATTATTTGCTGAAGTGTTTTCTGTGTATTTGTTGTTAATGTGCTTTTTGTGAGACTTTCTTCTCTCCTGCCCATGAACTATGCTACACTATTCATGACTTCTCTGTAATTTGATGTAAATTCTCCTGCAATCATCCCTCGGAATTTTGAAGTATGTTGTTGTTTTTTAATCAGAATTTCTGACTGAACTATTCAGATGCAAGTGTTAATCAGCAGAACCATTTCAGGTGGAGGTTTCTTTAGGAATATCCCAGCCCTTCCAGAGCCCAGGAATACCTAATTCAAAGGTTGTCCCATGTGCTGTCATGCTCCAGGTGCTGGATCTCCTGCCCTTGGTCACCATCACTGAGAACTCGTACAGGGTGTTTGGCTTCAGCCCCGTCACCAGGTAGCTCAGAGTGGTGGCATTTGCAGTCTGAAAGGGAAAACAGGGTCAGCACTTCCCACAGCCACAGCCCTCAGACACCCCACGCCCACGTGTTCCCAGCATTTCCATAACCACAGTCATTAACTGGGGCTTGGCTCTTCTCTGTCGTGCAAATTCATTAATCAAATATCAACGTTTATCCTCCACTAGAAATTCTGCAATCAGCAGGAGCACTTAGCAGCAGTCAATTAGAAATGAAAATAGGCAACACAAGGTCCAGGGCCCACTTGTTATGCAGTGGTTAAATCCCTGTTTACCTGGGGGTTCATTTACAGCATTTCATTGTCTCCTCTGGCTGGGGAAAACAAAAAGCACAGCAAGGAACAGTCCTGCTTGGAACCTGGAGCTGCCTCCCACATTCCTGCTGGAATTTCCAGCACAACCTTAAAGGTAATAAACAATCAACTAAAGATACACTGGTGAGACTTGAAGAGAATGAAGCTTTACTGAGATGTAGATTGTTTTCAGAAAAAATGGTTATTTAGGATCACACAAGGAAACTACACATGGGTCACAGTGGAATTTTAATTCAGCATTCATAAAGATCTGATATTTGTTATAAATGGCTTCAGCACCAACAGAATACATTGGAGAAAAGAAGGAAAGCTGTATTTACAGGTATGTATATTCCTCACCTTGACCTGCAGTGGTGTAAACATGGAATTAAAGAGTTGTTTCAGGATCTGACAGGGCCATACAACAACTGGAACAGCCACTGCCTCCAGAAAGCACCGAGTGCAGCTGATTTATTGCTAAGGGAAAGGCACCTTTCCTGAAGGCTCCAGGAGTGACAAAGAAACCCTGAGATCTCCAACATCTTTCTATCTTCTTTCTTACATGGGATGGAAATTCAGGGAATGGTGATCCAAGGGATGGCAGTGCTTTGTGTCCAGGGCTTTGCTGTCTGTGGCCAGACAACAAAGACTCATAAAATGAACTAAAATTAAATCCTGCACTGGCTTTAAGCCTCTCCTTGGTACACTCAGTGCAGTTTGGAGTAGGTGGGACTGTGGCTGAGGGGCTGGGGCACAGCTGGGATGGGCACAGCTCCCTGGGGAAGGAGGAGAAGGCAGCCTCAGCTGGAGTGATGCAATGACAAGCCCAAGGCAGGAGTCTTTCCCTCCCATCTGGCATTACCAGCTGCCTTACCCCAAAAAGCTCTTCCTCTCTGGGATGCTGGAATTCCCAGCAGCATTTAAGCATTCCAGTGTTTGTATTATTTGTTGTGGCAGCTGGGCTCCTTTTCCAGGTGAAAGTTCTGGTTTCCATCTCTGGCTTTGAATGTTGGGATCTTTCAGTTTCCCTGTGCATCCCACTGAGTGTCAATGATACACCAGAGCTCCCCTGGAGTGTCAGACTCCACCATTTAACACCACTTTATTATTTTTAAGATCCCAGACTATCCCACACAGTACCAAACCCTACTCACCTGCTAGAAATAAACTCCATAAATATTACCCTGAACAATTTGTTTCACTTCTATGCAGTCCTAAAAGATCCAAGGTTGAATATTTTCACTGATCCCTGATGGATCCCAGGCAGCTGCAGGACAACCCCACACACCAACAAGGGGGCTTTGGGAAACTGCTCCATGTTAGTGCAGAGACACAGCCCAAAGCACAGGAGCTGCATCCCATCTGCCCTGTGTTTCCAGGCTCAGCCTAGCACGGTCCTGCACAACCTGGGCAAAACCAGACTCCTCAGGGAGGAACCACTCGTGCCAGGAGCACCCAGCCTCTTCCTCAGGAGTCTGTGTCAGGCCAGAAACAGGGCAAAGGCAGAAAATCTCAGTGAATGGTCTCAACACCTGATTTAGGGATAAGAAGGAGGATGAAACCCCACTGAGCTGAGCAGATGCAGCTCTGGATGCTCAGAGGTGACGCAGGATTGCTGTCCCCAAGAACAGGGACATTCCAAAGCCTCTGGATGCAGCGAGCAGGAGCTGCACAGGGGCCAGGACTCTGCTCTCACTGCAGTTACTGAGAGCCAGCACCTCCCTGCAAGGGGTGAGACCTCCCAGAAAACATCCAACAGGGCAGGAGAGGATTTCCAAGGGAAAGAAGGGAAGAAAAGCAGGGTGTGGGTTCTCCAGACACCATGGGTTACATGGGATTGGAGCAAATACCTCGAGCTTCTCTCCTTCAGGCAAATCCTTCCTACAAGTTTGAGTAATTTTCAACTATATTCCATCATTCCCTGTTGGTTTGGGTCTCAGTAAAACTTGTTGCCCACTGACCAGAACAGTGGGAATATTTCATTTACTGTTTTATTCCATCTTCTATTTTATTTCATTCTTTTAAGCCATTAACTAATGAAACTGCAGCTTTATTTAAACCACCCCTGAGACATCCTCTGCACATGGCTCAGAGGTAACTTGCCTTTAGAGGAGGAATACACACATATTTACATCTTTTCATTTCAATAAAGAAAAGATCTGGATTATAACAAGCTGGCTCTGCAGGAGTATAAAGGGAGCTCCACTGGCTGGGTATTTTAACAACCAGTTCCTCTGAGTCTCATTGTAAATGTGAAATTTGCAGTCAGCAGCTTTGAGCCCTCCAGGTAGCTGAAAATTAATAAAAAAATCCAACCAACCACCAAATCCAGTCTAAAAATCAAAACAGATGAAAATAGAGGAAGGCAGGGATAGCATAAAGTTTTTGTTGTGTATTTTGAAGCCAGTCAGCTCCCAAAGGAAAGGTTCACTATCAGCTTTGCACAAACTGAAAAGGTTGTAAAGGAAACTTCAAACCTTGGGGGTAGAGCTGTTTTCCCTGCATGGGTCAGTGAGGGGCCCTGCCACACACCCCCTGCAATGCCTTAGTGACCTTCCAGGGGGGAGCCCACACCCCCCACTCACAGGGACAGGCTTCAGACTGTCACTGTGTCCACAGAACAAAACAACTCTGGAAATTTCTGTTCCTTCCCTGGAGCAGCTCTTCCATCCACTCCCACAACACCCCAGCTCCAGCTCCTTCCTTCCCACAGGAGACACGGAAGAACTGCTCCCACCAGAGCCAGAGCAATCCTGCTGCTCCAAGGACTCCGGGCTCATCCTGGCAGCATTCCCTCAGCTACACCTTTCCCCTGGGAGTGCATTTGGAGGAATCCCACCCCTCCAAGGAGCCCAGAAGTGTTCCCAGAGCTGTGCCTGGCCCTGCCTGGGCTGGGGAGCTGCTGTGGCACTCAGTACCTTGTACTTGGTGTTGGCAGGGATGTTGGTTTTCCAGCGGACGGTGTAGAACCGCGCGTCCGTGATCTTCTGGTTCTTGGGCAGGGAGTTGTCTGCCCAAGTGATCCTGATGGTGTCATGGCTCAGGATGGAAGCCTGAACTCCCACCGGGGGCATCATGGGAGACGGATCTGGCACTGGAGTGTATGGAGCATTAATAACAAACAAATCAACCTCGGAAGTGTCTGGGCAATCCGTGGGGAAAAGGCCGTGGTTTATAATTAAAAAGGGAGGAGGTGGCATTTTAATGTCAACCAAAACAAAAAAGGGGGGATGCAGGGAAGTGCAATGAGATGAAAGGTGAGGAATGGAGAGAAAGAGAGAAAAGCCAGAGTTAATAGGTGACATCAGACTGGGCAATAACATCACTCTTGCATTGTCCTCCCTCCTCCAGACAGTAACACAACACATCCCTGGCAGCATGGCCCTAATTAGTGCCCAGGGCACTCAGCCACGGTCTGGGAACCCCAGTCACTGGAACTTCATTTGCCTGCAGTGTCCCCTGAGTCCTCTCCCAGAAACAAGGAGGACACAGAGCTGGAGCTCTGGATGGGCAAATGTCACTCCCCCTAAACACATAGGGACCTCCCGAAAGGCACCTTCAAAGGAAGGTTCCAAGTGAAGGACAAACTTGCAGTAACTGTGAAACTGCAATTTCAGCATCCTCTAGAGAATCTCCAAGCATTCCAGCTCATCAGGACTAATCCCAAGTGTTGCACCTCCACCAAATCCCTGGTGGTGTCAGCAGGCTGGGAGGGAGCCCAGCAAGCCATGGCATGGCAACAGCTCACCTGCACACTCCTCTGCTTCAACTCTTTTCTTTATGGATTACAAGACCAAAATAAAAACCGCCCAGACCTTTTTTAATGTGAGTGACAACAGAGGGAGACTGACACAAAGCAAACACAGGCATCATGTTCCAAAATCTCAGTGAAAAAGACCACAAACCCTCAGCTCAGGGCCTTTAGAACTGCACCTACATGGGCTGTGCTCAGGTAAGGGGAACGTTTGGAGTCAGAACATCCATTAGTAGCTGTCAGGTGAGTTTGGAATTTGCAAATGAGCCCAATTTAGGCGGTTTATCGGGAACGTGCGAAGCCAAGCAGTGACAGGGACAGAGAGCATGGGATGCACTGGCAACCAGGACCCTCCCATCCCCCCCAGCCCATCCCAGCTGCTGGGCACGACTCACCGGAGTGGGGCCGGGTCACGGCGCTCTCGTACAGGGGGATCCCTTCCCCCACGTTGTTGAAGGCTTTCAGAGTTATCACATAGTGGGAGCTGGGGTCTGAAGGGGAAAAGAAATCAGCACAACCAATGAATCCTGGTTTCTGCTTCTCCATACCCTCTTTGTTCAGTATTTTCATTTTGAACTGGAATATATGATTTGAACTGAGAAAGCCTCCACACAGACCTTCTGTTCATGGCCACAGAATCCCAGACTGGTTTGGGTTGGAAGGGACCTTAAAGCCCATCTCATTCCACCCCCTGCCTGGCCAGGGACAGCACAGCTCAAGTCTGTAGTCACAGCTAATCTCCCTTTAAGCACAGCCAAATCAGGAGTGAGAAAAACAATTTAAAATAACAAAACCAAAATGACTCAAACCTCCGATTTGCTGGAATTCCCAATATTGCTTTTTCTCTCACTTTCAGACTATTGTACCTCCCACAGAGAGCTCTGTGGAGGGGCGAATCTTTAATTTCCTTTTAAAGGAGCTGCCAGCGAGTCCCGGTGACATTTCAGTCCCGTTTTCCCCTGCAGCTCCGCACGGGGCACTCGGGCTGCTGCTCACATGGAAGGTTTTAGGGAGTGCTGAGGGAGGCTGGGCCGGGCACAGAGCACATCCCCTGCACTCACCCAGGTTCTCAATGGTGTAGTATCTCTGTTTGTAGTCCACCTTGATGGTCTGGGCGTGGGGGCTGCCGATGCCGTAGCCGATGGCGTAGCCCCTGACCACCACGTCCTGGTTCTCGGGCGGGGTCCAGCTCACCACGATGCTGGTGACCAGCGGGCGCACGTGCAGGGAGCTGGGCACCTCGGGCACACGGCTCTCTGCAGGGAAAGGCAGCCAGGGCAAGGCCTGCTCTCAGATAAAGGCAATCACATGGAAACCGCGAGGCACGGGGGTCAAATAAAGCACTTCTGTGTGTTGGAATGAGCACAAAGAAACTCTGGTGGGCAGGAGAGAGCAAAGAGCTCCAAGAGCAGAATATTGACATTACATTCCAATAGATGCTCCCTTTAAAAGGAAGGACAGTTGTACTGAAGCTTAGAGGATTGGGATGGTTTTTGTATCAGATGGCTGCCCGTGTTGTGACCAGTCTTTCCAAACATGCACTGCTTTTATCCCATTCTTCCCCTCCACAAATTTACTTTCAATTTCAATCTACTTTCAGTTTTCATCTACTTTCAATTCCATCAAATTCCTCACTTGTGGGTATTACAATAATTACATGGAAAAGTCTGGTGATGAAAGAAAAGTAGGATATTCCCCAGTTTTAAGAACTGCACTGCAAAGGGTTCTCCTCACTTGTCCTACAATTGTCACTGCCTGGATCCTTGGATTCCCATAATTGTAGTAGTTACAATACAATATAAGCAGGAACTACACAGCCATACTAAAAGTTCAGAAAATACAGAGTCCACATCAAATGTTCAAACCTTTCCCCCAAAAGCAACACAAGTCTCACCCCATCCCACAGAGACACAGAATGTGGATCCCTAACACCAGAACACTTCCACAACATGCCACTGTAAGCCCCTAATATTTCTCCTAAGAGGCTTTTCCTCACTGTTGAGTAGAACCTAAAAGCAATCTCCCAACTGTCCCTGGAGTGTCCCTAACTTTGGGTTCACTTTTCAAAAATGAAATAAATCCTTTTGTCGGGTGCCGGCGGATTAGGGATAATTCCCTGCAATAGCAAACTGAGCTCCCCACTCCAAATGGAATCAAGGACTTGTGCTTCCTGCAGGGATTTCCTTTTAATGAAACACGCTGCAATTCTCTACAAACATTTAATAAAGCACCACAACAGGATTATTTGGATCACAGCATAGCCCTGGCCCCCAGCCCGGGGAGCTCTCGGGCTGCTGCTGACACAGCCCAGCAGTTCCAGCTCTCAACTATTAAACACAGCAAAGCTCCAAGTGCAGCAGGAGAGGTGACATTTCCACTGCACTGGGGACAAACTCTGTACAACTGTTCAACACCTCCTGCTCTGCACTCAGGGGGAACCTGCTCCGACTTCAACATGGAATTGTACCACTCCTGCTCTCCTTTACATCCATGGGACTCTCCTGGGAATTATTTTCTATTTAAACTCAAAAAGAAGCCACGGAATAAAAAGAAATGACGCCTCACGTGGCTGCTGAACCTAAGAAATGCAAGATGACCTGTAAATGCATTTGCACGGTGTTAAAATGATCCACATGAGCTTTCTAAAGAAAGGAACACAAAAAACGCAGTGTGTACACATAGATCTCACAGGTATATGCAGAGTTATATGAATATCATGTTATGTTGTCTGAAATGTCAATTTTTATGACTTTATTCAATGGAAAGAATGTGTAGAGAGTTAGATTTCCTGCAACATTCTGAGGTGAAAAAATTTAAATGACGAAATCAACAGAGAAGGAAAAGGTTCTTTTTCTCCTTCCTCCTTCTGCCCTGTTTAAATTTAAATTAATCCTGGTGCTGTCCTCTGGCAAAGTGTTGTTAACTCCAGTTCAGGGACATTTCCATTGCTCTGTGAGGTGCTCCTTTACACAGCTCCACCCCACTTTGGGGACCTGGCAGCTCCAGGGGTGTGTCACACCCACTTAGGGGTGACAGACACACGGATCAAGGAATTTCCAGCATCCACATCCCTGACCTGCTCTGCTCACACTGGAGAACCAGGACTAAGATGAGCAGCAGCTTTCAACAGACAGAGATGGGAGCAGGATTTGCCAGGCTTCCTGAGCCAGTTGCTGAAGGATCCTCCAGCAGCAGAGAGCAAATATTGACCCATTTCCATTATCCCTGCCAGCATCACTGGGCCTGCTCTGACACAGCACAGAAATCCATGGACTTGGTGGAACAGACTCTCTGTTGAGCAGAGCCCTTTGCAGCACATGCAAAGAGCTTTGGAATATCCCATTTAATGCTCCAACAAGCTCAGGAACCTTTCTGCCATCATGAGAATTTTCAATGTAATTAATCTAATACCCACAATTTCAATATAATTTTTATTTAAAACCTACAACAGAATTTCTGATGGGAGACATGGTGCAGAGTTGTCCACCACTACAGAAAATATAATTCATCTCCCTTTTCTTCAATGCAAAATACATTAATGTGGACCAAAGAAAGCACAGCACCAATATGGGGGTAAGACTGCAAAGGGCTGTGGGTGAGAACATTCTCCATCATTTCTCTCCTACTGTGACATCTCATTGTCACTATAAATGAAAAGCACTTGGTGCCAACATACAGCACTTAGGAAGTGTAGAAGCAAGGTTTAATTTCAAGCCACTTTATTGACTTGACAAGAATTTTCTGTTAAAAGTAGAAACTGATGTCACTTAATCCTAAACAAACCCCATTGTACACCTTGAGCAGAAGTGAAAACACAGAGGTTTGTCATTCAAAGAGGCAGCCAGATGTTGGTGAATTGAAATGAATGAATTCCCACGTTCTGCTGTCCCAGGCCCAGAGTCTCTCACCGTCCAGGTCGCTCTCGAAGGTCTCAGCTGACACCCAGTCGGTGGCAGGGCCGGTGCCATTGACGGTCATGGCGGCCACACGGAAGCTGTACTCAGTGCCACGCTCCAGCCCTGCGGGCACGGGCAACCCACACATCCATCAGACTGGCAACCCACAGACCCATCAGACTGGCAATCCCACACATCCATCAGACTGGCAATCCCACAGACCCATCAGACTGGCAACCCCGCAGACCCATCAGATTGGCAATCCCATAGATTATTACCTTGGCAATCCCACACATCCATCAGACTGGCAATCCACACATCCATCAGACTGGCAATCCACACATCCATCAGACTGGCAACCCCACAGATCCATCAGACTGGCAATCCCACAGACCCATCAGATTGGCAATTCCCACAGCCTGGCCATTCCCATAGATCCCTCACCTTGGCAATCCACACAAATCATCACCTTGGCCATTCCCACAGATCCCTCACCTTGGCCATTCCCACAGATCCCTCACCTTGGCCATTCCCACAGATCCCTCACCTTGGCCATTCCCACAGATCCTTCACCTTGGCCATTCCCACAGATCCCAATTCAATCTCAGGATAACCCATGGGAACCATGGATAACCCAGCCTTCCATCCACGCTGTCCCGGCGGCATCGGCGCTGGGAAGGACTGGGAGGGGCTGTTTGCAGCCATGCTTTAACGTAGGGCTGTTAATTTGTTCAACTAATTATTTTTAAGAACAGGATCATCCCCACCATCACCAAAACTGGGGGTGGCACAGAGGCAGCTGGTGAGCAAATTCACACACTTGTTTAATGTATGTAAGAGTCTGTACTAAAAAATCAGAGCACTGTGAAAAGGCACTCAAAATTTGATATATAGAATCCCTCCAGCAGGTTTTGCTGCTGGCAAAAGCATACTGGAATTACAGGAATATCTCAATTCTGTGAGAAAACTGAGACTAAGTCACAGCTGGAGTTTCTGAGAAAAAAATCAGAGTATCTAGTCAGAAACTCATCTAGAATTTCCCAGTTTCCTCTCTTTTGACCAAGCATTTGTAGGCAGAGATTTTAAGAGGAACACAATGTAGTGCTGCTCCTGTTCTCATGCACTGCCTGTTCCTGCTGAACAGAACTGTAGCTCTGGTAGCAACACATGACTGACACTGAGGATGGACTAGACTGGATTTTTAAGTGTGCAAAGGGATGAAAAGCATTCCCTCTAGAATATTCCATGGACCTGAGGTGGGACAGTCCAGGGATGCCCAAGGTCAGCCATTCCCAGGGCTCGGTGCTGGGTCCAGGTGCCTGTGCCGACCTTGCCCAGCCCCTGCTCCTCTGCCCTCCTCCTCCACACTTCCATCTCTGGCATTTGGGCACACAGTGAGCCCAAGGTCACCTTCTCCATTTTATAAGGAATCATCCAGTCCATCCATGGCCAGCACATCCATGGCCAAATCAGGGCTAGGAAGCAGGTCACCAAACCCCAGGTACCACCAGCAGCCCACCTGATCCCAGAGCTCCTTTGGGAGCTGCTTCTGTTTGTCTTCCAAAGCAGGAACCCCAGGGAATCCTTTGTCTTCCAAAGGAGAAACCTCAGGGAGTCCCTGAGCCCACTAAGCACAGCCAGGCAGCCCTGGGGAGGAGGGGTGCTGCTCACCTTCGATGAGCTGGGAGAGCTGGGTGCCCCCCACGCTCTCGGTGACGTCGCTCTTGCGGGACACTTTGCGGTAGCGGATTTTGTACCCCGTGATCTGCCCGCTGTGCGTCCCGGCAGGAGGGGGCTGCCACTGCAGCAGGATGCTCTGGGGAAGGCAGCACAGCAAGGTATTCAGAAAAAAGTCTTTAGGAAAGCTTTAATAAAAATCTCCACGCACAATGGCCAAGTATTCAATTTTCTCTTCTCAAGTGCCCAAGGCACTGGAAAAGTGTGTCTGTGTGTGCCCACACTGCAAACAACAGTGAGCAGGGAATCCAGCTCTGATCCTTCAGGGCCTCATTAAATCCCTTCCATCCCTGTCACTGTATCCCACCATGGCCAGCCCACAGCTGGACTGGAGTTTCTCCAAGCCCCACATTCACATATTCTCTATAAAGAGGCCAAAAGCTGCATGGGAGGAAAGACACCCAAAGCAGCTCCAAAATGTGGCCAATCTAAGACCCTCCCCCAGCCTTTTATTTACCCATTGCCAGCAGGAAATCCCCCAATCTTACCTTGGAATTCCGTACCTCCAGCGTTAGATTCTGTGGTGGAGCACTGGGGACTGGAAATATTAAAGGAATTACAACTCCAAAACTTTCAAATGTTGTATTTTCATACCCAACTACTCCCTGCTCTCATTTGCTATGGAAGTACAAACCATTCCAATTAAAGGCATAAAGGAACTACCAGTCCTCCCACAGGTACTTTCTGACAAAGTGAATGGCTGAGGAGGGTTTTGTGTTTTCATCATGAAGAAAAAACTCTTCATTTAGGTCTTCATTATCACACCTAGCTACATAAAATATGTTTTGTATTTGAAAGTACTTCTCAAACTCTCAGAGCAAGTATCCCATCCAGCTCTTTCCCCAGGCAAATCTTTAATGAACACACTGCTTGACTGGGGGAACCCACTTTTAAATTTCTGGCCTGGATTTTGTTATCCTGATTTTCTGTAACAGGAAACCTCCAAGTGGCCTTGTGACAGTGAGAAGGTGAAGAGCATCTCAGACACTGGGGCTGTCTCTGAACACCCACTCTTTGCTTGTTCTTTACTCGCTGCTCACGGCAGTGAAGTCCAGGCAAAAAGGGAGGGGAAGAAAAGCCCTGAGAGCAGGGAATTCCTGGTGGCCCCTGGCAGAGCTGAGGCTTCCCTGGCAGGAAGAGGAGGCTACACTGAAGCACAAGGATGGGCAAGGAGCACAGAGACAGAGAGGGATGAGGACTGCTCCAGCCTGCAGAACTGATTTTCCAAATAACTTACCCCAGCCATAGTAACACCCCAGAGAACTCCCCTGAGGGCACAAAGTGGAAGAAGAGGGGAAAAACTCACTGGGATGGGGTGAAACAAACCCCCCTCACCCACCACCCCATGGCAGAAACAGAGAGGAGTAGGATTTGCCTTCCCTTCCCAACCCAGCTGAGCCTGAAATCACCACATCTGGGGAGGAAGGGCTGTGGGCCTGAGGAGCAGCACAGTGAAGAGGAGAGGATACAAAGCCAAGCTTTCTCTGCTCCTCCAGTGCCACCCCTGCTGTGGGCAGGGACATCTCCCACTGTCCCAGGTTGCTCCAAGCCCCAGTGTCCAACCTGGCCTGGGACACTGCCATGGATCCAGGGGCAGCCACAGCTGCTCTGGGCACCCTGTGCCAGGGCCTGCCCACCCCCACAGGGAAGAACAGGGATTTCCTATGGAAAGGCATCTCCTGGAGCGAGACAGCACATGGAGAACAGCCAGGCAGGAGCACCAGGACACACTGATGGCTCAGAGACTGTGAGGAAAGGGCCTCAATCAGGCTGTGAGGCTCAGATTCCACTCCCAGCTGTAATCCCTGATCAGGAATTCCAGGAGAGGAGAAGCAATCCTCAGGAGCAGCACATAAACCTGGGTTCAAATGGTAATACCTGCAGAGTTATCCCTGCGACAAGACACTGGAACAGATTAAGAGCAAAAACCTACATACAAATGCAGATGCTTTGTTAAACCAGGGCTAAAGGAAGATTAGGGAGAAATCCCTGCAGGGAACACAGAGATTGCTCCTGGATACCACAACAGGAAAACACGGGAGGAAAATGTGCATCATTTCAGAAAGATCTGAGAGCTTGCCAGGGTTATGAGACTGTAAGAAGCAAGATGACATCCTTCAGTGAACTTTAAGAAGGAAGTACCTGTAGGTTAAGTGTGAAAACCTAATCTGGAGAAGAAAGAACTCCAAGAAAACTCCAAAATTACATTGTAACTAGTAATACATTCTTCTTCTAACAACCAAGGAGCAGGCAGCCCTTTAGAGAAATCAGCGAGCAAATGGTCAGGTAGGGCAGAAAAAGACAAAGATAAGGTCACACAAGTCTCTCTTTGCACTGGTAGAGAGGGGAAGGGAAAGGAGAGGTTTCCATGATACCCTTCCAAAGGATTCCCATGGCTCTCCAACTGAAGTGTCAGTGTAAGGGATTATGGCAGAGTCAGAGGCAGAGAACAGCAGCCTCTTGCCAGGGCTATGTGTTAACCATCCAAGGAGCTGGGGAATGAAACAGCTGCAAGACTTCTGAAACCTCTGCCAGTTTATCCTGATACCAGAGGTGGCAAAGTCCACCTGCTGGGACAGAAACTTCCATCAAATCAAACAAAGTAACAATAAAGCACGAAACTGAGAGAGCAGCAGCTAGAATAGGAGCAGTAATATGGATTTCTCCCTTTTTCAAGGGAAATCCCGTCAATTTTAAGCAATGAAGGATGGGAGGGAAGTACTTGCCAGAGTAAGGAGCTGGCTGAAAGAAAGGCCAGAGTAGGAAGGCATGGGGGGAGATGAGCTGGGGAGATCCCATGGTGTGACCCTGTGGTAAAGAACTGCACAAAGACCAAAAAAGCCCAAAAAGCTCCTCAAATGCAAGTAATGCCTCACTCACACCTTTGATCCCATTTTAGCTCCCCCTAGCTGCATTTTTAAAACAAAGGAGAAAAGGAAGCTGGAGGAAAGTTCAGAAAAGGGCACTGAAAGTTGAATCAGCTTCCACAGGAGAAATGGGTAACCACTCCTGTGCCTTTGGATGAACCAGGGAGACCATGGCAAAGGTCCACAGAATGAGCAGTGGGACAAAGGAATAACCAGGGGACACTGAGTATTCCCTCTTTCAGGAGCACAGCCCCAGGCAACAAGGGACACCAACACAGAGCAGGGGCAGAACAGACAGAAAGGGGGGATTCTTCAGAGGAAATTTATCTGTGGAACCTCTGTCCACTTGATGTTGTGGACAAAAGCTGGCGTGGGTTCAAGAAGATGCTGACAGGGTCTCATGGAAGAGAAACTGAATTAGCAAATACACAGAAACCACTGCAAAGTCAGAAGTGCCCCAGAAACAAACCTGGACCCAGAGAGAGTTTGGGACAATATTTCTCTCTGCCCCTGGTCACTCCTGGGGAGAGGATTCCAGGCTCCTCTCCCTTTCCATCTGAGTGTTCTTTATATATAAACTTCTCTCTAAGAAATACAAGTTATCACTAACTCTGACCACTCTGCAGTTGCTCATGTATCTCTGTTTGCTCACATCACCTCTTTATCTGCCTTATAAAAAATACTGACCTCCCATCCTGCTCTCCCCACTCTGTGCAATGGATTTAACAGAATCTTTGCTGGAGTGCAAACACAGGAATACAATTAAAATAAAACCACTCCAGAACCCATATGTCTGCCCATATGTAAAAATGTGAGGGAACCCAGAAAATAATTTGGAGCTGCTGTCTTCAGTATATTTTTTTTTTCAGTCTACACTCAATGTAGGCTTAATAATCCATGAAACAAATGGCTGATGCTGGAATGAAGGACACCATTGTTCTGGAATCACAACCCCAGATCCTTCTGCAGGTGTAGCAATTTTCCTTCACCTAATCCTGGAAGGCCTCTGGGGGGATTTTGACCGTGAGCAGCCACACGCAACAACGAACAAACCCCATAAAATCCTGGTTAAAGACTCACTCGTAGGAAATTGCCAGATAATTCCTGGAGAAAACCCAAAGTAGAAAGGAGTGGAGCAGCTTTACCGTCTGACAGGGTCCGGACCACGACGTCGTGGGTGGAGACGCCGGGGCCGTGCTTGTTGTAGGCGACCACGCGGAAGCTGTACTCGGTGAACTTCTTCAGCCCGCTGACCGTGTGCGACAGGCCCCCCACATCCACGTCCTGTCCCCAACAACACCCCCAGGGCAAGCTCACGTCAGCTCTGCAGTGCCACCAACTCCCACAGGGCTCCTGCACAGCTCAGAGCCCACGGCAGGGGCGACACCTCTGTGGCACCTTCACAGCCAGGACTTGCGAGGATGCTGGCTCTGAGTTTGCAAGAGAAAATTCTCCCTGTCCTATTAAATCCTAACATGGACACTGGTCCTGGACATGAAAAGGGACCTGGAAACACCCAAAACCATCATAATATAACTGAAATAGCGGGATGCAGAAGTACAAAAGGCAACAGCCCTATTTAAAAACTGATGTAAAAAATATTTAAAAGCTAAGAGAAATATTCTTCCCTTTGCTTTTTAAAGCCGGAATGATACTGATATGTAATCAAATGGGAATGGGGCTGTGAGGACTGGGATCAATCCTCATTATTCTCAGGTGGCAATCCAGAATAATGGGCTTCTACAGAACTTCTACAGAACACACTGAATGCTTCAGTGGAATATTAAGAAAACTAAATTAATTAGATGCTCAGCAATATCAAAATATCAATCACTGGGTCCAAGAACTCAAGAAAGTTTGGATAAGAGACCATGCCAAAATCAGTAATTAGCCTGAATTGCTAAAACCCAGCCCATAACTCTGTGCAAGCATCTTTAATACCATCTGCACCAGAACAGCTCAACAATGACACAGCTGCTCCCTGCCTTCTCCTCTCGTGACATGATGCAATTCCCCAAAAGCTACTTGATGTTGACAAATATGAAAACAGGGCACCACCAATAAAATGGGTTTCATTCCCAGCCCAGACACAAACATTTCATGCTGGAGTTCTGATTTTAAGTATTTCCCACATCTGAGGCACAAGGATTCAGTGTGTCAGAAAAGCAGCCCCTTCCCAGGTGTCTGCAGCCGTTCAGGGCAGTGTGGGTGCAGCAGGCCCCGTACCTGCTCCGTGTGCTGCCCCTTCTCCATGTAGTAGAGTTTGTAGTTCTGGATGTCCCCGTTGCCCGAGAGCGGCGTCTCCCAGGTGACGGTGACGGAGGTGGGGGAGCCGGAGAAGGCGCGGATGTTGGGAGCGGGGCCGGGCAGCTGGACTGCAACACCAGGGGAGAGCTCTGTTAGTGCCAAGCCTGGTGTGCCCACCCCTGGCCAGCACCCCAGGAAAAGGGGGCATTTCCCCATTGTGACATTCCACACAGATCCACTGTGGGGTGGAAAGGTGGGACCAAATTTCCAAAGGAGATCCTGGTCCCAGGTCCCTTTTGTCTGGAATGACCCTAACAAGTGACTTGGCATTTGCCTAAAGTTTTCCCTTTTTCAGTTAATGACCATTTAAAAGTATTCTTGTTATAATAATAACAGGGAGTTATTGTTATAATAATTCTCTAATGAAATTTAGAGAATTTAGCAAGGAATGTCCCATCAGCACTTAATGGTGACAGTAAATCCCACAATCCCACCAACCTGGAAAATCTTTGGGAATTGTGGTTTGCAAGTACAACTTTTAAAAAGCATCAAAATCTGGGAAAGGTTGTGAATAGGGAGAATAAAGAATAGAATCAGTATCAATCTCAAAGTGAGGAAAACCCCAGGAACATCCCAACTCACCTTCAGGCTGCGTTGCCACCTTGAGCGGTGCTGAGCTCTCGCCAGGGCCGTGCCTGTTCTGGGCCACTACCCTGAACACATAAACCGTCTCTGGCATCAGGTTCTGGACCATCACCTGTGTCTCTCCAGGACGACTCGTGTTCTCCACACGTTCCCTTTGGGAAACAGAAGGGTTGGGCACAGACAGCACCACTGATGAGTAACTGAGGAGTAGCTGCTCCCGCGTGTGTCCCGTCTGAACGCACCCGCTGTGCGAACAACGCGGGGTTTGCACTGTGCTCCCTGCACAACACCACAGCCCTGTGCCAGCAGTGCTGCTGACAAACTGCTCCCACTTCTGCAACTTCTCTTTGCACAAAACTGAACGCACTGAAGGAACAGAATAAATTATGCTTGACACCCCCAAACTCAGAGTGGTTTCTTTGTTATTCCCGTGACAGCAAGTGATAATTCACAGTGACAGTTTATCCTACAGCTCAGGAGCCAGCACAGATACTATTTTAGCAGCATGCACAGTCTGGCGAGATTTAGGGCATTCCTGTTAATATTGTGGGGCTGCTTTTTGGGGATTTTTCAAAGGAGCTGTTTTAACACGTTCTTCTACCTCCAGCCTTCCCTCGGCTCCTCACTGCTGTTTGGATTTGTTCAGAACACCCAGGGCATGGCTATGGCACTGACACTGCTTCCACACAAAGAAAGGAGGCAAAGTGCCTTCTGTTAGACCCAAGTGGAAACTCCGACCTCCAGCAACTCCTGGAGACAGATCCAGGCTATCAGACCCCAGCCACAGAAGGAATACACTTGGCATGGCAAGGGGCACCTCTGCCAGGCCAGCATTTTGAGAGCCAGAAGCCCTAACCCAGCTGGGAGCACACAGGTCATGTGTGGGGGCACCTGGAAGGGGCATTGCTGGTGCTCAGTGACCTCCAGCACACCCCTGGCACCCGTTCCCCCTGCGGAACAAGGCCTCTGCCAAAAACTATCCAGGAAACTCCATCTGCTCTTATCAGGGATTGAGGGGAAGATTAGGAGATGAATCATTAACTAAGGGCAGCCTTTATTTCAAGGCACTGTCGTGCACCTGAGCTTGCTCGGAGCTGGGTCGGGGTAACACCGCCCCTTCCCTGGGAGGAGCTCCCTGCTCCCTGGGAATGCCAAGAACTCCAAAAGGAGCAATCAGGAACTCCCCACTGAGCAAATGCAGGGGACTGTGCCTGCTCTGAGCACCACCCTGCCCCTCCAGGCTGCCAGGCTCCCCATGGGACAGGGACAGGCTGGTCTCGGCCCCACTGACACCTGTTAAAGCATTTCTGACACAGAACTCGAGCAGAACCATCCCAGTCTCCCCTTCCTCCCTTCCAGCCACTCTGCTGCACTTTCCAGCAGGGAAATACAATGCCCAAATCCCCATTTTTAATTTATTTCATTTTACATCCATCAGTGTGGTTGATTTAGCAGAACTAGGCTGAAAACATTCTGAAATCCCTGTTGGTTTCTGCACTATTAACCTGTATCTACAGAGAGGGGAACAATGCACTCTCTGTAACTAAACACCCTATTTACATCCATTTTCTAGAATGTTCCCCTTCATAAGCTCAGCTAAAATGGCACTGCATAAACAGCTTCATTTATTTCAGCTTTTTATTAATTTTCATTGCTAATTTTTCCACTTCTAGCACAACGTTTTCTTGAAAACACATTTCCAAGTGGAGTTTCCTTTAAGACGTGCTGTAGCTACAAGGATGGGATCTGAGAGCCCAGCCTAAGTGCCAATGGATTCACAGCTGTGGGATAACACATTAACATGCAAAATACAGCATTTTCTGCCTCAAGTGGAAGTGCACTCCCTGATTTGATCTAGGAAAAAATGGTACTCAGCAAACCAAGGTTATTATTTAAAATTAGAAAAAAATATTATTTCACTGGAAAGACAACAATTACAAAAAAATAAATAGATATGTCACAGTATTGGGATTTTCAGTAATAACCAGGAATGTGGCTTCACAACAGTGTGGTAAAAATAGGGAGAGATTAATCTAATTAAGTGCTGTGTGAATCCTTCCTTTATGGATGTTCCTGGGGAGCCTGGAGCACCTTTTCCAACGTGCTCAGGCTGGGATAACAGGCACCAAGCAGATGGGACCCAGGAATAACTGCATTTCCCTGCAGTTTGTTATGACTGTTCCATGATTCCACTCTAATCCCCAATTAAGGAGCTCTGGAAATTCCAGTTAAGGTTCACAGGAACTCTCAAGCACCCAGGGGAAGCACCTTCAGTGCAGCCCGGGAATTTGGCTGGAAATGCCAAGGTTAAAGTTGCACTTATCTGAAAAAGCACCTGTGGGGAGCTGTTAGGGAGTGGATATTGTGTGTGCCAGCCATGGGACCTGGCAGGGAGCTCCAGGGGCATTTTGAGTCTGATTACACACAATTAAACTCCATTTGCTGTGTCTGAAGTACACAGCAGTGAACTCTGAATTCAGCAGTGTTTGAACATCCCACATGTGTAATTTACCACCAGCAATGTACCATTATTTCTTCTATTTTTGTCCAAATCTTGAAGTCTGGGGTTCTTCCACCTGAGTGCTTGTCTAAAGTTCCCCAGAATTAAACCTCCCTGCAGCACTTTTGAATTTTCACATCCTTTCCAAGGGAACTGCCTTGAGTGTGAAGCAAATAAATACCTGACAGGGGAATGGAATAACCACGCAGCTGTGGGAGACAGTAACTTCCATCTGATCAGACTCCCCCAGGTCTCCAGGAAAGCCCCAGGACAGCCCTTCATTCCCACCTCACTGCCTCCAGGGGAGCCTCTCTGATGTCACCAGGCCATGGTGGGACAAGTCACAGCTGGTGACACTGCACAGCCCCTGAAGCAGAAATGTCCCCTCCATTGTCACTTCTTCACTTTGAAATGCTCCTCTTGGAATCACAGAATGGGCTGGGTTGGGATGGGTTGGAAGAGAAATTTAAAGTGATCCAGTGCCACCCCCTGCCATGGGCAGGGACACCTTCCACTATCCCAGGGTGCTCCAAGCCCTGTCCAGTCTGGCTTTGGGCACTGCCAGGGATCCAGGGGCAGCCACCGCTGCTCTGGGCATCCTGTGCCAGGGCTTCACCACCCTCATAGGGAACAATTTCTTCCCAATATCCATCCATCCCTGCCCTCTGGCAGTGGGAAGCCATTCCCTGTGTCCTGTCCCTCTATCCCTTGTCCCCAGTCCCTCTCCAGCACTCCTGGAGCCCCTTTAGGCACTGGCAGGGGCTCTGAGGTCTCCCTGGAGCCTTCTCTTCTCCAGGTGAGCACCCCCAGTTTTCCCAGCCTGGCTCCAGAGCAGAGGGGCTCCAGCCCTGGGAGCATCTCTGGTGCCTCCTCTGGGCTCTCTCCAGCAGCTCCACGTCCTCCCTGTGTTGGGCCCCAGGGCTGGGGCAGCTCTGTAGGTGGGGTCTCACCTGAGTGGGGCAGAGGGGCAGAATCCCTCCTCAAAGAAGCCCAAGGGCCAGAGGTGAGGAGGCATTGCCATGTTCCTGGGCCTCCTCTCCCTGAACAGCTGAAAACTGAAGGAAGCTGAGCCAGCAGAGGCTAAGGCAGTTGGAACCTTGGACCCTCAGAGGGATTTGGGTGTTCCTGCACTCACAACAGGCAGGTAACTCTTGCAGATGGTTTAGAGATGTCAGAGTCCCCACAAACCCACTGCAATTATATGGAATTTTTAATTTCCACAGGCCTGATTTAAAAAAAATCCAACCCCTGGTCTGATCACTGTTCAAATGCAAGCAAGGAAGAGACAACCCAGGAATGCAGGCACAGAAGTGTAACAGCCTGAGCTGGCACATCTGCACTTAAACCACAGCAGATGTTCCACCATCCAGAATCCAGGGGCTACAAAGTGGCTGCTTAAGCAGGGCTTGGTACTGCTGAGGAAGGAGAAGGGTGGCACACACAGGCCTGACTGCAAAAATGGCTTGATGGCTGATTTCAACTGCACAGGTGTGTGACAGTCATCAAGTGACATTTCCCCAGACCAGAGCAACTGGTCAGAAGTCCCATGAACACCAAAACGGCCAAGAGAACCTCTGTCTTTCTTCCTTTTTTTTTTCATATTATTGTTATTCTCTAAATCCAGAGGGAGTGGCAGAACCTCAAGTATTCTATCTCTCTCTGAGACGTGTGGAGGCACATGTTCTGTTGGCTGAAGAGGAATACATTCTGGATTGCTGTAGATTTGGTATGTAGTAGAAGGGGTGGATTTTGTTTCCTCTATCAGGACAGGGAGAGGCATGAAGCCACCTCCAGCAAATCCCTTTCCAAAAGCCCAGTGGGTGGAGCACTCACCACCAGGAACATGGAGGAGAGGCAGGAAGCAAGGATGGCTGGCAGGATCCCACCTTCTTCCAGTCTCACTTAAAATACCATTCACTGTTCCACAGAACCATGGAATGGCTTGGTTTGGAAGGGACCTTAAAGCCCATCCAGTGCCATTGGCAGGGACACTTCCCACTGTGCCAGGGTGCTCCAGGCCCCATCCAGCCTGGCCTGGAACACCTTGGATATTACCCAAGTAAGGGAGTAACAGAAAAACAACATTTGTGAAGCAAATAAAATGTTACTAATTGCCTCAATTAGCTGTCATGAGCCTGGACAAGAGATCTATCCACAGGATTAAGGAAGAGTAGGAATTCCCCTCTAGAGTGTTTTCTGTTCCAAATGACTTTGTGTCTCACACTCTCATCAATAAGGTGACAGATAATTTTCCCTTGAGTAATAAATCTGATAAACTAATCTGCAATTAATTAAGCATTGCTCCAAATGAATGTTCACTCCAGCTTCCTCAGACTTATCACAATTTGAAACTGTAACTCTGAGCAGTGGATCCTTATCAGGAAGGAGAAGGGATAGACCAATATTATCCATTGGGATAACACATCACAAGTGATGACTGTGAGGCATTCACCAGATTTCAGTTTCCAGTGATTCCTAGGAGAGAACTGGCCTTTAGGCAGCACTGCCCACAGTGTTTAACCAAGGCTGTCCCTGCAATGAGAGGGGATTTGCAGGGGGTTGGAGCCTGATGTGCCTCTTGCTCCCTGCATGGCTTCCAGGGGATGTTCCTGTGCCTCCTGAGGAGCTGTGACAGTCCTGCTGCTCTGTCCCCAACAGGCTGCTGAAGGCAGGCAGCAGCTGCTGGAAGGGCTTGCACTCAATCAAACCATGCTCTGCACTGCCTGTCAAACTCGTGAGGCAGGAGGGAGGGAGGGAAGGGAACACAACCCCTCCACCTCACAGGCCGTGGCTGCCCAGTGTGTCAGCAAAGCCAGCATGACGAGGAGCCCCAGCAGAGCCCCTGCTGCACGGATTTACCTGTTGATGCCCTCCTTGGTGTAGAAGATGGAGTAGGTGAGGTTGTCTCCCTGCGGGTCCGAGGCCGGCGGCCGCCACGTGAGCCGGATGAAGCGAGTGGACACGAGGGTGGCCACGACGTCCCGCGGGGCGGAGGGCAGGGGTCCCGCTGTTGCTGGTGCTAGATGGTCATTAGTGGCACTGGTCAGTGAAGTGGGAGGTAATGTTGGGATGGCAACATCTTGGCATGTGCAAACATTGGGGAATATGTAGGGCAAACATCACCACGGTTTAAAAAAAAAAGAGAACAGAAAAAAAAAAACATAAAAGAAATAAACAAAACCACGATGGGAAAAACAGAAGAAAATGAACACACAAAAAAGGCCATTAAACTGAAGGCTGACATGCAGGCAGAGGTAACTACTGACCACTAATGGGGAGTACAGGACACGGCACTGTCAGGCAAGCAGACCAAATCTCCACTGTAATGGAAGTGGCAGGGGAGGGAAGGGTGGAACTGGGGTAAAATAGACCTCAGGAGAGGATACCAGCAGCAAACCACAGTGTCATTGCTGTGTGACCACATGTACTGCCACACGTGTGACAGTCAAACCTAACTTCTGGTAATTACTCAAATGCACACCCAGACCCCACTTTCTACTGTAGCTCATTAACATGCACAATTCATTTAAATGATTCCCAATCATAACAAAATGACAGATGAATACACAGAATTCCTTACAGTGCAAATTGATCCAGTCAAACCCTGCAGTCATTTCACACAGAGCTGCTTCCTGACCTGCTTGGGCTCTGCCATTGCCCATGGCACTGGAATTACAGCCTTTTCCCCACTGTTTTCCTGCCATCAGTGCTCTTCCTCCCTCCCACAACACCCATTCCATCATTTTACAGTGACTCTCCATGAAGAACTCTTGCTCTGGATTATACCCACACTCTCCAAACTTCTAGCTTCAGTCATGTCATCTTCCTACATTGCTACTCCAAGCCAGGATAAATCCAGGGATTATTGCATTAAAAGGTTGGTGATTTAACAGCACAAGCTGAACCATAGGAAGAGCCACTCTCCAAATCCTATTAAAGCAATCCAGCCAGTAAATGTAACAGTGAGATTCTGAGCAGCCCAATTACCACTGAATATTCCAAGCAGTGCAATTAGTAACAAACCGCCAAAGCTCAGGGTACACAGAATTTTTCTGGATTCTGAACTATTTACCAAGCTTAAGCCACCTGATGACATTTTCCACATGGGAATCCATGCTGCCAAATATATTCACTTTTTTTATTAATTATGGAAACCAACTGAAATAGCTCTGATTTTCCCCAGAAAGAAGTTGAGGACTAGAAGAGCTGTTGTTGAGCTGCAGTATCAGCATGTATCAGCATGTGTCCTGATACACAATGAGAAAATCTCCCAAAAAACCTGACTAAAGGAGAAAATGTTGTCTGAATGACCAAACCTTCAGGGAAAAACACTCAGGAGTCTTCTATCAGCAACAACCTGATTTTAAACTGTCAAAGCCCCTTGTCAACCCAAGCATCAGCTTGGGAGGTCCTCAACTGGCAGAACTGTGATTTTTCCTGTTCTGTTTCTGGGCAGGTCCTGACAGAAACACAAGGACCAGCCACGGGTTTTTATCAGATTTGCACAATCCATGGGCAGAACTGGGAGACAGATTCCCAGAGCCAGGAGCATTTTGGTATTCCAAATACGGATCCCAGAGAGACACATACTCCAGGGTATCTCCTTAATTATCCCTTCCACACTCTAATAGCTAAAGATCCCAATTAAGTGCTCTCCAGCAGCCCCTCCTGATCAATACACGACACCATTAATTTCACATTCATTGCAAAATCTATTTTTATCTAATCCCCCCTATTTTTATGTCCCATAATTGGATTTCTTGCAGGAATGCACCACTTTTAGCTCTTCTAACCTCAGCCAGGGCCCCCCTTGCTGTTGCAGACCACTCAGGAGAGCCCTGAATGGGGTTAGGGGATCTTCCCAAGCCATCTGCCTGCTCCTGAATGACATTCCAGTGCTAATCCACTATCACACCAGGCTTTCCCTGTGTTTAAATCCCAGCCCTTGCCACCAGCTCCCTTGGACTGGAGACCTTCTCACTGCACCTGACAACTCCTTCCTCAGTGTACCCACTAAGGAACAAGGGATGGAACTGCAGAATTCTCCCTGGTGCCCATTGCCTTCAGCACTTTTCCCACTCACCTGCTTGACTTCCAGTTCAAATTCCAAGCACTCATACTTGGGTTTCTCTTACCTGCCTTGGCAACACTGTCAGGTGATCTGCTTCAAATTACAAGGTTTTGATGTAAAATCCGCCCCTTGGCCATCTTTAAAATTCATTCCGTTGGTTAAAATGGAATATTTTTTAAATTCATCTGCTTAAACTGAACCCTATCCCCACACACTCACGTGTTTTTCTTCCCATATCATGAAATGGATCCATCTTTTCTGAAGTGATGTGCACACAGAGCTGATGAGTCTGGGAGAGCTGCCAGGATTTGCCAGAGAACAGACACCCAGTTCTATCCTTGTGCAAGGCTCAGACCAGAAATGTTCCTTCCCAAAGTGTTACAGGAGAAGAGTCACAGACAACAAAATCCTAATGATGCCTGAAAAATCAGTTGTGACCCAGAGAGAGCAGCAAGGACCTGAAACTCTCCAGGTGAGGTGAGGGGCCAGGCCCCAGAATTCCCTCAGCACTGCACTTAAACACTTTTGGGACTGCCAGGAGCTGGGGGATGTACCCTGAAGATTAAGGGATTTCCTTCCTTTTTTCCCCTGCAATTCCTACAAATGCCTCAAGTGCTGTTACAGAGGCTTCAACCCCAGCCAGGTGAGCAGAGCTCAGCAGCCAGAGCTGTGTTAATGAGCAATTACACCTAAATTAGCTCTAACACCAATCACGGAATGGCTTCGTCACTTCCAGCTTTCAGCACTATGGGAAGAAGCAACTCAAGTCTCTTCTTTCTAACATCTCCTTCATCACTTCCTAAACAGTAACTCCAACCCTGGACTGTTCCCTGCAGTTATTCCTACCAGCTTACCATTCATCTCATTGTTTTAAAAGCACATTCAGCAAGTGACTTGTGCTTTGCACCATAATTTAATCTCCTACTGCAGAGTAACCAGGACCAGAGGGATGCTGAACTCCTACCCAGCTCCAGGCAGTAGAGTTCCACTCCTGCATCCCAGCCACTGCAGGGTAGGTGGCAATTCCCAGCAACACGAGAAGCAGAATTTTTAAACTTTGCTCTAGAAATTATTTTTCCCATGGAAATGGTTTTCCAAGACACAAGAATTTGTGCTACTCAGGTGTGACACCAGCACTGCCAGCCAAGGCAGCCCCCCAGGAATCCCAGGGATGCAGGGTGAGAGGACATTCCAGCTGCTAATCCTCAAAGCCCTTCTATCAAGCTGCCCTTCCCAGGGCTCCCTCTGAGCAGACATCAAATACTGCAACTATTTTATCAAAATACTTTGCAGGGTGTGCAAATACCCACAAGGTTTTGGACTCGAATCAATCAGTAACAAGGTTTTAATTGCCCCAGCACTGGGCTGGTGACGTCCAAGAGGTGAAGGTGTCCATGGGGTGGGATCCCATCTTTTCATCTTGCAGGAAAATCGTGGGATAACAAAGAGATGGAGCATGCCCGGAGAGCTGCCCCAGGGCCACCACCCAGGGAGCCCAGGAGATCTTTCCCAAACAACTCAGCCACACCTGAACCCACTCACTGAAAGGCTCTGGTAGTTATGGAACTGCTGGAAATACTTTCCACGTTGTCCGGTCCCTCCGGTTCAGATTTCCCTTTTCCTGCCTTCTCCCCTCCAGGGGTTATTGGCACATCCACGGCTTCCTGCAGTTTGGCAGCAACATTCCAACGATACCATCGGCCCCACACAGCCAGGGGGAGGGAACAGGAATGTTACCTGCTCAGGCCTTATCTGAAACACTGACCGACTGAGGCACTCCAATTCCCTGGGTACCACCTGGCACTGCCACCACCCGCCTCCAGCAGGGCTGTGGAAATGCAGGGATTCAGATCCACAAACACCTGAAGAACTGGTTAAAGGTCATAATTAGGCCATATCCAAGTGTTTGCAGGTCCTGGTTACAGCACCTGCCCAAGGCCAGTGCTGGGGATTTCAGCAGCAGGAGAGGCACCGCAGGGTGATCCAGGTGTGCCTGCATCTGACTGAGCTCTGGAGCAGCTCTCACCCCAAACACCCAGCAGGGACCTGAGTGCATCCCCCAGGCCAGGGCCAGCCCAGAGACATCGAGACCCAGGAGTCCCTGAGGTGCAGTCAGGGGGTGAGGAGAAGGATTGGGCTGGGAATGACAACTGTGCCAACGAACCCTTTGAGGTGGGAGACAGATCCAGAATGTGGAGAACAAGAAGGACCTTCCCAATGGGAATCATTCATGGGGACAACAAGGAACAGGGGCACCAGTTAATACAGAGAGGAGGAGAAGAGAAATTCCTCCTTGGAAGGACTTCAGGGTGGATTTTAGAGATCTGAAACACATTTGAAACATGATTTCAGCAACAAAGATCTACTACAACTAAAAATAGCAAGTAACTATTTTGCCAGCAAACCTTTGGGCAAAAAAATTACCTAGGTCATTCAGATCTCAACACCTCTAACATTTTAACTGTATTCCCCTAAGGATAAAAATACCTCAGAGGCACAAAATATTTTATTTTGACTTGGGGTATTCATATTCAACTGTGTACTCAATAAATAATACTTTTCCCATAAATCCATTTAACTGATTCCAAAAAGGTAATAAAGACTTTCAAACCTTTTCTTTTACCTAATGCACTGCTCTCCTAAAATCTGAACTTTGGTTCATTGCGTCCTGATGGAAGGATTCAGCTTGGATCAGGATTAAGCAGCTGTGATGCTGCAGAGTCAGAGCCAAATCCCACTGATTTTGTTATGCTCATCGTATTTAAAAATAACGGCAGCATTTGGCTCCAGTGCAATAGTATGGATGAAATAACAAAATTAGTAAGTTCACATTACACATCACCCTTCAAAATTTTGCTTTCTCTCCTATTTTTCGTCCATGTTTTTACTTGTATCCAATTGTTGTCCTTCTTCAAATGCTTAAAACATAAATTTCCAACAGAAGGGATCACCTTGTTACTGCCAGCTGTTCCCTGAGCAATACCACACTCAAAGAAAACTTCCTTACCTGGCCCTAATAATTCCTCTCAGGACAAACAGCCACAGTGCTGAAGTTTGTCTCACCAGATCAGCTGTAATAATGGAATTAACCCCTTCCCCTGGTGAAATTCATTTAAAGAAATCTCTGGGACACCTGCTCCTCCACAAATCAGTGCTCTCATGCAAAGCTGGAACAGAGACTGAAGAGACGTGGAAAGAAGAGGGTGGAAAGTAATTTCTGCTTTATAGAATGAACATAAATGTCCTGAATCTGAATCCTGTATCTCCTGGATTTCCAGTAACAGCCACCATCACCCCTATTCCCCTGGTGTGAGACACAGATCCACATCTGCTTGACATAAAACCCCCTCCAATTTAGGATTCTGTAGACTTAAGTACTCTTCATGAGCTAATTTAAACTGCAGGACTTTGCGTGTGATTTTGGAAATGTGCCAGAAAGACAAACACAACAATGTTGGGACCAACACCTCGAGGGAAGCACAGCTGGACATGGAGCCACTGGCCAGGGCATCCCTTTGGGATAGAACCCTCCAGGAACCACGGAGCCACTGGCCAGGGCATCCCTTTGGGCATGAAAACTGCAGGAACCACAGGAACCATGGAGCACAGGGGCCCAGGAGCTGACCCCACACAAGGACTTCCCTGGATCATCTCACTCAAGGGAGAGGTTTGAGGACAAGAACCCGACTCAACACTTGTTCCATTGAATAAATTTTGTCCCTCACACACTTAAAAACCCAAACTCAACCCCTAACCTGAGGAACAGACCCTCCCCCACCAATATCCCTCATTTTCCTCATAAATGAAATGGAGATGCTTCCTTATTTATTCCTCTATGCTGACATGTTTAGCCCGGAGCAGGCAAATGCCTTATTTTTAATTGCCTTAGATTAATTTACATCACCACTGGGAGCAAGAGCTGTTATTTACTCTTCATTCAATGCACAGAGTTATAAAAAATTCCCCAAAAATCCAGAACAAGCAAGTGTTTAACTGACATTCAGTGATTCTGATTTTTAGGCATTTACTTGGTTCTGTTTCGCATTGTGAACGGACACTGCTGAGTGCTCAATAAACTGGGATATATAAATACAGTGATAAACACATTCTGACTGTGTTTTAAAGGAAGTCATAAAGCCCCTCCTGATAACGAGCCCTCCTCCCGTTCCTGTTTCACCATGAAATGCTTTGGTGTAGAGGAAACAATTTGATTTTTTCCTGTCTCATAAAACAACCCCTAAAAAGGCGTGACGGCCGTGCTGATGTGTTCCAGGGAAACGGAGCAGGAACCCCCTGGCTCCAACCACCTCCCAGTGCTCCAGGGGAGGATGCAAAGGGAAACAGCCCTGCAGGGATTTTGGTCATGAGACTCAGGTTATTAAATAAAGGGAAATAAGCCAAACACACCTCACCTGTCCCCAAGGAGTTTAAAACTGCTTTGAAACACATTTTGTCATTGGAAAGAAATTCAAACCATAACACATATTGCAAAATGATGGGTATGACCTTCAAATTCAGTAGTAAATAATAAATTTTTTTAAAAATTAAATACTTTTTTAACAACTACTCTTTGAGAAAAAGAATCAAAAACCCAAAACAAAACCCACACATAGAACCTCCAGGCAGGAAAACTGCTGGAAGTGCCCCCAAAGAACTCAGGCCAGGGTCTCCTCTTACTGTAAATATCCATCAGTTGAACTCTGAAGAATTAAAAAAACCTCCTGAGACCAGCAGAGCCTGCAAGAGCGTTCTGCAATCTGACTTTAATAACAGCAGCAGAGCTTTGACTTTATTCCCAAATAGCACAGCCTTTGAGGAGCAGTGATGAATGAACCCCCACATCCTGTGCAAAGGGTTCAGCTCTGCACAGCCACTGGCACATCCAAAGAGTTTGAGATGGCTCTAAAGGTTCCCTGGGCCCTGCCAACAACTCCTCTGGTGCCCTTGGGCATGGCACATCCCTTCCCTTCCCGAAACCTTCCCTTCCCTTCCCTGTGGAATCAGCAGGGATGCCCAGCTGGCACTCCCGATGGATGGGGGTCACTATTGCTGGGAGCTCTGGGAATGCTGCAATAATCCCCAGGAACCCTGCAGGCAGTGCAGGAATCACTGCTGGGCTGGCAGAGCAGGACCAGAACATCCTTGGCAGTGCCCAGGGCCAGCCTGACAGGGCCTGCAGCACCCTGGGACAGTGGAAGGTGTCCCTGTCATAGCAGGGATGCACGGGATGGGCTTAAAGATCCCTTCAGCCCAAACCACCCTGGGATTCCATGACCATGCCTTGGCTATCTCAGATGTATTTTCAAATGAACACCACAGCAACAGCCTGAACTGAAACAAAGGAACCCACTGAACACAAATCCTGCTGCTGTTCAAGGCTGCTGCTCACAGGTCACTGAACCCCTGACTTCCATCTGCAATATTTCCTTGAAGTGCCTCTGGGTAAGACAACCCTGTCCCTGTCCGGGACACCTGCAGGGGTACAAGGGCTGTAGCTCAGTGTTACCCTACATGGCTGCTTTTCTCCAAGAAATACCTTGCAAGTGGGAGATCTTGTCCTTCTGTTTGGGAGCTGCTGACACTTGGAACAACTTGGCAGCACCAACTCTGCCAAACTGGAGCTGCAGCAGATGAGGCTGAACAAACTGCTTGTACTCAAAATTGTCCTTATTTCTCCAAGCTCTTTAAAAAACTTATTTAAACTATTAACTGCTTATTTAACTACTTGTTTCTTACACATATCTTCCACACTATTTTCTTTCCATTTAGGTTTATATTGACACAATTAATATTTTTTAAGAGAGAGAAGGTACCCCTCAAACTGCCTTTCCTCTTCTAGTCTATAGTCTATAATCACCTACAGAGCAGCACTATTAGATGTGCTACTGGATATTTTATTAATTTTCACTGGATTTCTTTGCTAAAGGCCACATGTACCTGCTCCTTGCTGCCCACTTCACACCCATTTTTATAGGAACTAGAGCAGTATCAAGATATTTGGGAATCTTATAAACTCTTAATTAAGACTTCTTTTCTTTCTATTTTTAAAGCTGCAATGTTCACTTGCTTCCTCATGTTTCTAATTCTAATAGAAAATGTGAACTCCATGAGTATTTTTAAAATACAACTGCCTTTCCCAGTACAGAGGCTTGGGAATTTGGTGTGCACTTCCCAGCACACAAGAATTGAAGGTTACTCCTCAGAAGTACCCCAGGATGGGGTTTATAGCAAGAGATGCAACATTTAAATGTGGATCTGTTGTGGTCACTGGCCACTGTTAAAAATGCCCAAACCCCACATTTTTAAAGCAGTTTATAAATGTAAATTGGTGCTGAAGAAGGGCCAAGGTGGAATGTCCATCCCCAATCAGCTGTGACCTGGATCCAGATGTGACTTTCCTCCTTTTCCTTCAACACCTCCAGTGCTGATGTGTTACCAGGAAAACCACACAGAATCCATCTGTCCTTTAGAGACTCTGGATCCACAATTAGGAGTTTCTTTTTGGGGAGAAGAGAGACAATAGGAGAGGGGAAACAACCAGGAAAACAAGAAACCCTCACTCCCAGGCTATTCTATCCCAGTGAGAACAGTGACATTTTACAGCTGGTTTCAATACTGAACACACACTATTAAAAATCACATTTCTTTTTTAGGTTCATGGCATTACCTTAGGGAATAAACCCCATGGGCCCATGCAGGTTATCCTGTCAATAAGTACCAGGGGCTTCTCCCAGCTCCAGATCAGCATGATTCCAGTTACCCACTCAGGCCAAGTGAAAACCAATCCTCTCCCTTCTCTCCAAATGGCATTCAGCTGTCTCTCCTATTCCTGTATAATTTAGCAATTCTGAAATATAAGCAACCAATTAAGACCAACCCCACATGTTTGTTCTCCCCGCTGGTGCGAGACTGACAAAATCTGATATTTTCCTTTTCAACACAAGCCTGGGATCAATTACAAATGAAGGGTGTTTCTGTCAATCTTCCCAGCCCTGGATATGAGGAATAAAGGCAGAGGAAATGCCTTTGGTAGTCGTGACAGATATCAAGCTACAGCTAATCCTGCCCTTCCACTCATCCAGGAATGGAAAAAGCAAAGCCACTAAAAACAAGAGCCCTCGTGACTCACTGCAGTGGCTGCTCCTGGCCCTGATTATTTTTATTTTCCCCTCTAAGCAGGAGGCAGAGCCAGGCAGAGGAGCCATCAGCCATCACCCCACAGCTGGAGCTGGGCTCATGTCCGGAGCGGCACCGCTTTGTTCCCAGGAAAAAGCACTCCTGACATGACATCACCCAGCCAAGCTGCCAGGAATACATAAAATATGAGGATAAACATGACTGGAATGGGTGGATTTCAGTGCTGTTTAGGGAGGTGTATTTGCTGTTATTTATCAGCCTTTCTGGAGGCCAAAAGACTTTCAGGGGACTGCGAAACTCTCTCAGGAATTCAGGATTAGCCAGAAGAGATGAGATAAAATGGACTCAGAGCCTTCCATACACATCCTACCTCACTGCAGTGGGACAGTACATATGGAATAATCCAGGTGGAGGACAGCAAACTTGTATTAACATGTGTTGTGTATTCCTCATAAAACACCAAAGCCTTTTGCTCCTACAGAAGGCAGACCCTTGCTCTGCCTCCACTGAACATTCCTCACGCATGACTCCCTTCCCAGCACGACATGGAATTTCTTCAAGTACATTCTAGCCATTAACTCCCCTGGTGAAAACCAAAATTCAAGGAGTCAGTGCCTGTGTTTCCAAGCAGCATCCCCACAACCCTTTCTTTGTGGGGCCAGACAGAAGTCACGGCACCCGATCCCGTACGAATTCCATCAGGAGGTTCTCATTTCTTTGCCAAGCCAACTGTAAATACAGTCATAAAACAAGAAATGAAAACTAATAAGCACAATATAAATGCTGTTCTGCCTCCCTGAGATTCACAGCACACTGGCAAACATTAATCTATTCCTAATTTAATCTAAATTAGAACAATTTATTCAAAGCCTGCGCCAGCTTTAAACATGAATAGGCTACTGAGAGCTGCTTAGCTCCTGTTTCATCAAGTTAAACGTTCGAGAAGTTTGGGATCTAGGCTGGTTTAATCAGTTCTGCTTCTCAATAAGACTATATATAAGCAGGGCCCATAAAGAGGGAATAAATAAAGATCATTTATTAAACAAGAATTAAGTCAAGAAATGGAACTGACTGAATTCAAACAGCTCCCAGGCCATTTTGAACAGACATGCAGCCATGAGAAACACAAATGCTGCCTTTCCCTGAGGAATAATAGCTAAGTAATGTAAATTAAAATCAAAATTAAACCCAAAACCCCCACTCTTTCAGCACTAAAGAGGAGCACACATTGCTGTGTTTACAGAAAATTAGCACTGGAGTGTACACAACCAGTATAAAACATTCTCTGAGTTTGGCTTTGGCTGTGACTGTTTGAAGTCAGTTTGTGATTTCAGATGCTGTTTATGTTCCTGAAGCACAACTCTCCAAATGAGGCTTCCAAGCTGTTCCTGCACCCTCCATCTGATGCCGGGTGGATGCTGAAGGGCCAGGATGGAGGCAGGGACTTCAGGAACGCTGTCGGCTCCATGGAGCCCCAGCCCTGCCAGGAGTTCTTAAATGTTCACTGTGTGCAGTTCAGAATTTGACATTTGCTGCTTTTAAAGCTTTTTGGGGACAAACTTCAAGCCTGTCAGTGGAAACCCACAGGGATATGTGGATATAAAATAGACAAAAGCAGGGAGGAAGCTCCCCTGTCACTCCTGCCTCTGATGATGCTCATCCCACTGGATTTTCCATTCTTCTTCTTTCAGACCTTCCTGCTCCACCAGACCAGAGGTTCTTTCCCATCTCCCCAGGTGTCCAGTCCAGCAGAGCCAGGTGCCCTCAGCACAGACCTGCTCTCCCAGAACCATGGGCTGCTTTGGGCTGGAAGGGACCTTGAACATGCAGTTCCACCCCAGGTCCATCACCGTCTCCCACTCCCCCAAAATCCACAGTTCATTCCTTTGAGTAATCTTCCGCTTGGCAGAAAATCTGAATTTTTGTCTGCAAGGCTTTGCAGCCTCCCTACTCAGTTTTCATCTACGAATCATTTCTTCCCTGGTGGGCACTGAGACTCCTGAAAGCCACTCCTGGAAACCACAGGGACCTCTTCCCATTGTCCTGCATTAAGACATGCAAAAACTGGACAAGGCAGAAAGAACACGAGAACATTTCTGTCTGAAAAGAAACACAACAAGAGGCCTGCAGAGGAACACCCAGAGTCCTCCTTTATTATTCAAAGAACTCTTTTTTATCTTGCTCTGGCACTTCATTCACAACACCCTGCAGATTTTTCAAGTTCTTCTGTAGCCTCCAAGATCTCCACAGAATTCCATGGACTGAGAATGCTTTCACTCACAATGTGTGACTAAAAAATACTCTAAAGCATCACCCCTATGAGTGAGAGAGCCTGAGAAGGTACATTTGGTATCTGTGAAATCATCCAAAATAGGTCCTGAGGTGCCATGAGAGGAGTTTGCCTCAGGGCTTGAACCAGGCAAGGCCCTATTTATGGGATTTTTTACACACGGCAAATACCCAAATGTGTAACTGAGTTTTTCAAAGCACAGCACAGTTGGCCTGTTAGTGCCAACTTTTGCATTTCTTTCAGTAGGAGCCAAAATATTGTCAACAAGAACTTCTATTTGCCTCCTACAACAGCATAATGAAGCTTACAGTTACAGAAAACACAGAGTATTTCATCTATCCTGACCGAAATGAGGCTTTTGACATTGCCTTTAAAATCCAGCTATAGCTGGGAATCTTTCCAGTCAGGTCAGGGGAGCTGAAATGGCCTCTGTGTGAGGAATGGGAATCTCCAAGTCAGCCTGAAGTGATCACAAACGGTCCAGTATCATCTGCAGTGCAGAAATGACGGATTTTCAGCACAATCTTAACGGAAATGTTCCAGCTCTGGGACACCTGGATCAGATTCTTGATGTTCTCCACCTTCCTGGGGGTCAGAGAAGCCCCCAGCCCACCCAGCTCCTTTCAGTGCTCCAAGACTGGACACAGCCAAACCCTGGCAGAGAGGTACCAACACAAAATGGAATTGTTTATGCAACAATGAGCCTGGACAGAAGTCAATGGCTTAAAAAAAGCACCAGTTTAGGGCAATAAATGATGTCTTTAAAACCCCCTCCGAATTAGGATCCACGGAATGTGACTCAGTGGAGGAACTGAGATCATCCAGTGGTGTCAGACTTTAATCAAACATGGTTTGTGAGGTCAGACTGCCATCAACACCAGGCAGTTGTGTTTCTCCCAAGGAGATCAGCAGGAAACATCCCATGGATTTGTCAGACTTGGCCGTTCCATGCAGAGCACCAACACCAAGAGGGTCCATCCCCACCCCTGCCTCACAGTGTGCCAGCACCACAGAGCAGCTCTGGGGGTCTGGGAGTTCACCTGAACCCCAGCTTGAGCAGAGTCACCTTCAACCAACCAGGCTGCTCAGGGCCTTGTTCAGGTGTGCCTTGAGTATCTCCAAGAGCTGAGATTTCCAGACCTCCCTGGGCAGCCTGTTGGACTGCAGCTCCCCTCACTGTAAGACTGCTTTCTCTGATCAGAAATTCCCCTGCTTGCAGCTTTTCCCTGTCACCACCCCCTGCCCTGTGTCCCCATCCCTGCCTGGGCAGTAACAGGGGGTCCAGGATGAATCCAACTCAGCACATTCAGCACATCACATGCTCCCAATTTCCATGGCTCTCCACACATCCCATCATCCAGCCTGGATTGCCCCAATTTAGCTTCAGGGATACCCCTGGAGACAGCACCAAAGGCCTGGCTAAAGGCAAAGCAACCAAAATCCACTTCTCTCCTCTCAATCACAGGCCCAACCATTTCACTTCAGAAGGCCACAGGAACAGCTGGGCACAGACTGCCCTTGGCAAATCCATGCTGGATTTTCCCAATCATCATCCCTCTCGTGCACCCATAGCATGGCCTCCAGGGGGACCTGCTCCATAACCTTCCCTGAAAAGGTTCCATCTCCAGCTGAGCTTTGTCTTTCGGACATCCCTACACTTCCAGGCACTTTCCTGCCTTTGATTCCATTCCAGATTTTCTGTGCTTTCACTCTGTGTTGAAGCCCAGTTAGCAGCTCCTTTATCCCTCCTGGTCTCCTGGACACACACTCTCAACCCCTGCCCTGTGGAGCAGACCATTCCTGTGCTTTGAGAAGGCTCCTGTGCTTTGGTCCTTCAGGATCAAATGCTTTGCCTCTTGTCCATTAACAGTCTCCCATGGAAACCTACCACAAATATCCCAAACAAGCCAAAGCCTCCTGTCTGGAAGCTCAAGGCTGGAATTCTCAGCTCTACTTGCCACCCAGACACAGGCAATGAATTCCAGCCTCCTCCAGAAACTCCATGTTCTGCCTGTCACACACAGAGCTGCCACCCCAGCACCCCCACATGGCTCAAACCGCACACGAGTCCCAGGGCTGGGTTAAAAAGCTCCACCTCCTCCCTGCCCTGTAGGACCTGGTCTGCAGCAGATACACACAGGACCCTGCTGTCCTTCCATGCCCTGATCCCTGTGCCAGAGCCCCCAGCTGGCCCATCACCCTCTCTGAAGCAATGAAACACTGGAGTCATTCACTGTGACCCAATTCCCTGCTTCCCTGCCCCCTCCTTCCTGCAGAACATGCACCCATCCCTTGGAGCCATCCTCAGATATCTATGCAATCCCAGAGCCTCACAGCTCTACAACCACACACAGATTTCTAATTCCTCCTCCTTGCTTCCCATGCTGGGAATAATTAATCTCATGCAGGATACCCTTGCTTGGACAGAGACCTTTTTTCATGAAAAACCTGAGTTTAAAGAAATGGAGAGTTCCACTACAAACAATCCTGACATGGTTCCTACAGCAGCGTATCCAACTCATTCACTCCCAGATCCCACTCCTGTACAATTCACAATACACTGAAAAAACCCAATTTTGTGGTAACAAACTGCAAGAGCCCCACGAAACACGCCCCTTTAGTTGTGAAGGTGACCCAGTGCATCTGAAGGGATGGTTTGAAATTGTTCTCCCAGAACCCAGCATATTTGTTTACAGGCCAGGGCCATGCTTTCTACAGTGCTCAGGCAGCGCTCCTGTTTTTCCCCGGTGCCTGAGTACTCGTCAATGCCTTTCACACAGGGTGACAGGGAACCATCTGCCTCCCTCCTCCTACTTGTTGCCACCTGTTCTTTTCCCAGTCCCCACATGGCAGCGTGAGCAGGGCCAGATTCCCTGGACAAGGCCGGGTAACAGCACCAAGAAACCCCAAATGCCACCGTTACCCCGAGGGTCTCACTCACCACACACAAAAACGCTGTAACGGTGATGACAAGGAATGGCTCTGCTGTAATTAAGTGTATCTGCTCCCTAATTGGGACACTCAGGGGCTGAGCAATGAGGACTGAAGTAAAGCAAGCTGGCTTTGTGTAAAAAAGGCGGAGGAGAGATTTGAGGTTGCTGAGAAAGGCATTCCCAAGGCATGATGGAGGTTCTGGGATGGGCTCAAGTCTTCCATGGGGCATCTGCAGGACATCAAACCACTCATCTCTCATCAACGAGGCAAAGAGAAAAGCATCAAGACTGAGAAATCCAAGTGCAGGGCAACGACGTTATTGAGGAACTTCCTTCTTTTAGGGAGTTCCCAAACTCTCCCTGAAAGGCAGAGCTGGCAGAAAAGCCACAGGTCCAGTGAAATTCTGAAAGGCATTGAGTGCCCAGGGCCACATCTGAGAAACAGGGACACAGCTTCAAATCCCAGTGGTTGGAAAGCATGTGAGAGGTTTTTCAAGTACCTTGCAGATTTCTACACCTGATGTTCAGTACAGGGGATAAAGAGGATTTAACTCAGACCATAGACCCAAACCTTCCTCCCTTCTTCTATCCTTTCAACCTTCTCTATTACAAACACTTGTCCTAAAAACCTCTGCTCTCAGTGCCATGATTCTTTCTTATATTCCTGAAAAAGTAAGGGTTGGGGGTTCTGTATGGTCAATCTCTTTCCAGGTGGAAGCTTTTCTATATTTATTAACAGAATTACGGAAGCTGAGAAGAAAAGCCACTCAAGAGAAGCCTTTCAATTCTGTCAGTCAATTCTGTGCTTTAACATTTTCCACAAATAACTTTCCTACGTACTAAAAGGTACCCAGAACTCACTCCAAACACAAAAAAGCCCAGCCTAAAAGCTTATGTCTGATCAATGGTAATATCAAGCTCACTGCAGGAGATGAGAGTCACAGACAGACTTCATACAGGTTTCTGTGTGGCTGTGCCCACACTGTGCAGAAGGTGAATCACCGAATCCCTGCTCTCCCCAAGTCAGGAATCTGTCCAAACATAGACAACCTCCCTTTGTAGCAGATAAATACTTTTCCCTCACTGCATTTCAAACTTACACTGCCTTCCAGGAGCACAAAACACAGATGTGGGACTGCACTTGGATGAGAGAACTCATGTGGCCTCCCCGAGAAACTCCCCAGGGCTTCCATTTTCTCATTTGCATTTAGTTCATTCAAGATCAATTTGACAAGCTAAAGGGCTAATGAGAAATGGTTTGTAAATAGCCAGATGTTTGCCAATTCCAGCAGGAAGGAGAAAACAGAACAGCACGGGAAGGGAAACTCTGCTAACTGGGAAGAACTTTGATGAACACTTAATCAACATTTTTCTCACTGAAGTTACATTTCGAATTGGCAAAGCTGGCATTTCTCATCAGCAGCTATGAAATAAATAAAAAAAAAAATTCTGAATTAATGATTGAAATGTTCAGAATAGTTTTTGCTCAAATTAGGGGTTTAAACTTTCATACCAAGCCAGCTGCCACTGCTGTGTGTGATACCTTCTCCCTCTTTCCCCGAACAGTTCCCTTCTCCACTGCTCATGGACTGAGAGAAGGTATTTTAAACCCCAATATCTGTATTTCCTCCACCTGTGAATTGTCAGTTTTCCCATCTCACACTCATTCCTCGTGGCACTCTTTGTCACACCCCCCTGCACAGCACATGTCCCCTCAGAGGTGTTCCATGGGGGTGTCCCACTGCTGGAGAACAACATCTCAGTGGCCCCAGAGTTCCAGGGACACGGCCTCGGGGTGTGTCTCCACACCCCCAGTGAGACTCCACCACTGCAGCCCAAATCCTCTGGCAGCATGCAAAAGAGAAAGGACATTATGAGGCAAAGTCCTTCAGGATGGCAGGAGGAGGTGCTGGAGCGGAGCAGGAAGGAGAAACCACTGGACAAACAGCAGCGGAGGGAAAGGAAGAGGAGTGAGACCACAGGAACTCCAACAACAACAGTGAGAGTCATTTATAAACCACTGCTGTGAACTGGGTGCAGGCACAGGCTTGGGCAGGGCTCCCAAAGCCAAGGCCATCCATTATTCAGTGTTTTCAAACGTGGAGAATATGGAATAATGCTTCTGCTGGCAAGGGCTGGAAACCACTCAGGTGATTAATGCACACAGCACAGATGAAATTACTTTTAATAATTTTTCTGGCCATCTGATGACAGCAGGGCAGTGCTGGATGTAGATTCCTGACACCGCTCCGAGGCTGGAATCCCACGGCTCCATGGCATTAAAGCTCCTGAACCCAGGAGAGGGCACCCTGCATTCTCCAAATCCTTGTGGGGAGTACAGCCAGCAGTGAAATACACCCAGATCCAAACAAGAATTTAGAGGAAGTAGTAAGTGCACAGTTACTTTACAAAACAACCGGAAAATAAACAGGAAATCTCCCTTTATGGCTCATTCCTAAGTCTACTCTGCACACTGGACACCAAACCCAGGGACAGCAGATTCACCCCTGTTCAAGCTGTGAAGTTCCATCAAACCTCCAGCCATGGCTAAGACTGTTTCTCCTAAATCCTCGCCATCCAAATAAAAAGAAATTAGAATTTAAAACAATCCCCCTCCAAAAAGACAACACAAAGCCCCCCTCAGTACAGTTTTAGTATTTTCTTGTCTGACTTGTCTCCCCTCATCCTCTGTACTAGTGGTTTTCTTCCTTGGGCTCTTAGAAATTATTTTTCAGAACTGCATGACCTGAAAGAGCAAAACAAGCTGATACCTTAGTGATGATATTTGCAGTACCTCTTTTTTGGGGTCTTTAATCAAAACACCAATTGTTCTGCTTTGCCACCCCAGCCCTGCGATGCAGGACACTGTATGGGGAGGACTGGCAGGAGTTCCACTGACTGCAGCACAGGGACTAATATTTACCTTAAACTGCAGCTGGAACCCACCAGATGTGCAGCTGCAGTTTGCAGGAATGGCAAAATTCACTATTTTTTACACTAAAAGCAGAAAAAGGCTTCTAGCACTGGAATGACTTTGATATAAAATATGTGATTTGGGGTGTGCTCTGTAAATGCTTCTTTTCCACGTTTGTGACTATTTTCATTTTGGCTATTCTGCTAATGCTTGTAAACCTCAGCATGCAACATTTCTGATCATGCTTTATTATTGCATCAAATATAATTTAAAATACAGGATGAACCCTGTAGGATTCTTCTCACTAAACAGACAAAAAGCATTGGACTGCTCATATGATTTTAAAAAAAAATTACCCTGCTCTAGCTGAGTTATTCACAGAACCCACCATGTGGGAAAGGTCCCTTGGAATGGACCCTCCCCATTTTTGGCACTCTGCTGTCACAGTTTATCTTACCAAGATCAAGTATTATCAGCTGGGCTCCAGCCTGTGCATTTCCAACATCATTTTCTGCAATGCACTGATAGAATCCTTCATCAGACTTCACCAGCCCCAAAACTTGCAGGTTATGTTCTTTCTGAGGAGCAAAGGAAAAAAACAACACTTAGAAGTGGGCTGCAATTGCCAAAACAATGGTGTCAGCATGGCACATTACTGTGGCAGGAGAAACTTCTGACAGCAGCTGGGAAAAGTGTGTTTGGAGCTCCCAGATCTCAGCTCCCTTGCACTGAATCCTCATGCTCTAGGGCACCAAAGAGCAGGAGAAGCTCTCATTAATGGCTATCATTTTCTAGCCTCACATAGCCCTGGCAAATTCTAATGCTTCCCCAGCCATTCTGGTGGTATTTTGGTCACTGACTGAACTTCACAGTCTCACAACCCAGGGACACCCAATTACACAGCCATTCATTTCCCAGATATGTCTCAATAATGCCTTGCACTGCATTTAAAATCTCCCTGTAGAAGCACCCCTGTGCCAAACTCACCACCCATAGCTCAGTTACATTTCAAGTTCAGCTCCTGCTTGAAACTGGAATTTTTATGGAGCACAGACTGCAGCACACACAGCCAGTGGTTGTGGTGAGCTCGTACTTTCACAGTGCATTTTGCCACTCTGAGCCTGACTCTCCTGGAAAATCCAAGCTATAAAGACACCAGCTCTTACAATATAAGCAATGCACATTAAAGGGATTCAAGAAACCATTTCTCTTCTGGGCCCCAAACATCTACTGACAAAAGCAGGAAGCAGGTCCCATAGAAGAACCCAATTTCCATGACTGTGTGTAGGAGAAGTGACAGGCCTGCAAGCTGGAGCAGGCACTCACCACGATTTTGAAGTAGTCACTGGGGATCACCACGTCCCCGTTCTTGACCCATTTGACGGTCGGCGTTGGTTTCCCGGTCACCTCGCACTCGAACACGATGTCCATGGACTCGTGCGCGTAGATGTTCGCAGGGCGCCTCAGGAACCTGGGGGGAACTGCAGGGCCAGAGGACAAAGACAAGAAGATGATGTTACACCCTGACAGTCTCACACAGGCAGCTCGACACCAAGAGATGGACGGGGGACTTGGGCACGAGTGGCAGCAAAGGCAGCAGGAATTTGCAGCTCAGGTCTGACAGACACTGACACAAGCTGGGAATTCTTTCACAATTGCGTTTGGGCCAGGTTGGGTGGGGCTTGGAGCAGCCTGGTCCAGTGGAAGGTGTCCCTGCCCATGGCAGAGTGGGGGGAATGACAGGATCCCTAAGGTCCCCTCCAACCCAAACCATCTGGCATCCAGCCAATTGGGAATGACCTCTGGAAAGAAGAAATGGAACTGAGGTGTATAAACTGCAAAGTTAAATCTCAGGAAGTTCAAGTCAACAGGAAAACAAAAGCTACAATTATATCAAAAAGTGCTTTTAAAAATGAATGGACACAAAACTGAGATGTAACTTTCCCAGGGCATCGTGGCCTCGTGTTCCTGTGAAGGAATTGGGGTTATCAAACAGAGAGTGCTGCACTGAGCCCAGGAGTTTCTTCTCTGGCCCAGGGAAGCCAAGCAAACAGGATGGCCAGGAGCAGCCACGTGCCTTTGTACCACAGTGATAACAAATCATGGATGGACAGGAGGGGAGCTGTGTATTTCTAACACAGCAGACCAGAGGCTCTGAACATAAATCCTACGAAGAACAGAAGGTCTACACTTACAACATGCACCAAAGGTGTGACTCTGGGTCTTGGCTGCCTTTTAAATGTCCTTAAGTCCTTGGAGTGAGATTAACTCAATCAAATATATTTAAAATCACATGAACTCTGAGACACAGATTTTTTGGGGACACCAGCCCCAAGTGAGCGGTGCACAGACACATTACAGATTCTCCCACAGGAGCTTCCCTGAAGCCTCCAGCTGCATCCAGGGCCTCTGCACTCATCTGGCATCAGCACCAAGCCCTGCAGGCACTTATTCCTTGAGAATCCTCTTTAGAGAACACCCACCCATTTATTTGTGTTTACTGCTCTTCCAGACACAGGGCAATTCTCTTACTCCTGTTGGCAGCTCGGATTGTTGAAGTTCCAGGAAAGCCCAAAGCAGCCTTTTGCCCTTTAATATTTAGCAAAGAAAGTCAATATAGAAGGGCCACAGGGTTTAGACAAACAATTTACGCACTTAGCCTCTCAACAGGGTTTATTTGGTGCTGTGGATAAGGAATCCTAGGTCATGTTTTACTCCTTCCTCTGAAATGATCCCAAAGGTTTGTAGGTGGATTTAATACTTTTAAAAACAGCTGGAGGTGAGCAGCTCCCCCAGCTCCCCTCGTGTTTTGGATTATAACTGAATAACGAGAACGTTAATAAATGGAAATACTTTAAAGTAAGAAGGTGGTTTAACTCTCAGGTAAGAGTGCAAACTTTTACAAAGCTGTACATTCACTGCTCAAACTCTCACACAGGAGCAAAAAGCTGGATGGGGCTGAGCCCAGCTGCCTGTGAATTCAGACATCCCTTTCATACCAACTTCCCAAAAATTTACCCAATACACCATAAATTCCACCTTCAAAAGGTTCAGATATTTCTGTGCTTACTCTCTGATGGCTGCTACCACCAAACACAACTCTGACATTTGAAAGCTCTCTTCTGAATTTATTTACCACCAAATTGCTGTAATTTATTCTCTATGAAAATGATTTTTATTCCTCCCTGGTATTTATCCTCAGCACTGTTATTTATTACAAGCTGTGCTACTGCTCCCTCCCTTCCCGTATCCCAGCCTTATTTTGGGTGGCTCAGAGAGTCGTGTTTGCTTTGCTCTGCTGTGACAATTCCTCACAGCCCCCTGGATGTGCTCCAGCCTGAATCCATCTCTGGAGCCTGTGGAGTTTCAATCATTTACATGCAATTTCAGCCGTGTCTCAGCAGTGCCTTGAAAAATGGCATAAATACCATGGCAGCACTGCAGCAAATCCCTCACCCAAACCATCCCTCTGCCTCTGCCCTCCCCACATGCATCATCCCCTGCCAGCCTGGGACAATCATTGCCCGCTCATCGTTAGCCCTTTTTAACTAATGACTCATTTTGTTCAGCCTGCCTGATCAATAGTTGATGTTCTCATTTCCTTTCCATCTCTGTCTCCGGCTGTATTCACACGCACGGATCGATTCCTGCAGTGCTTGCAGAGTTGTAAAAAGGGGATACAAGAATTACAAAAGTTGTTTTTCCATGAATGTACAATGCTTAAATTTCCAAAACGTTCATTACAGGTGAATTTTAATTCCTTAGCCACATATTAATCTTGTCAAAGGTACCCAAAGCCAGGAACAAGCCAGGAACATTCACCATCAAAAGCACAAAAACGTATGTGGAAAAACTCATCAAGGAATCCCAGCCTGGTTTGGGCTGGACAGTTCCTTGAAGATCATTTCATCCCACCCCTGCCATGGGCAGGGACACCTTCCACTAGCCCAGGGTGTTGCTCCAAGCCCTGTCCAAGCTGGCCCTGGGCACTTCCAGGGATCCAGGGACAGCCACAGCTGCTGTGGGCACCCTGTGCCAGGGCCTGCCCACCCTCACAGGGAAGAACTGAACCCCAAACTGTACCAAAGGAAAGTTCTGATTCTGCCATCTCCACTAATGTTTAACTTGCAATGAAGACATTTGGAAAGAACTCAAATATCTCCGGCAACTGATATTGCTCCAATTTGGGACATCATCCAGAAAGAGGCATTAATTTTGAATCGTAAGAGTCAGGACTTTTTTGACACAAAAATGGAAGTTGAAGTAGATATTCTCCTACCTGCTTTCAATTATTTTTTATTTTGGAGATTAAGAATTTGAAACACACTGTTTTTTCAAAGTGACTTTGCTTTTCTGGCTCATGGAGCAAATGCCAAGCTGCTCACAAAGGGATAATAACACGAGGAGAGCTGACTTTATCAATTACTTCCCAGTTAATGAATTAATAAATGCTTTTCAAACACACTCTTCTGGTTTAAGTATGTCAGTGTTTAGCATTAACACAATGCAAGTACAGATGTTTGTGGTAGAGAAGTTCAATAGATAACCAGCAAACGAGCCAATTACCACAGCAAACCAGATTTGTAAGGGAAGATCGTGTGCTCTGTTCCCAAACACACAATTAAACTTCAAAGACAACTTGGCAGCTCAGCCCCCTCTTCGTGTCAGCACAGAACAACTCCTGAAAAGACAAAATGCTTGAACACAATTTCACACCCCCCAGGGAGCCCTGCCACCTTTTTGGAGATTGAAGAAAATATTTTGATCACAACAGTGATCAAAAGATTAAGAAAAAAACTCAATCCAACCTTTATCAGCAGTTGATTCAAGCTTCCAAGCTACATCCCAATAAAGGTGAAATATTTGAAAAACAAGATGCTTTTTCAAGCCAATAGCTCTAAAAGGATGGGAAGAGCTGAGGAACTCCACACATGCAGCAGGAATTGCACCCAAGGTGATGTGGAAACAGGAACAATGCTGGACATGGATCCCAATCCACATGGACAGACAAACAGAAGGAAATGGAAATGAGTTCCAGTGCTCTGCAGCTCTGCTGTTCAGGAAGAGCACAAGAATGATCTCCTTTGGACACAAGGACACACAGGCTGTAAAGGTCATTTAAAAGATTCATTCTCCTTCTAAAAAGCATTAATAAATCAGCTGTTTGTCCAAGCACAGCATCCAACAAATCCAAAATGAATGGGACCAACCAGTGGCTCCAAACCCTCTCAAGTCACAGAAGCCACAACTGGTTTGGGTTGGGAGGGACATGAAAGCCCATCCAGTGCCACCCCTGCCATGGGCAGGGACACCTCCCACTGGAACACAGTGATCCAGCCCCATCCCACCTGCCCTTGTGCACTTCCAGGGACAGAAACACTTCCAGGACTATTCCTGAAACAGCACTGCAACTTCAGTAACAGCCTAAGGCAGGCAGAGGGCCAAATTTCCAAACTGGAAATGTCCAGGACAACACTGAAGTATCATTTCTGCTTCCTCAGCCACCTCCAAGTGCTCTCGATCCCCAGAAATCAGGAGTGTGTTTTCCAAGGTCAGCCAATGAAATGCCAGTTCCTGCACTCCTCCTCATCTCCTTCCTCCCACGCTTTTGTCCATGACCAAGAGGACATGAAGGGCATCTCCAGCCAATCCTCACAAAAGCATTTGCTCATTCCAGAAGCTTCCCCACAGCCCAAAGAGCTCAAATACAAACTAAGCAGAGTGGCCACATTTTCCCAGTGTATCTCAAATAATCCTGACTCCAGCATTCCCAGCCAGTTCCATTTATAACCCATTTCTCAGGGATGCTGGGGGCACAGTCCCTAGCTTGCATTTCAGTTACAAATCTGGATTACCAGCAGTATTTAAAATGGACATGTTACCATAAAGCCCATTTCATATCAGCCTGAAATGGTCCACAGGGATTTTATTTCCTCCTCCAGGGATAACAACCTATTCCATTAGGTTATGCTCCAAATCCTATTAGAATCATTATAAAGTTAAATGCAATTTTCACAACTGCAATTTTGTTTCTAAGAAGGATCAAACTGCAACATAACCATCACCCTGTTAATCCATCCCCTCCCTACCCTCCCCCAAAACACAGAAAAAATGCTTTATGCTCAACAGCAGAACTTTTTAATTATTGTCTTTTAATTCTATGAGTTAGTTCTACAAATTAGTTGGTTTTCTTCAAATGTATCCTACATTTGGAGGAATTTACACTTTAAATTAAAATGGAGAGTCATAACATTCTTCCTTAAAAAACAGCAGAAGTATATGGATAATACTTGGGGGAAAAAAGAGATTTAAACCCCAAAACTCTATTGTAGGCGAGACAAATTCTTCCCAACCCCTAAGCATGGCTGTGATGTCCTTAAAACACACTTAATATGCAGCTACAAAATTTGCAAAGCAAACAAAAGCTGACAAAAAAGATTCCTCAAGAGAAATACAGAAAAGTGTCGAATTAATGTACAAAAATCAGCATATCAGGACACAAAAAGGTTATAAAAATGTAAACTACTACAGCATTTTTTTTGCAGCAAAACCAGAGTTGCAGTTTATGAACAGTTTTGGTGGCAGCGACATTGTCTAATTCAGTAACTGGTTATTTTTTATATTTATTTTAGAAAATTAAAGCCAATGTTCCTAAGGAGAAGTGGTGCCTGTGGCATCCTGACTGGTGGGAATCTTTCCCACTTTTTCAACAGCCAAAGCAGAGAGAGGGGGCCTGGTTTGCCTTCTCCAATGACCTCGTTAACCTCTGCTCAGCAGCTGGAACAGCCCCAAATGAGCATTTGATGGCCCATGTTTTGCTCCTCTGGACTGTTCAGAGCTTTGCAGTTTCCTTGGCAAATGCCAAACCCCAGCTCCATGGAGAGCTGGTTCCAGCAGTGGCACAAGGGCAGGGCTGAATTAAAACAACTACTTTACATTTACAGTGAAAAGCTTTCATTCAGAAATTGCTAAATATGATCCATGCTTCAGCAGCCAGTCCCCAAATAAACATTCCAGAGGCAGAAACTAAAACCCAATATTCAATGCCAGGAAAATGACCAAGAAACCAAGTAAGCATGAACAGCATAGAACAAAAACAAAGTAAAATTATATTGATCAATCAGAGAGAGTAAAAAACTCATGCTGTAATTCAACATATGTGGGGGCTTTTTATGGAGAAATAATAAATTGCAGATTTATGGAATAGGATATAATAGCACTAAAGTTCACAGAAAAAGGCCTGAGAAACAAGGATTTTGTCAGGAACCAGACATGAGTCCCAGTGTGACACTGGGATGGAAGAACTGCCCATGCAGAGTCTGGCAGCAGCTTCCTCCCATCCCCTACCCCCAGCACACCTCAACCCCCCTGCTGACTGTGATTCTGGAGCCCCACATTCGAAGGAAAACATGAACTCTGATTTACAAGAGAGTAATGAAAATGATCAATGACTCAGAAAATTGGCTCCAAAAGAAAAATGGAAGAGCTGGAATTGGTTATTCGAGCAAAGGCAGGATTATGCAGCCATGGAACTGGACACCTCAAACAGGAGCTTAACAAAGAAATGCTCAGTACTGCAGAAAGGAAATTAGTGTGTATATATATCTATATATCAATATTTATATACCATTCCTGTGCAGGAGGAACAACACAGGACTAACATCTCCATCCCTGCCCTAGGATAATACTCCAAACAATTAAGGGCTCACTCTTGCACGTTGGGATGGAAATGGGATTCCTTCCCAGCACAAGCTGCAGTAAAATCAAACAGTCCCTGGCCAGAGCCAAGAAGGAGCTCCCTGTGTGCAGCAAGGCTCCAGCCTAGCACAGGCACCTGGACTGCAGGCAGGCCGAGCTCACCGACACGGATCCACAAATGGAATCGCGTGGACACAAACACACGGCGAGCTCTCCGAGCATCCTGTACATGAGCAGGATTGTTATTTCTGGGTTTTTTACTTGCCTTATCAGTTGCAGCCCCATTCAGACACCAATTGCATGCTGGCAGGAAACCCCTGGCAAGGCTGGCCCAGCATCCCCCACTCCCCTTAACGCCGTGTACACAAATCCAGTGTGAGCAATGTCCCTCCTGAGTGCCCTGCTCAGCCACGGAGCCAACAGACACCTGCTGCAGGTGTGGTGGCCGCTGTGCCTCGGCCCCCAAATCCATCCTCAGAGGCTCCTCGTGAGCAGGACACATCCAGGGACACCAAGGCACCAAGGGGGCACGATGCCACTCAGCAGCCAAGGCCAGGTGTCCGGGAGGGAACAGAAAAGCAGAAAAGTGAAATATCTCTGGATATTATCCCAGTACTGAGCAATCCCTGGCTGAGGGATTTCCTGAGAAAGAGGAGATACCTTTGTGTTTTCTGTTCCTGGTTAGATTTTGCCTTTAAAAAGCTGTTTTCTGGCTCCAGGTGAGCCTTCAGCAGCCCTAAAGCTCACAGGGATGAGCTCCATGACACACCTCCAGAGAAAATTTACCAAGTTTTTTGTGTTTTGGAGTCAGTCAACCATGGGATGTCTCTTGGTTCTTGCCAATGATGAGAAACGAGCACTCCTTTCCATCCTTCTCCCCACAAAGCACTCATGATTTACAGAACAGAACTGGTTTGGACACAGCCCTGAGCACCCTGGGACAGTGGAAGTGTCCCTGTCCAGGGCAGGGGGTGGAACTGGATGAGCTTTAAGGTCCCTTCCCACCCAAACCATTCGCTGTCACACCCTACACCTACTCCACAATCCCTGTTCCATCCAACACCTGCTCTGGCTTTACTCCACCCAGGAGTTGTGTTGGAGAGAGGAGGGAACCAGAACTGCTCACCCCACTCGACATCCAGAACTAGCACAGATTTAGACAGTCCCATAATGATTTTTCTGCTCAGGTGCCTATTCCTTTCCTAACAATTCCTACAATTTCATTTGGTTTTTAAGATCTTGCATTTTCCAAAGACCTGCATCTTCCAGCTTCAATATCTCAGGGCCATGCCAAGCCCCCAGGTCAGAGACCATGGCTGCATTATAGGAACAGAGGTGCATTTCCCTGGGTAATCCATGCACAATGCATTGCACTCCATTGTCATTTAATTATCTGCTCCTTACACCACAAGGTGTTCCCAAGGTTCTTCACCAGCTCTATTTGTTTCCACAACCCCAATGAACTCAGAACACCCCAAATCCCCTTTTCCACACTGAGCAGTGCAGACTCAGCTCCACTGATAAAAACAACACCTTATTCCTCCTCTAATTTCCTTTTAAACAATGAATTCATTCCCTTTCTCCTGCAGGAGGGAATTGACTCTGACTCCCAGCACTGGCATTCAAGGCTCTTAGTGAGTGACACTGTCAGAAGGGCTCTGGGGAAGGAAGGGCAACAACATCCTGCAAAAGGTTCTCCACAGCAAAGTGTGGCTTTTTCCACACAAAACACACATGGATGGATTCAATCATCTATCATTACTGTATTTTTATATTTTTGGTCATTTTAACGGGTCCAGACATCAGATTAACTCACCCACAGTTTCCCCCAAAAGGCTTCTAAAATCCTCACGTCGCACTGGCCAAATCTCCTTAGCCTGATTTTTTTCAGTCTGCTGATTTAGGTGCTAGGTTACACAGCACACTTAGGAACTCAGGATTTCACACTTCAGCTCCTCAAGAAATGTAGAGTGAAGACCATCTGGTCTTGATGATTCCCACACTGTTCACTTCAGGGGTTTGCTCTGAAATAGATTTTACTGACTGCAAGCTCAGGTACAGCCTCCCTCCAGCTCCCTCTATTTGAAAAGATAAAATACAATTTAAGGCAAAAGTCTCCAATGTTGCAGAGAAGAGACAGCAGGAACTCACTTTTCTGCTTCAGGCCATCTTCTCACCCCTTTCTCCTCACACTCCATCATGTGCTGACCCTGTGCTGTCCCTGGCAGATGTCCCAGCTCTGACAGGCTCGGAAAAAACTATCACAAGATTTGTGTGTTATTAGCAAATGACTGAAAGTTTTGTATTAATTGACTTGCAAATAAACAGGAGAATAATAATTCCTTTCCCTTGTCCTTAGGAGATCTCTGGGGAAGTTTGGAGGTGGGTTTTTATTTTCCAGTGTAACTTTTCACTGGTGTTGGGTGCTCACTGTGAACACAAACGCCACGTGCCCAGTATTTATTTAACCTCTCTGGCTATGCCTTTGCTTTGTGTTTTTAGTAACCTTCCTCAAACTATTTTATTTTTAGTTAACTTCTATTACACAGAGTCCCTTCTAAAAACTAAATGCTGATGGTGATGATGGATGTCACCACCCTGGAATGGCCATCAGTTTACAGCCCTAATACCCTGATAAATTTTGGGTTTGAGCCTGGATTCTCCACATTTTCCATGACTACAAGGCATTACCTCTTCTGGGCTAGGAGCACTGATGTTTGGGCAGAGGCTGATGAGGCCTGGGCAGGGATGGACCCTCAGTGACACAATGATGGCTGAGCTCCATCAGAACAGAGGAGCAAGGGAAGCTGGGGCTGGAAAACATCTGTGCCCACACAAACACACACAAACTACCCCCTCTGCCTGTATTGCCATGGAAGGGCTGTTCCTGCAGGACAAGGACACCTGGGGACCCACAGATGTGCAGCAGCAGGTGTAGGAACAGCAGAAGGAATCCCTGTGTGTCTCAGGATGACGGACAGCAGGCAGGTGCTGCTCCCACTCACAGCATCCCCATGGATTGGGGTGTATGATGGAATACCCACCCACTCTGAGCTCCCTCAGCTTTTCCCTGCAGGGATCAGACACTGAACTTTGGCCAAGATCAGTGAAAAGCTGCTTCCATAACACTTTCCAGTGATATTCAGCAACAGGACAAGAAGCAATGAGCATAAAAATTAAATCACAGGTTGCATGTCACTGTGAGGAAGAGCTGCTCTCCACGACGGTGGCAGAACCCTGGAACTGCTGCCCAGGAGGGTGTGGAGTCTCCCTGTCTGGAGGCATCCCAAACTCACCTGGATGATCCTGGATGGACTGCACAGTCTCCAGAGGCCCCTTCCAACCCCAACTGTTCTGTGAGTCTGTCTCAAGAGTATTTGGCCCCACCAGTGAGTGTCAGTCCTGCACTAACCTAAATCGTGATGTTTTGTCCACAACAGGGGAACACACAAGTGAAAACTCAAACCACCTGTGGACTGAAAATGTACTAATTTACAGATTCCAGTTTCCTTCTAGGAGAGAGTTTTGGCCTCAATACCTTCTGCACTTGTCACCTTCCCTCCAATGCTCCCAGTAAAACCCCAAAGTTTTATTTCCTTCTCGTTCAGACTGAGCCCACCCTTGGTGGGAGGACATCTCCAAAAACCTGCGGAGGCACGGAGGCACAGGCTGGGATTAACCTGCTGCTCTCGGGGTGAACTCCCCAATTAAGGAGGAACTCAGACAAAGAACAGATAAAAGAGATTTCTGTATGGAAATGAGATAACCAGATCACATGGAAATGCTTATCAATTGTAACAAACTAAAGCAGAGCTCACTTGATGCTTATCAGAGGGTATCACTGATTATCATTCGAAGCAAGCCCTCCAAGCAACTTCTCGGGTGATTTTTAGAAGTAAAAACCTTAATCTAGGCATCAATAATGTAAAACTGTTACATTCATTATTTCTCTGTTTTACTAAGCTCTCCTTCCCCAACCCTTCTAGGAGAAATCTTGCCTGTTTGACCCTGAATCCACTCCAACTACCATGGAAACATCTGAATAACAAGAACGCTCATCAAAATTTAAACTTCTTACAGCAGCGCCAAAGGCAATGAAATTTTTATTGAATTCCAGAGCCCTCATTTTCCACACAAAGCTGAGCTGGAGAAGAAGCCTCAGACAGCCCCGAGCATGACGAGACCCAGAGCCTTTGGGGCCTTGTTTCCCATTTCCAGCTATTTCCAGGCAAACCCCTCGATCCCAGTTCCCACCACGCTGCCTCTTGTGTCTGTTTAGATCCCTCCTGCCCCCTCCAAACAAAACCTCACCAGGGATCCTCCATTTACCCTGGGACTGTCTGGTGAAAGGATCTGCAGCACTGTTGCATTCACTGTGAACAATGAAGTGTTACCTCAGGATTTAGGGATGTTTATTCTGAATATCTATGGATATATAGGGTGGATATAGGGCCGAGTCCTCCCTCCACCTGGAATGACACCCAAACACCTTGGTAAGAAGTGCTCCATAACCAGACACATTGGGAATATGGCACATCTTCCACTGGTATTTTCTTCCTTGAGTCTTTCAAAAACTCAAATCCTAAGTTTACCAATTGTTCAAATAATTTTGACGTGTGAAGGTTAAAAAATAATAAAATTGTTGACTTAGTCAAAGATGCCAGGGAGATGCCTGGAAAGCAGAGAGGGACTGGAGGCTGGCAAAGGCACCATGAAGAGGGAATGAATGGTCCTGGATCTGACCAATCTGAAATCCCAGGTGCCTTCCCCAGCCCCACCTCTCTGGTGGGGTTGGGTGGATGGTTATGAAGCAAATCCCATTTTTGAGAGGTGGCTGTGGCCCGTCAGCCCCTTCTCCAGGGCAGTCACAGCTCTGAAGGGACAGATTATGAGATGCATATTCTGAAAAATCAATGCTGAAGTGTCTCACACTGGGCACTAAAACAGCTGGATACATTTCCTCTTAATTTTTCTGTGTCCCAGTCAATTTTTTAAATGGATTCAATGCCACTTCATTTCAGCAGAGAGCAAAAATACATTCATTAGTGGCTATGAATGATTCAGGTGCCATGGAGCTGAATACCAAAACAGGAATAAATATGGATTTGAACCGAGCATGATAAATAAATCATGGGACTATCCCCTGAATAGGAAAAATATCAAATATTGAATATTTTCTCAATAAAGTAGCACTGTGAAGTTTGTGCAGTGCACAAGGCAGTGAGATCCTGGGGAGAAACAGCAGGAGAACACGTATTTAAGAATTTTCTAACTCCATCCCACAAGAAGGAGAAAGAGGATGTGACAAATTAAAGACAGCAAGCCTTGGCATCCCATATCTTTGAATATTTCCCAGCGCAGCCCTCGCAGTGGGGGGGTTCATTTGTGCGCTGCAGACTGAGGAGCTCCAAAGGCCAGGAAGGACACACATTTTAAGATCATTTCAAATATTAAGCTGTTTGTTCACTGAATACAGATTGCCTCAGATCATTTGGGGAAAAGACAAACTAGGGCTGGGAACAGTAAAAATAATTTATGGGATCAACTAAGCCCCTCTTGTCTTCACCAATATCTGCTGCCGGATCCAGACACATCCTGACACTAGGAAAAATACCTTTTTTCTGATCAAATTCAAAAGAAGATATAGAGAGTTAACTGCTTTTCCATGTTTTTGTCTTGTAATGACACAAATTCTGCAGGCTGGCTTTACACATCAATTCCAATTCCCTTCCAGCTCAGTGAATGCAGGCCCATCTTCACATCAAAGTCCCTTCTAATTTACAAATCCCAAAAATAACCTTAATTACAACTCACTTCAATAATAGCTTCCATGTAAGGAACAAGCAAACAAGACTCTGCAGCCTGGAAAGAAACAACTCAAAGGACTCAATAAAAGCCTAGAAAAACATGCCCAGCATAGTGGGGGAATAAGGGCAGACTGGCTCAGCCTTTCCCATGAGAGCTGGGAAAAGAAAAACCAAATAAATTTAACAGACTGGCACAACAGAAAGAAAAAAGGTGCTGTTCTCCTCTGAGCCATGGGATGAGGGGGATACAAGATCTTTACATGGGGGAGTGGGAGAGGAAAATGGAATAACAGAAAAGAAATCTATGGGGGATTGATAAATAATGGAGAAACCACTGAGGAAACCCCAATCTGCCTGGAGAACGAGCCATTACTCAAGGGAAATAGCAACTATTCACTTAAATCCTCTCAGCCATCTGCCTCTGGACACTGCCAGAACACGGGATCCTGCAGCATTCCCTGCCCCTGAGCTGCCACCATCCAACTGCAGCTCTTGGGGTGCCCTTCCAAAAGAGATTCTCATTCCCCTTTTACATTGTTTTATCTTTAAATGGATTCTAACCACTGAAGTACAGAAAGATACAAAATTAACTTGGAGCAATCTTTGTGAGCTGTGCCATTAATTGCACAAAAATCTTCTAACTAATCTTTCAGCTTTCCAGAATTACTGAAGGTGGAATCTGGGGCTGTCTCTTCCCACACTGCAGAGGTACAAAATTGCCTTTACAATCTCTGATGCTGAAACCTGGCCCAGCACACAAGGCCAGTGACAGCAGCAGGAATTCAGAACAGGAATTCAGGAAAGCACAGACCCCATTAATGCTCTTTTTTCTTAAATAAAATCCAGTAATTTGGGTTCCTTAAGGTAAAGAAATTGAGACAGGTATTATGGATCAGGTGCACACCTCAAATCCAAGGAAGTTTTTAATATTTAAAGTTTGTGATATTCTAGAAAATAATTTTTCTCTCAAAGAGAAACAGACTGCAGAGCATTCACACATTTAAACTACAAATTAGTAACAGTTAATAGATTAGGAAGGTCTGAGAGTCTCCAGTACTCAGATTTCAAATTAGTAAATTAAACAATGACCACCTTAACAGAGGCAAAGCACTGGAGCCTCCCTATAAAAACACTGAAAAAGTAATTCTAAAAGACTATCTTAGAGCAGCATTTTTGGCAAGGTGGTACAACAATGGATCCCTACAAGGGAAAGATGCTCTTCCAAATGATGCTTTACCCATCTGAGCTGTTCCAGGCAAAGCAAAGAATCTTTTAGGTTGGAAACGACCTCCAAGATCATCAAGTCCCACCATTAACCCAGCCCTGCCAGACCCATCACTAAACCATAGCCCCAAGTGCCACATGCAGAATTCAAATATTCCCTTTAATCCACAATATATTCCTGCACTTCAAAGAACTTTCTCTTTTCCTTGGAAAACAACAATCAGCAATTACAACTCCATGTGCAACTCAAGAAGCCAAGTTCCAGTTTTCCAAGAGAATCAGTTTAACATTTCAACCCACAGTCCTTTACCCAAGTACTCAGAGTCCTGATTTAACATTACTGTGGTTGATGTGATGATGCAGAGCTCTGGGAACAGCACCAGCAGTCCATGGAAACCCTTTGGAGGCTCCATAAAAGCTTTATTCCTTGTGCCCCTGCACTTGCTCACACCCAAGAGAATTTTACACAAATGAACAGGTTAATTGTGGGAACTGTCGCTTCTCCTGCTCACAATCCTCTGTGTGCCTGCCTGGACCATTCCAGCTGCAACCCCAAGCAGCAGCAGGGAGATCAGCAGCTCTGAAATCACTCCTCTAATGGTTAATCACGAGCAAGAAGCACACACTGTGCAGAATGCAGTGTGTGGCTGGGAGGAAAGCACAGCCAGTGCCAAGGACAGAGCCCACAGCTGCTCCAGCCCCAGAAACCCTGAGCTTACAGAGCTGAACCTCCCTTCCAGCCCCACAAAGCTTCCTGTGGTCTTTTCCCTTCCCACTCCATGCAGATTCCCAGAGAGCAAAGCAAAGTTTCAGCTAATTATTTAAAGCACAAGGATTTGAGCCTTATGGTTTCTTCTGCAGCCAAGAGAATGTAACAGGATGGTGCTCACGAACTCTGATTTTTCTATTATCTTCCCAATGGAAGCAGCTTCCTAAGATACAGTTTTTTCTCTATGTGGCATCTTAGGATGTGCTACAGGAAACAGGCAAAAGATAAACACTATAAATCAGAGCTATGTTAGTGTTGACATTGTCAGTAAACAAAGTTATTAATTATACATGTGCTGGGAAAGCTGAAGAAAAATTATTTGCCCAAAGGGGAAAGGAATGGCAAAATTATATTTTAAAGATTCTCCCCAAAGCGTGGCACACAGCTTATAGTAAATCATTAGAATTTAGTGAAATGTTTGTTCTGCAGCCCTGACTCAGCTCTCAGAGCCGTGAGCTGCTATAAACTCCTCTCAAAAGAGACTTTCAGTACATAAAAGTGAGGTATTTTAGGTTCTACTTCACCTCTTTGGTTCTTCCCCGTGCACAAAGCCTCCCTGAGCTTCCCAGCCAACACCAGCCCCATCCCTGTCACAGAGCCACGGGGTGCTGGGGAAGGGGCCATTCTGACCCCTCAGAGCCCCATCCTGCCTGCCCTTGACACTGCCAGGGACAGGGCAGCCACAGCTTCCCTGGGCACCCTCACCTCAGTGCCAGGGCCTCCCCACCCTCCCAGGGAATTGTTGGCCACAATTCCACAGCCACCCAGTGGCACATCCACCAAATCCATGACTCTCCAGAGACTGGGATCACCCAGGACAGAGTCTGATGCTTTGTACAAGCCCAGGCAGATGATTCTGCTGCTCTTCCCTCACCTACCTCCTCCCTTCCCTTGTGCCTTAGTGCAGTTTCCAGCAGGATCTGCTTCATGACCCTGCTGGGCACGGAGGTGGCACTGACTGCCCTGTAGTTCCCAGGGTCTTTCATGAACGTTACTCCATCAGGATAAACAAAGAGCAATAATTTGAGGTTGGAGCTCCAAAACACTACAGAGCTCATCGAGTTACAGAACACAAAGCACAATTATTTTCAAAGCCTGCCAAAACTGTTGCATCTCCTTCAAGTCCCATTCCACTCTGCCAGATTGCTATGGAAAAAACACATTGTCCTGCCTAAGGGAACTGCTCCTTGTGCTTACAGATGCAGCTCTTGACTGACAAGCAGCACTTTTTGGGAAGGTTTTGCAACTTGCATGACTACACCCACTGCAGGCAATAGACAAAGAGAAATCCTGAGCAATCCTACGTTCTGTGCATTAACCTGCCAGGGATGAGGGGGGATTCCAAGTGTTGTAACTCAGGCTGAGCATGAACACCCTTTTATTCAAATTGTGTTCACAGATCCAAGTGCTTTACTGAAGCTAAAACCACCTGATGTGAGAGACACCCAACCTGGGGAGTGGCACTTCCAGAGCACAGAGTGCTTTGAGGTACCACAGTACAGCAGTTTATATTCTCACCTGCAAAATACTCGGTTTCATGTTATACTGAGACTACATTTAAGCTCCTAAGGATGTGAAAAAGAGGGACATAGATGCAACCTTTGAGTCAGCACTTGAAAACAAACAAGACCAGCAGAGCTGCCAGAATTCAGGACTGGTTAGAAAAAGACTCAATATAAAAGTAACGTTCTGCCCTTCATTAAGCATTAACCAGCCTCCTTTGAGCTTGGTTTCCTTCTGTGAGTACCTTGGATCCTGTTCCCATTTCCCTCCAGGCCTGCCCCCTGCACCCCTCTGCAGAGGGCACCACAAGAAGCACAAAACACCTTTATTAGGCTGCTCACACCTGCCTCCAAGGCTTCCCATCTCCTCCAGAACACTCCAAGTGTTTAACTTCCACTGGCATCATAACCAAACCCTCTTTACTCCAGGAACCCAAACTCCACTGTGGTTTTCCTTTAAATTATTCTCCTCACAAAGACAAACTAATTAACTGCAAGACTGCATGGGGAATCAGCCACCACAGATAAGAGCCCTCCTCCTTCCCACAAATTACTGGATTGTTTCATCTCTGCAACTTTGGGAGAAACTTCTCTGCCAAGGACTAGAGTTTGGATAATGAGACATCCAGTAATGGCAATAATCTGGCTCCCATTAGAGAAATCAATTATCTGCTGGATGAGAGTCAGTTTAACCATCATAAAAATTTAACTTGAAAGAAAGTCTACGTTTACTTTATGGTATGGGTGCTCTCTCAAGACTGATTGATGAGTGGTGTTCCTCAGCATTTCCACTTTAACATCACCCTCAGTTTTCATCACAAAATTTGGTGGTGTGAAAACAGTGCAAAAGTTTCTGCTGAAATGGAAGAAAAAAAATTGAAATCCCATCAATTCAAAAATTAGACTTGGAGCTTGATTCAACCAATCAAAATGGAAGGATGACCCTGATGCACAGAGAAAAGTACTCGCCATTTAGGGCACAACTCCTATAAAAAGAGTCTCACTTAGAGGCAAAAGGCATTTTAATGAGCTGCTTAGTTCACACATTCACATTTCTTGGAAATCTCTAGCATGTGCAACTTAAAAATTACTACTGAATCATTTTTTAGTTTGCAATTGAAATTCTGTCACCTCCTTTTGATGGGGAATAACAGCAGGATTAAAACCCCTATAGCTTATCTCTAGTACATACCTCTACTGTATCCTACAAGCATCCCAGAGCACTTGGGACCATGAGCCAGCTGGGCTCACCTTTCCTACAGCGTTGTATGAAAAACACACTGCAAAAAGAGTAAATCCTGTGCTGGGCAAAGCCTGGTCCAAACTAAAAAGCACATTTTTACTTTGGAGACAAAAAACCCCCCTCCCCTAAATATGAACCTTGGGCAAAACCCTGCATTTTCTCTAACTGTCTGCCTAGGCCAAAGCACAGCCTCAGCTTACTGTTTTAGAAGTCATTTTGGGGGAAAAGGATTTCTGTCCCTAAAGCAGCAGCTGGTTCAAATCCTGTTAATATGATCCTCATTTATTAGAAACTCTGGCCGAAAGAGAAACCAGCTTTTACAATTCCCTCAGTTCAATATCAGTTTCGACACTGTAGATATTTAAGACACTGCTGCTTAATTTAGTAACATTTTCATTATCCCCAAGGATTCCTCAAGAACATTTGCAACGAAAACCATTTGTGTGAATTCTGTGGGTTACTGATCATTTGGTTTTGTCTTTCTTAATGGTCTTTTTTATAAATATATGTATCTCACAAAGAGGTTTTTTTTAAATTCCATGTGTATCTCGTCTTCCTGGCACGTGCAGTTCTGGATCTTACCTCCCAAATCCACACACCATTCCATTATGGACCATCCCAAAGGATCTCAGCCCTGTCCTCATTAACCCCTGCCCATTTTGGGGCTGTTTTGCAACTCTTTTTTTCAGCGCCACAAAAATCCGTCTGAAAGCTCTGCAGCGCCTCTGTAACACAAAGACAACTTTTCCAGATATAATCAGACTGTCCAGGGAATTCCAGATGTCTCATGTGCAAGAACCTCATGATTAGAAGTTGTCAGGTCTTTGGAAAAGTGACTTTGTAAGAGAAAAAGCCTCCCTTCCAGCAGGATTATCTGGGGTCTGCACACCCCATGGTCCTGTGGATGGCCACACACCATCCCTGTCCTCAGCACCAGGATCATCCTGGCCTTATCCTGGCCACAGGGATCTCACTGACCACACTCACAGCACAGGGCACAGGGCACACACGG